>SJYT01046744.1:49579-70468 GCA_006410635.1 Cephalophus harveyi
CTGGGAGGGATTGGGGGCAGGAGGAGAAGGGGACGACAGAGGATGAGATGGCTGGATGGCATCACCGACTCAATGGACATGAGTTTGAGTGAACTCTGGGAGTTGGTGATGGACAGGGAGGCCTGGCGTGCTGTGATTCATGGGGTCGCAAAGAGTCAGATGCGACTGAGTGACTGAAGTGAACTGTACTGAAACCTATTTGCAGGGCCTGAATAGGGACACAGTTGTTTCTGATAGTAAGGCTCAGGGAAATTTGAGATTTAAGGGTCTCAGACTCATCCCCCCGGTCCCAGGTCCCAGGGTCCCTTTCCTTCCTATCAGGACCCTGACTTTGACATGGGAGATCTGGTGAAGCTGTGCATCTAGTCTGCCTTCTTGGCACTCTGCCACCCTTCTAATCAGATCTGAGCCTGATTTCCAGGACATTCTGATACTAAGGAGCTCCTTTAGTGGGTTGTGTAAGAGTGACTGACTTGGGCTAAAACCAGATCAACTATGGCCACAATTATCAGGGCTGTGGCTTAATTTTTCCCTGGCAGAAGTCTGGGACTTTGCCTTCTCCTGAACCAAGACTCAGGAAGGGTGTTTAGATGTGAGGGTGAAGGCAGTATCTCTTCCTGTAGCAGCCTCTGCTAGCTGGAAGAGGACATATTCTGAGGGTACACAGGGAACAGGGGACACTGGAGACCCCAGACTTTGCAGCACACACCACTATGGGTTCTTATGTTCTGTAGGATCCAGCCATCCTCACAGTTTGGCTAAACCTGTCTTTAGCTGCTTATACTATTCAAGTCCCAGCTTTTAATAATAGCTGTCCTGCAGAGTTATTTTGAAAACTAGAGATTATAAAAATAGATATGCTGCAGTATTTAGTAAAGTATATAATCGGAAAAAGTTACTACAGTTATTTTGATCTGGAATAGAAATAGCAACCATGAGTGGTGGAAGGGCAATGCTGTGCCCAACAATTAACACAAAATTTAAAAAAAAATCATTTAGAGTGAGAGGCATTCTTGGAACCCACAGCTCTCATTAGGGTTGTGTTACCCCCAAACTTGGTTTTACTTCTTTTGTGGGTGTCAAGCCAAAGAGTAGGAGAAAGGAGGATTTATTACTCCCAGTAACTAGGGAGTACACTGGGATCTTTCCAAAGCAGTGTCTCCCAAGCAGCAAAACTGGGGAAGTTTTAAGCTAAGGGTACCTGTATCTTCATGAAGGGGCTTGGTTGGTTTATTCATGCTGATGAAGGGGCTTAAGCAGAGGAGAATTCAGCATAGCATTAAGGCAAAGGTTTATAGAATCCAGGCTCTAGTTAAAGTCACCAGGGTCAGCAAAGTTGGCATCATCATTCCTTAGGTTCCAATTAGTCTAGTGGCTGCATGTTCAAGACAGTTTAGATCCTGCAAAACAGCTCAAGAATGTGTTTCAGGCTAATCTCTACCTTCAAAACAGATCTAGGACTCTTGGCAACTGATATATTGTCTTCAATATGGTTAAATTCCTAGAGAAAGAAATGGCAACCCACTCCAGTATCCTTGCCTGGAAAATCCCATGGAGAGTGGAGCCTCGTAGCTACAGTCCAAGGGGTCACAAAAAGTTGGACATGGCTGAGCACACACACACGGTTAAATTATTTCCCTGGCCTAATAGCAATTGCTTATTCTTACAATTCTTTTGTTTCCTTAACTTTCTTTCCTTATTAACTATTGAGATCCATTCTCCTGCAAAAGCAAGCACTGTGGCTAGGCTTAGATGCCAAAATGACTTAGGCCTAACATGGGTTCTCTTATGTCAAGAAAATTACGTCTAGTTCTTTTCCTTCCAGACCCCCTACCCTACTTGCCTACAGTTGTGGGTATGGTAGCAGGGCCTTTCAGGGTTCTAGGAGCTATGAAAATAGCCCAGAAATTGGGGAATGGCCCTGTCCTCACCAAATTCACAACTTTAACGCTAGAATCCTGCTCCTGTTGTTGTCAGATCATAGCTCTGTGCTCACACCACAACACCCTCACCCCTCAACACCCTGTCCTCATAACTGGTGTTCAGGACTTTGCATACCTCTGCCTTTTACCCTGGGACTGCTCTTAGCTGGCTGCTGATGAGGGGCTGGAGGGCTGGGCCCTGGAGAGAGGGAGAGAAAGTACTACTGTGGAGGACTTCCCTGGTGGTCCAATGATTAAGACTCCACACTTCCAATGCAGGGGGCTTGAGTGTGACCCTTAGTGGGAGCTAAGATCCTGGGTTTGATCTCTGGTGGGGGATCTAAGATCCCATAGGCTCCCTGCAGTGTGGCAAAAAAAAAAAACAACTTTTTTTTTAAAGTATTGCTGTGCAGCTGTAAATGGCCATCTCTGAGGAGCCTGATAAAACTGTGCTTGGTACTCAGAAAGAGGGGCTTCCCAGGTGACTTAGTGGTAAAGAATCCACCTGCCAATGCAGAAGACTCAGGTTTGATCTCTGGCTTGGGAAGATCCCCTGGAGAATAAAATGGCAACTCACTGCAGTATTCTTGCCTGGGAAATCCCATGGACAGAATATCCTGGTGGACTATAGTCCATGAGACCGCAAATCAGTCACCCATGATTTAGTGACTTAGTGACTAAATAACGGAGAGAGAGCCATACACCCACCCCCTGTCTCTGTAGTTGTTCCCTCCTTCCAGCTCTTCTTTCTCCTGCTGGATCCACCCCAGAATCGCCCACCATCCAGTTTGCTGATTCCCGTACATGCTACTTCTTATACTACTATCTCTATACAGTCCCTACACATAATTAAGGCATTGATGAGGTTCAGGACATACTACCCCAAACTATGGCAACTTGGCATATTAAATGGCTTTAGCTGAAAAAAATTTTTAAGAAAGGTAGATGCCGAAATTTCACTCTGACCTACCCGTTTCCCCTACTTCACTGAAATAGGTCATAAAACTCCTGTGTCAAAGGTACCCTAGGAGGAATGAAGACATTCTTATTACTACGATGGGAATTTGGAGCCAAGAAATTTGTACAACCTAACCTGGAAAATCCCATGGGCAGAGGAGCCTGGTAGCCTGCAGTCCATGGGGTCGCGAAGAGTCGGACACAACTGAGCAACTTCACTTTGACTTTTCACTTTCATGCATTGGAGAAGGAAATGGCAACCCACTCCAGTGTTCTTGCCTGGAGAATCCCAGGGACAGGGGAGCATGGTGGGCTGCTGTCTATGGGGTCGTACAGAGTTGGACACGACTGAAACAACTTAGCAGCAGCAGCAACCTTATTAAAGCCAACCTTTATGCAAACTGGATACAGCCACTATGGAAGACAGTATGGAGATTCCTTAAAAAGCTAGGAATAAAACCAGCATATGACTCAGCAATCCCATTCCTAGTCATATACCCTGAGGAAAACAAAATTGAAAAAGACACATGTACCCCAATGTTCTTTGCAGCTCTATTTACAATAGCTAGAACTGGAAGCAACCTACATATACATCAACAGATGAATGGATAAAGAAGCTGTGGTACATATATACTATATACTCAGTTCAGTTCAGTTCAGTCGCTCAGTCGTGTCCGACTCTTTGCGACCCCATGAATCGCAGCACACCAGGCTTCCCTGTCCATCACCAACTCCCGGAGTTCACTCAAACTCATGTCCATCGAGTCAGTGATGCCATCCAGCCACCTCATCCTCTGTCGTCCCCTTCTCCTCCTGCCCCCAATCCCTTCCAGCGTCAAAGTCTTTTCCAATGAGTCAATTCTTCGCGTGAGGTGTCCAAAGTATTGGAGTTTCAGCTTTAGCATCAGTCCTTCCAATGAACACCCAAGACTGATCTCCTTTAGAATGGACTGGTTGGACTTCCTTGCAGTCCAAGGGACTCTCAAGAGTCTTCAACACACAGTCCAAAAGCATCAGTTCTTCAGCCTTCAGCTTTCTTCACAGTCCAACTCTCACATCCATACATAACCACTGGATGTGTCATGTGTGAAAAACCATAGCCTTGACTAGATGGACCTTTGTCGGCAAAGTTGTCTCTGCTTTTGAATATGCTATCCAGGTTGGTCACAACTTTCCTTCTAAGGAGTAAGCGTCTTTTAATTTCATGGCTGCAATCACCATCTGCAGTGATTTTGGAGCCTAAGAAAATAAAGTCTGACACTGTTTCCACTGTTTCCCCATCTATTTCCCATGAAGTGATGGGACCGGATGCCATGATCTTCGTTTTCTGAATGTTGAGATTTAAACCAACTTTTTCACTCTCCTCTTTCACTTTCATCAAGAGACTTTTTAGTTCCTCTTCACTTTCTGCCATAAGGATGGTGTCATCTGCATATCTGAGGTTATTGATATTTCTCCCGGCAATCTTGATTCCAGCTTCTGCTTCTTCCAGCCCAGCGTTTCTCATGATGTACTCTGCATAGAAGTTAAATAAGCAGGGTGACAATATACAGCCTTGACGTACTCCTTTTCCTGTTTGGAACCAGTCTGTTGTTCCATGACCAGTTCTAACTGTTGCTTCCTGACCTGCAAATAGGTTTCTCAAGAGGCAGGTTAGGTGGTCTGGTATTCCCATCTCTTTCAGAATTTTCCAGTTTATTGTGATCCACATACTATATACTACTCAGCCATAGAAATAAATACATATGAGTCAGTGCTAATGAGGTGGATGAACCTAGAGCCTATTATACAGAGTGAAGTAAGTCAGAAAAAGAAATATAAATATCATGCACTGATGCATATATATGGAATCTAGAAAGCTGGTACTGAAGAATTTATTTGCAGGGCAGCAATGAAGAAACAGAGATAGAGAACAAACCTATGGACATGGGGGAGAGGAAGAAGGGAAAGGGTGAGATGTATGGAAAGAGGAATATGGAAATTTACATTACCATATGTAAAATAGATAGCCAATGGGAATTTGCTGTATGACTCAGGGAACTCAAACATGGGCTCTGTGACAATCTAGAAAGGTGGCTTGGGGAGGGAGATGGGAGGAAGGTTCTGGAGGGAGGGGACATTGGTGTATCTATGGTTGATTCTTGTTGATGTTTGACAAAAAAACACAAAATTCTGTAAAGCAATTATCCTTCAATTAATAAAATAGAAAAAAAAATATCTCCTATGAATATTTGACACAGTAACCTTTTTCACCTTCTTAGGGTCCTTGGCTGGGTCTGGAAATTAACCTGACAAAGACAAAGAGGAGAAAAACATGTAAATTTTATTGAATTTTTACATGTACACAGAAGACTTCACAAGAAAACAAAGGATCAGAATAAGTGACCAGAGCAGGAAACTCATAACTTTTGGACAAAGAAACAATAAATTTGTGAACAACTGCCAAGACAAAGGGGTTTGGGATAGTGGTAGTAAGTGGTATAGAAATAACTACACGATAAGGGTGATTTTTTTTTTTTCTTTAACTTTTTTTTCCCCAGAATTTAAATTTTACTTTTCTAATCGAAAGATAATTGCTTTACAGAATTTTGTGGGTTTTCTGTCATACATCAACAAGAATCAGCCACAGCTTCTTTATCCATTCATCTGTCAGTAGACATCTAGGTCGCTTCCATGTTCTAGCTATTGTAAATACACTGCAGTGGACACTAGGGTACATGTGTCTTTTTCAATTTTGTTTTCCTCAGGGCATATGCCTAGGAATGGGATTGCTGGGTCTGGGTCATATGGTGGTTTTATTCCTAGCTTTTTAAGGAATCTCCATACTGGCTTCCATAGTGGCTGTATCAATTTACATTCCAACCAGCAATGCAAGAGCATTCCCTTTTTTCCACACCCTCTCTAGCATTTTTTATTTGTAGACTTTTTGATGATGGCCATTCTGACTGGTGTGAGTTGGTATCTTATTGTAGTTTTGATCTGCATTTCTCTAATGAGTGATATTAGCATCTTTTCATGTGTTTGTTAGCCATCATATGTCTTCTTTGGAGAAATGTCTGTTTAGGTCTTTTTCCCACTTTTTGATTGGATTGTTTTTCTGGTATTGAGTTGTATGAGCTGCTTGTATATTTTGAAAATTAATTATTTGTCAGTTTTTTCCTTTGCTATTATTTTTCTCCCATTCTGAGGGTTGTCTTTTCACCTTGTTTGTAGTTTCCTTTGCTGTGCAAAAACTTTTAAGTTTAATTTTGTCTCACTTGTTTATTTTTGTTTTTCTTTCCATTACACTGGGAAGTGGGTCCTAGAAGATCTTGCTTTGATTTATGTCATCAAGTGTTCTGCCTATGTTTTCCTCTAAGAATTTTAGTTTCTGGTCTTATATTTAGGTCTTTAATCCATTTTGAGTTTATCTTTGTGTATGGCGTTAGGAAGTGTTCTAATTTCATTTTTTTGCACATAGCTGTCCAGTTTTCCCAGCACCACTTATTGAAGAGGCTATCTTTGCCCCATTGTATATTCTTGAGGAGGCAGATATTTTTGAAGAGGAAATAACAGAAAGAGGTAAAACAAAACAAAAATGGTGTATTAGTCACTTGCTTTGGAACTTTGATTTTTGCTAAAACAAAAATCATCCTGAAATGATTGAGAATGTATCCTCATCCTAAATGACCAAATATCAGTGAACTCATTTATCTTTTAAAATGTACTGCTAAAGGATACATATTTTTTAAATGTAAAAATCATGATTCTCATACAAATATAAAATGAATATGCATCAAAGTTCTTCTTTCAGTGTGTTATTCAATAATTAATGAAGAAACCAGTAAGATATTATAACTGGTTCAAAGGACAATTCAAAGTGATAGATAAGGAATGCTGACATGAATTCACAATGATACAAATTCAGTTTCTCCACAAGGGTGGGGAGAGAAATCAATTATCCCTCCACTGGACAGAATTCATTTGCCCATTTTGGGACAAGAGTCATTTGTGTTGTCCTCAGTATCTACCATTTATAGAGTTGTAAGTAGTTCAGAGAAACTCAGAGGAGATAATCCAGGGGGAACGCATGAGACAGAACACTCTGTTACCTTTTGTTGCCATTTCCAAGTCTTGCACAAATTTTACTGAATGTGGTCAGGATACTTAATTCTCTGCCCATAGTATACAGTATGCTGCTAAGTTGCTTCAGTCGTGTCCGACTCTGTGCGACCCCATAGACGGCAGCCCTGGTACCAGGCTCCCCCATCTCTGGGATTCTCCAGGCAAGAACACTGGAGTGGGCTGCCATTTCCTTCTCCAATATATGGAAGTCAAAAGTGAAAGTGAAGTCGCTCAGTCATGTCTGACTCTTAGCGACCCCATGGACTGCAGCCTACCAGGCTCCTCCGTCCATAAGATTTTCCAGGCAAGAGTACTGGAGTGGGGTTCCATTGCCTTCTCCAAGTATACAGTATATATTTGTTAAAAAAAAAAAATCTGGTATGGCTTTTTATTACTTATTCAAAATTATGAGGACAGGAGTCCTAGTTTTGTATTAATGGGTGCAATTCATTACCTACAAAATTCTTTTTCTCAAAAAAGATAATTATCACTGTAAAAACTTATTTTTGTTGCTAATCTGACTGTGTTTATGTATGCTACTAAGGAATGTGACTGTTGGATATAACAATGGTAGGGTGGCCAAGAAAAATACAGTATTAATATTGTTTTAGTGTAAGTATATGTCAGATATCAAAAGAAAAAGAGGAAAAATGGCTATGGCTGTTGAGTGGACAACCTATCTCACTAAGCTAGGTTTTACTTTGATTTTTCTAGTTGTAAAAATGATGGTAGATCAGGATATAAAATAAGCTGCAATTTTAAACTTTTATTATATTATTCTTATTATTGGTGAGGCCGCATGGCGTGCAGGATTTTAGTTCCCCAACCAGGGATTGAACCTGCACACCTTGTATTCAAAGCAAGAAGTCTTTAAACATTGGACCACCAGAGAAGTCCCTGCAATTATTTTTAAATTTAACTTTTATTACCTACTATAGGGTAAGACAAAGTTTTCCTCAACCTTCTTAGGGTCCCTAGCTGGTCTGGAAATTAAACTGACAAAGACAGATTAACAGGAGAAAAACATAAACATTTATTTAATATAATTTTTACATGACACAGGAGTCTTCATAAGGACATGACCCAAAGAAATGGTTCATCTGGATATTTTTATGCTAAATTGATGAAGAGTAGACAGTCTTGGAGAAATATAGTAGGTCAAATAGTCTGAGGTAAGTGTAGTAAACTGGGGCAAACCATTCATTTGGATTCTTCTCTAGCCCTTTGTCTACAGAGAGAAGAATGCTCTTTTCCCAGCCAAGGGAGACAGCCCCTCACAGGAGGGTGAGATGACCTGTTTCAGGGAAGAAGTTGGGGGAGGAGGTCCAAAGTGACCTCCCTGCTTTTGTTCTTTTCCCTAACTTCTCAGCTTACAATATTCATTATGCCAAGGTGCCATCCTGCACACCCTGAACCTCATCTAACACTCTACTAAGCAATAGTTATGACTTGCATTTCTGCATGAACACCACCCAACCCAACTGCTCAGGAGGAGGGTGATCTGACCACATGCTAACTTTTTCTGAGGCTGGAATGGTGAGCCTGTAGTGACAGCCCATCATACCCTGCTTATATCACTCAAGAAAGTTTCCATTATGATGAGTAATCACAACTTTCTAGCTCATTCAAGACACCGAAGGACACATTCCTCCCTCTTTTCTAATAAAAACTAAGTAGCTAAGAAAGCATGACTCTTGGATGCAGAACACGTCGCAGAAATTTAACAAATATGACATGTTTTCTCCCCTATTGTATTATCACAATTTATCTTTTAGGACAAGGTCACACAGACCTCAGTCTCCTCAAGTGTGTTAATTCTACCTACTTAGTAAAACAAAACAAAAGCTAACATCAAGCAAGGTCATAATAGTTTGAATAAAGACAAGGATAAAATTCTAGAAAAGTTCTAGAGGTAGACTTACTAATTTGCTGTGTGATTAAATAGGAGAAATAAATTGAGGCAGAAGTGGAGAATGCTGCCCAGGCTTCTGGGTTTTGTAGCGGAATACATGGTACAAGTCAGTCAGTCGTGTCCAACTCCTTGCAACCCCATGGACTATACAGTCCATGGAATTCTCCAGGTGAGAATACTGGAGTGGGTAGCTTTTCCCTTCTCCACGGGATGTTCCCAACCCAGGGATCAAATCCAGGTCTCCTGCATTGCAGGCAGATTCTCTAGCAGCTGAGCCACAAGGGAAGCCTGAATACACGGTGAGGCCATCACTAAAATGGAAAATCAAGGAGAAGCAGGTTTGGCTTTTATGTAAAAGAGACTGTAAAGGTGAGATTTGAATTTCATACTTTACTGTTTTGCACATTTTCCTTCCATTCAATGGTATTTCCACATTTGGGATAATTTTACTTAGCAAATTACATTAAATTTCAGCTCATTTTCTCTTTAAGAAAAAAAAACCGGATACCTCTATCATCTCATCAGAGCTTCTTATCAGCCTGAGATGATCAGTGTTCTCATAATGAGTTCTTTTAAATTCCAATCCAAAGAAAATAAACATGGAATTTTAATCACTCTATTCAGCCTCATTGAGGGGAAATGCAGTTTCCTGTTCGGTCTTTTGACATAATGAAAATAGCTTCAAGGTTCCCTTCTCCCCCTCCCCTACCACGTGCCTGATCATGCATGTGTGCCAGCTTGGTCATGTTCCAGGCAAGAATACTTAAACAGGTTGCCATTTCCTTCTCCAGTGGGTCTTCCCAACCCAGGGGTCAAAATGTGTCTCTTACATCTCCTGCATTGGTAGGTGGGTTCTTTACCAGGTGAGCTACCAGGGAAGCCCCTGCCTGATCATGAGTGGTACCCTATAAATTATTGCTAAAAAATAAATATATCTTCTTTAATATCTCATTTGGCTCTAATGTGCAATTCTGAGGTCTGCTAGGAGCTCTTTTAGTTCATAATCATCTACTATTACCTGGAATGTATAGATTTTAACTATGTAAGGTTTATTTTGGTCCACTTACATAGCTAATGTTGTCCAATGAGTCATGATGTTACCTATTACAACAATGCTAACAACAGAGGAGAAGACCTTACACATGGACATCACCAGATGGTCAATACCGAAATCAGATTGATTATATTATTTGCAGCCAAAGATGGAGAAGCTCTATACAGTCAGCAAAACAAGACCATGAGCTGGATGTGGCTCAGATCATGAACTCCTATTGCCAATTCTGACTTAAACTGAAGAAAGTAGGGAAAACCACTAGATCATTCAGGTATGACCTAAATCAAATCCCTTATGATTATACAGTGGAAATGACAAATAATTCAAGGGATTAGATATGATAGAAAAAGTGCCTGAAGAACTATGGACAGAGGTTCATGACATTGTACAGGAGGCAGGGATCAAGACCATCCCCAAGAAAAAGAAATGCAAAAAGGCAAAAGGGTTGTCTGAGGAGGCTTTACAAATAGCAGAGAAAAGAAGAGAAGCTAAAGGCAAAGGAGAAAAGGAAAGATATGTCTGTCCATTTGAATGCATAGTTCCAAAGAATAGCAAGGAGAGATTAAAAAAACCTTCCTCAGTGATCAATGCAAAGAAACAGGGGAAAACAATAGGGTGGGAAAGACTAGTGATTTCTTCAAGAAAATTAGAGATACCAAGGAAATATTTCATGCAAAGAAGAGTCCAATAAAGGACAGAAATGGTATGGACCTAATAGAAGCAGAAGATATTAAGAAGAGATGGCAAGAATACACAGAAGAACTCTATATAAAGATCTTAATGACCCAGATAACCACAATGGTGTGATCACTCACCTAGAGCCAGACATCCTAGAATTTGAAGTCAAGTGAGCGTTAGGAAGCATCACTATGAACAAAGCTAGTGGAGGTGATGGAATTCCAGTTGAGCTATTTCAAATCCTAAAAGATGATGTTATGAAAGTGCTATACTCAATATGCCAGAAAATTTGGAAAACTCCACAGTGGCCACGGGACTGGAAAAGTTCAGTTTTCATTCTAATCCCAAAGAAAGACAATAACAAAGAATGCTCAAACAACTGCACAATTGTACTTATCTCACACTCTAGCAAAGTAATGCTCAAAATTCTCCAAGCCAGACTTCNATACTCAATATGCCAGAGAATTTGGAAAACTCCACAGTGGCCACGGGACTGGAAAAGTTCAGTTTTCATTCTAATCCCAAAGAAAGACAATAACAAAGAATGCTCAAACAACTGCACAATTGTACTTATCTCACACTCTAGCAAAGTAATGCTCAAAATTCTCCAAGCCAGACTTCAACAGTATGTGAACCATGAACTTCCAGATGTTCAAGCTGGTTTTAGAAAAGACAGAGGAACCAGAGATCAAATTGCCAACATCCACTGGATCATCAAAAAAACAAGAGAGTTCCAAAAAAACATCTATTTCAGCTTTATTGACTATGCCAAAGCCTTTGACTGTGTGGATCACAACAAACTGTGGAAAATTCTTAAAGAGATGGGAATATCAGACCACCTGACCTGCCTCCTGAGTAATCTGTATGCAGGTCAAGAAGCAACAGAACTGGACATGGAACAAGAGACTGGTTCCAAATAGGAAAAGGAGTACGTCAAGGTTGTATATTGTCACCTTTAACTTCTACGCAGAATACATCATGCAAAATGCCAGGCTGGTGAAGCAGAAGCTGGAATCAAGATTGCCAGGAGAAATCTCAATAACCTCAGATATGCAGATGACACCACCCTTATGGCAGAAGTGGAGAAGAACTAAAGAGCTTCTCGATGAAAGTGAAAGAAGAGAGTTTAAAAGCTGGCTTAAAACTCAACATTCAGAAAACTAAGATCATGGCATCCAGTCCCATCACTTCATGGCAAATAGATAGGAAAACAATGGAAACAGTGACAGGCACTATTTTCTTGGGCTCCAAAATCACTGCAGATGGTGACTGCAGCCATGAGATTAAAAAACGCTTGTTCCTTGAAAGAAAAGCTATAACTAACCTAGACAACATATTAAAAAGCAGAAATATTACTTTGCCAACAAAGGTCTGAGTAGTTAAAGCTATGGTTTTTCCAGTAGTCATGTATGGATGTGAGAGTTGGACCATAAAGAAAGCTGCTGCTGCTGCTGCTGCTGCTAAGTCACTTCAGTCGTGTCCGACTCTGTGTGACCCCATAGACGGCAGTCCACCAGGCTCCCCCGTCCCTGGGATTCTCCAGGCAAGAACACTGGAGTGGGTTGCCATTTCCTTCTCCAATGCGTGAAAGTGAAAAGTGAAAGGGAAGTCGCTCAGTCATGTCAGACTCTTTGCGACCCCATGGACTGCAGCCTACCAGGCTCCTCTGTCCATAGGATTTGCCAGGCAAGACAACTGGAGTGGGGTCCCATCACCTTCTCCAAAAGAAAGCTGAGCACCAAAGAACTGAACTGTGGTGTTGAAGAGCACCACTTTTGAACTGTGGTGTTGGAGAAGACTCTTGAGAGTCCCTTGGACTGCAAGGAGACCCAACCAGTCACTTCTAAAGGAAATCAGTCCTAAATATTCATTGGAAGGACTGATGCTGAAGGTGAAACTCCAATACTTTGTCCACCTGATGCGAAGAACTGACTCATTAAAAAAGACCCTGATGCTGGGAAAGATTGAAGGCAGGAGGAGAAGGGGACGACAGATGATGAGATAGTTGGCTGGCATCACTGACTCAATGGATATGAGTCTGAGCAAGCTCCGGGAGTTGGTGATGGACAAGGAAGCCTGGTGTGCCGCAGTCCATGGGGTTGCAAAGATTCGGACATGACTGACTGAACTGAACTGACTGAACAACAGAGGACCATGTCACAGCTCCATTTAAAATCTCTGTTGGCTTCCCCATAGAATAAGACCCACACTTTAAGTTCCTTGATAATATGACTCCTGGCTATCCTTTCAGCTAAGTTCATTTATATTCTGCTTCCAAACAGAACTTGTTATCAAACCACATTTGAGTCCACAGGCCAATCTACTGACCGTGGGTTGTGGTGAAAGGAACTACAGCACTTACTGCAGGGTGCTGCACAAGCAGTCCAGGACAGCTGCTGCTCACAAAGTCACAATTCCCCAAGGTTTCAGCAAAGCATTTTCAAAAGCCAGGAGAGGGAGGGCCGTCTCGTGTGTCCAGCTCATGCACAATTCACTGACTGGTAGAGAGTGAGGTAGCAGGGTGGTGTCACAGGAGTTACCATTATGATCCTTAGGCTCTGGTACGCCTGGGGGCCATGCATGTTCTTATGATAATCTAGCAGTTTCTTCCACTTGGTGGGGGTTTTCATGTTAGTAAAACAACATAGGAAATGTGCATCAGATACTATTATCTAGGTACTAAAGCAGACAATATGGAGAAGGGGTCTGTCCTTGGAAGGCCCCATATGGTCCTGCTCAGTTACAAATTTACACCTCTGCCTAAAGTGCCAGTTTCTCTCCTTGTCACCTACCCATATTCTCAGTCTACTCATTGAAAGTCCAGACTCAAATGTCACCTCTTCAGGTTTTATTTGGAATTCCCCAATATCCTACATAGGCTTCCCTGATGACTCTGGTAAAAGAATCTGCCTCCCAATGCAGGAGATGCAGTTTCGATCCCCAGGTTGGGAAGGTCCCCTGGAGAAAGAAATGGTAACCCACTCCGATATTTTTGCCTGTAAAATCCCGTGGACAGAAGAACCTGGTGGGCTGCAGTCCATGGGGTAACAAAGAGTTGGACATGACTTAGCAACTGAAGAATAAGTATCCTACAAAGAGTTTGCGCAAAGATACATGCAAAAAAAAGTCTGTTTTTTTAGAGTTTCATTCCAAGTATCTTAGATTGAATTATTAAACCAAATTTCTTTCACTAGATTGCAATTCATCTAGGCATTTAAAAAACAAAAACTGCTAGTATTCTAGAAAAGAAAGTCTTTGATGATAATAATTCTTCTGACATCAAGCCCAGAAAATATTTTTGACACCATTTTTCTTTAATCCAAAGTATTTTTCACCTAACATAACCAGATACATTTTGTAAACATCTCATGAAACACTTGTTTTAAAATAATTTCTGAAATTTCTCTTATGAAAATTAACCACTTAAATGATTAAATTCCAACTACGGTATGAATAACATGCTGAACTCATTGTGTATAAATAACATGATGAACTCATTGTGAGTACATCAGTACCCAGTATAGATAAGTGCTTTTTGGACTGAATTTACATGCGTGGATCTTAACTGGGGAGTGGAGAGATGAACAATATAAAATGAATGTCATGTATCAAAGTGATTAAGGCTCTATAGAAATTTAGAATCTTAGATATATGATTGAGTGGCCACTTTAGAATGGAGGGCCTAGGAAGGCTTCTCTGTGTAGGCTATTCTCAAACTGAGATCTGAAGATTTTTTTAAGAGGCAATAAAGTGAAATTTAGAAGAAAGGGCATTCCAGCCAGAGGGCTCCGCAGAACAGCAAGGGAGACAGAAAGTGGTAGATGAGGTAGGTGAACAGGCACCCATAGATCATGCAGTTCTTTGTAAGCAAGCATAGGTGAATTTAAATCTCCAAGCAAAGGAGATGTTTGTTTAGTAGTAGATGTTTGTTTTTTCAAATGATCCCTTTCAGTTCAATTCAGTTCAGTCTCTCAGTCATCTCCGACTCTTTGCGACCGTATGAATCGCAGCATGCCAGGCCTCCCTATCCATCACCAACTCCCGGAGTTCACTCAGACTCATGTCCATCGAGTCGGTGATGCCATCCAGCCATCACATCCTCTGTCATCCCCTTCTCCCCCTGCCCCCAATCCCTCCCAGCATCAGAGTTTTTTCCAATGAGTCAACTCTTCACATGAGGTGGCCAAAGTACTGGAGTTTCAGCCTTAGCATCATTCCTTCCAAAGAAATCCCAGGGCTGATCTCCTTCAGAATGGATTGGTTGGATCTCCTTGAAGTCCAAGGGACTCTCAAGAGTCTTCTCCAACACTACAGTTCAAAAGCATCAATTCTTCGGTGCTCAGCTTTCTTCACAGTCCAACTCTCACATCCATACATGACCACTGGAAAAACCATAGCCTTGACTAGACAGACCTTAATCGGCAAAGTAATGTCTCTGCTTTTCCATATGCTATCTAGGTTGGTCATAACTTTTCTTCCAAGGAGTAAGCGTCTTTTAATTTCATGGATGCAATCACAGTCTGCAGTGATTTTGGAGCCCCAAAAAATAAAGTCTGACACTGTTTCCACTGTTTCCCCATCTATTTCCCATGAAGTGATGGGACCAGATGCCATGATCTTCGTTTTCTGAATGTTGAGCTTTAAGCCAACTTTTTCCCTCTCCTCTTTCACTTTCATCAAGAGGCTTTTGAGTTCCTCTTCACTTTCTGCCATAAGGGTGGTGTCATCTGCATATCTGAGGTTATTGATATTTCTCCCAGCAGTCTTGATTCCAGCTTGTGTTTCTTCCAGTCCAGCGTTTCTCATGATGTACTCTGCATATTCTTCACAGTCCAACTCTCACATCCATACATGACCACTGGAAAAACCATAGCCTTGACTAGACAGACCTATGTCATATATAAGATATATAAACCAAAAAATTTTAAAACAGTTGCAATCCTATCTTTACACTTAGCCTAGAAAGGGCAAAAATATGGGAATGAAAACTAAAATGCAGGAAGACAAGGATTTATTGGGATGCCTAACACTATTCTGATGATACCACACAGATTCCCCCAGCACCATCCTACATCAAAGAAGGGCATTAATCTTTATATTCTTTGTATTTGTCCCCATCATTCACCTTTACACCTCACCCCAGTTCTTGGTGACCCTCACTATGTAATTATTTAGAAGAATTATTTAGAATGAACCAGTGATATTGTTCTTAACAGGAAGTACTAATTGACAGCTTTCTGTATTCCATAGCTAATAAAAGAAGTGTAAGCCAGGTTTCCTTCCCTGAAAGAGTTTTGGATCTAGTTAAGTATATGAACACACTTGAAGTAATTGAATAGTAAGTGGCATGGTAGAAGGTACCTTCCTAGTCCTTTTGTTATTTGTGCTTAATCTTTTGTGCTCTTGGGATGGCCTTCTGTTGCCTGGACCTTACCCTCCCGGCCCCACTGTATTCACGGCCTTTCAGATAAATAACAGGCAACCTATCCAGCTGCTGCTGCTGCTGCTGCTAAGTCACTTCAGTCGTGTCCGACTCTGTGCGACCCCAGAGACGGCAGCCCACCAGGCTCCCCTGTCCCTGGGATTCTCCAGACAAGAACACTGGAGTGGGTTGCCATTTCCTTCTCCAATGCAGGAAAGTGAAAAGTGGAAGTGAAGTCGCTCCGTTGTGTCCAACTCCTAGTGACCCAATGGACTGCAGCCCACCAGGCTCCTCTGTCCGTGGGATTTGCCAGACAAGAGTACTGGAGTGAGTTGCCATTGCCGTCTCCAACCTAGCCATTGAGGTATCCAAAACACAGAGAGAAATGTAGGCTACCTTCCCAGAAGCAAGCTTGTTACCCATAAAAACTGCAAAAGGAAAAGAGAAAACTGAAAATGCAAACATTACTCTTCCTACCATTTTCTTCCTTGTTAGCTCTGTAGACCTTTGACAAGGCTATATAGATATTCATTTGTGCATCTTCAATTCTTTAACCACATCAATTACTGTGATGTGAAAGAGCTGTTTCTTCTCCTCTTAAAATGGGTCCTCATATTCCTTTAATGGTGATAGTGTTAGTGGTTTCCCCTAGTTGTCTAAGATCTTTTCAGTGGGTGATATATGTTCTAGAAAATCTAACTGATAGCAGAGAGTCTAACTTAGTTGCTATTAGAAAGTTATTTTATCATAGGAATGGCCATTTTATTGTTTTTCCTAAAATAATTAAATGAGAAATAATCATTTGGTAGAAATCTAAACACTCAGAATGCTTTAAAAAAGAGAGAGAAATCCTACTAGCATATATATATACATGTATATATATACTCTTGTGAAGGGACATTTAATGAATCATGCTGTTCATAATTTTTCTGTGACCTACTGACTTAAGTATGTAGTAGAATATAAGGCAGCTTGGGACTTTCAAAACTAAATGCCTAGTAAGAACTTATTTTATGTACTATAATGTAAAAACATTCAGCATGTGAAAGTCACCAAAGAATCACATTTGGTCTTTGAAAAATGAATTTGTTTTTGCAAAACAAATCAGACACTGTTAGAATGGTGTCTTTCACACAAACCCCTAACAAAATTAAAAGAGTGCTTTATGCCATTTGTCTCAACTCTGAACACGGTTCTCAATGCTGTGTTTACCATCTTTTCAGTGGGTTCAATTTTTACATCACTTCTAGGTTAGCTTCCAATTCAGGCTTTATAAAAAGCTTGGAAGGAAGCCCTCTCTAGCAACTGCCATTCTGTAGAAATCCAAAGAATGTTAACACATATCTGATGTGATAAGCAAGTCAAGTGTGTAATGAGAGAGTCTGGCGTGGGAGTCGAGGGTTTCTGAAGGATCTTCGAGTTTTTCATCATCCTGAACTTTTAATTATTTGCTATAAATACATTGACTTGTCTCTCAAAATAATTTTTTTAACAGAGTTAAAGCAACTGGTGGAGATCAGAGCCAATTATGCCCGAATCTGCAGGCAGCAGGGCCCTCAAGCCACAGACATCGTGCTGTCGCCATCCACAAGGCTGCATTCCCTGGTACCTTCACGCACTGAATTCCGAGCGGAGCCATCCTAGTTGGTGCTGTGTCTCNCAAAATAATTTTTTTAACAGAGTTAAAGCAACTGGTGGAGATCAGAGCCAATTATGCCCGAATCTGCAGGCAGCAGGGCCCTCAAGCCACAGACATCGTGCTGTCGCCATCCACAAGGCTGCATTCCCTGGTACCTTCACGCACTGAATTCCGAGCGGAGCCATCCTAGTTGGTGCTGTGTCTCATGGGATAGGTGTGTGGTCATACTTATGTGTTTGCTAGGGTGTGATATGATGATTAGTCATCGTTCTTAATTTTATACCATCTCCTTTAAACATTATACCCGCTCCATTTTACACAGTGGCATTTGATGCCTCAGATCTGTTCTTAGAAAGACAACAAAACTCGACAGAGCAATGACAGTGAACTATCTTAGGTGTATTTTCTCCCAGGAAAAGAAAAAGGAAAACATTTGTTATTACCGAAAAATAGTTTTGTGGGATCAAATAGCATATATTATTATATATATACTTTTTTATTCCTATATGTAATTTGATAATAAAATAGACTAACAATTGTAGTGTGTGTATATATATTTACAGGCCCTTCATCACGAGTCTCCCTCCCTCCTCTCTACCTCTAGATTGCACTTCTATCCTTGACAAGTCTCCTTACCAGCCATATTTATTTGTTTGTGACTAAATTAGCTATCTTCTGCTGTGTTCTGTAATCGGATTGGAAAAGGATTTCCAGAAACATTTCAGAAAGTAGGGAGTTTATTAAGAACAAAGAGCAGACGTAATCGGAGCGCTACGAGCACAGTGGGCCAGCCTCCTGACCACTCAGGGGGAGTCAGTGCTTTGAGTATGTTAGTAGCCAATTTGGGGGTTTCCCCTGGTGGCTCAGGTGGTAAAGAATCCGTTTGTGATGTGGGAGACCTGGATTCGATCCCTGGGTTGGGAAGATCCCCTGGAGAAGGGCATGGCAACCCACTCCAGTATGCTTGCCTGGAGCATCCCCATGGACAGAGGAGCCTGCTGGGCTACAGTTCATGAGGTCACAGAGTCAGACACGACCAAGCACAGCACAGCACAGCCGAATTTTACAGTCTCAAGACAAAACTCCTGCAGAAGAGTGGCATTACATGATTGGTTGAGGAGCTATTAAAAAGCAGAGACATTACTTTGCCAACAAAAGTCCGTCTAGTCAAAGCTATGGTTTTTCCAGTGGTCATGTATGGATGTGAGAGTTGGACTATAAAGAAAGCTGAGCGCCGAAGAATTGATGCTTTTGAACTGTGGTGCTGGAGAAGACTCTTGAGAGTCCCTTGGACTTCAAGGAGATCCAACCAGTCCATCCTAAAGCAGATCAGTCCTGGGTGTTCATTAGAAGGACTGATGGTGAAGTGGAAACTCCAATACTTTGGCCACCTGATGCAAAGAACTGACTCATTTGAAAAGCCCTGATGCTGGGAAAGATTGAAGGCGGGAGGAGAAGGGGACGACGGAGGATGAGACGGTTGAATGGCATCATCGACTCAGTGGATGTGAGTTTGAGTAAACTCTGGAAGTTGGTGATGGACAGGGAGGCCTGGCGTGCTGTAGTCCATGGGGAGGCAAAGAGTCAGACAAGACTGAGGGACTGAACTGAACTGAACTGAGGAGCTATAGGGCAAGTCCTGGGGTGGGCATTTTTACCGAATGTGGGGTCAGGGAGCTGTCCAGTAAGGATCAGGGGGCTCTTGGCAGCAGTGACAGTGGGGCTCAGTCCGTCCTGGAGAAGACTGCCCCTGTGGCCTTGGTAGAGAATGGCACATCTTCCTGCCTCTGTACCCTTGCCCACCCACTTTCCTCAAGAGAGCTCTCAGTGGGCTACTAGTGGAAAGAGTCCCTGCTGGCTCCCTGCCCTGACTTCATTCTCTTCTGTAACACAGACAAGATCACTTCCTTTTCATTCGCGAACTCTTCACACTTAGGTCTGCTCTGCTTCTTCCACGACAGTAGTTGGAAAGTTAAGAGAGTGGTTAAAAATGGCATAGGGCCGGAGCTAGGGCTTCCCTGGGGGCCCTGTGGTCAGGAATCCGCCTGCAGTGTACGAGGTGCAGGAGCTGCATGTTCAACCCCGGGGTCGGGGAGATCCCCTGGAGGAGGGCACGGCAACCCGCTCCAGTATTGTCGCCTGGAGAATCCCCTGGACAGAGGAGCCTGGAAGCCTGCAGTCCACAGGATCACACAGAGTCAGACACGACTGAAGTGACTTAGCACAGCACCGGACGGGAATAGACGCATAGCCCCAAGTGGACATCTGGCAACAGCGACGAACTGTATGGAGAAGAATGGAGTCTGTCCATCCACACCTCTGGGCCCTCAGCTGATGCCAGTCCCTGAATGGCCACAGAACTCGAAGATCCAGGACAGACCAGGTGGTACTGCACCAGTTTACGTTCTCACAGCAGGGCACAAGACACCCTCCCCAACATTTGTCATCTATTCTCTTTTAGTTAATAGACGTTCTAACAAGTGTGAGGCAATATCTCATTGTAGTTTTGACTTGCATTACCCTGCTGATTCATGATGTTGAACATCTTTTCATGTGCTTGTTAACAATATGTCTTAAAAGATCTTTTCAGATCTGCCTTTTTTAATTATATATTTTTTGCTATTGATTTATATTAGTTCTTTATATATTTTGGATATTAGACTATTAACCCCTTATCAGATATGTGATTTGCAAATATTTTCTCCAGTTCAGTAGGTTGTCTTTTTATTTTGTTGATAGCTTTCTTTGCTGTACAGAAATTTTTAGTTTAAAAATCCCTTGCATATTTTTGCTTTAATAGTATTATTAAAATAATATTATTTATTTGTATAGTTACCATTATATAGCAGAAAATATTGATGTGTAGAAGGTTTTGCAATGGCCTAAGGTCACACAGCTAATAAACTTGAAGTCAGGATTTTAATCCAGAAGGCAATGGCACCCCACTCCAGTACTCTTGCCTGGAAAATCCCATGGATGGAGGAGCCTGGTGGGCTGCAGTCCATGGGGTCGCTGAGGGTCGGACACGACTGAGCGACTTCAGTTTCACTTTTCACTTTCTTGTATTGGAGAAGGAAATGGCAACCCACTCCAGTGTTCTTGCCTGGAGAATCCTGGGGACGGGGGAGCCTGGTGGGCTGCCGTCTATGGGGTCACACAGAGTCGGACACGACTGAGGTGACTTAGCAGCAGCAGCAGCAT
>SJYT01046744.1:70613-104961 GCA_006410635.1 Cephalophus harveyi
AGAGAACAGATTGAGAGGGAGTGAGGCCCATTGGAAGATAATTCACATATAATTTCAGCTCAGACTAAAATGGTGTTTGTGAAAATGGATAGTTGAATGCAGTTTTGTAAATGGAGTCAAAAGAACTTGCTGATCCACTGGATGAAGGGGAAGAAGAGGAGGGAGAGCTGTAAATTCACTTCAGAATATAGACTATTTACATTCTTGAGGATGCTTTGCAACGTCTGGTGTCTTCCTCACTAAGGAATTAAACTCTTGACACATTTTCATTTTATATTTATATATTTGCATGCAAATATATTTGTGGGCTTTCACCTTCTACCAGGGCCACACCTTGAAGGTTTCATTTTGGCTTCCCTGGTAGCTCAGCTGGTAAAAAATCTGCCTGCAATGTGGGAGACCTGGGTTCAATCCCTGGGTTGGGAAGATCCCCTGGAAAAGGGAACAGCTACCCACTCTAGCATTCTGGCTTGGAGAATGCCATGGACTGTACATTCCATCGGGTTGCAAAGAGTTGGACACGACTGAGCGACTTTCACTCACTTCACCTTTCAAACACAATATTTAACAGATGAAATGAGTTGAAGAGTAAATGGGAAATGAGGAGAAGAGATAACACACCTGTCTACAACTCAAATAAGTTTGGATTAAAGGTCTTGTTCTTCCATTACCCCTCCAGAGCGGCAGCACCTGCAATTGCTCTGGGGAACTACCCAGTCATTACAGCGTGCCTTCTCAATGCAACCACCAGGCAAGATGCTGCTCGGTCCAGATACATCCCGATAAGGAGGTCAAAGCCATGCTGCTGCTGCTGCTACGTGGCTTCAGTCATGTCCGACTCTGTGCGACCCCATAGACGGCAGCACACCAGGCTCCCCCGTCCCTGGGATTCTCCAGGCAAGAACACTGGAGTGGGTTGCCATTTCCTTCTCCAATGCATGAAAGTGAAAAGTGAAAGTGAAGTCGCTCAGTCGCGTCCGACTCTTAGCGACCGCATGGACTGCAGCCTACCAGGCTCCTCCGTAGGATTTTCCAGGCTAGAGTACTGGTCCTTCTACCAGCCTCCAATCCTTACCACTCTCGGTGTAAGTAGTATTTTAAAGCTGAAGGACCCAAGGCTTGGAGAGGTGAACTTGCACAGGATATCACATCAGAGTTGGATTCTAGGTAGTCTTCTAATAATTCTCCTCACTGTAAAAGGAACCTAATCATAGTGTACTCATGAAATGTTTTGAGGGAATGTGTGTAAAGTTCCTTACATGCTCTTTACCTATGGTGGGGACTAACCATCCCCTCCTGGGCAGGGACCAATTTTGCTTTATAGCTAGGGCTCCACTGCCTCTATACCAAGAGCCTAGTATCCTGAGCTAAAGGCCTGAAGCCAAGACTGCAAAAGGTGAGGTCAAAATGTAGGCGTCTCAGCTGCGCTCTACCAATCACACACGTAAGCACGTATCCAAATGTGCACCTTCTCATCTCACTTTTTTCTTTTTAATTGGCAACACCCTTCCTCCACTGACCCAGACTGAAAATCTGGTAGTCAGACTTCTTCCCTGCACATCTGATTACTCACTGACTCTCCTCTCCTGTTCCTTCCCTGTTCTCTTTCTACTACATGAGACTTCATCAGATGACCTCTTATTCTTTTGTATTGATTCATTTGTTCCATTAATAAATATTTTGTTGTTGTTCAGTGGCTAAATTGTGTCCAATTCTATGACCCCGTGGACTGTAGCACACCAGGCTCCTCTGTCCACCACTGTCTCCTGGAATTTGGTCAAATTCATGTCCATTGAATCAGTGATGCTATCTAACCATCTCATCCTCTGTCCTCCCCTTCTCCTCCTGCCTTCAATCTTTCTGAGCATCAGGGTCTTTTCCAATGAGTTGGCTCTTCGCATCAGGTGGTCTAAGTATTGCAGCTTCAGCTTCAGCATCAGTCCTTCCAATGAATTTTCAGGGTTGATTCCTTTTGTATTGACTGGTTTGATCTCCTTGCAGCCCAAGGGACTCTCAAGAGTCTTCTACAGCACCACAATTTGAAAGCATCAATTCTTCATTGCTCAGCCTTCTTTATGGTCCATTTCTCACATCTGTACATAACTACTGGAAAACCCATAGCTTTAATCATTAATAAAAATCATCAGCAAATACTGCCAGTTTTAACCCTCCCCAGTTGATAGTGGGATTATACTTCCTGGTCCTAATCAATGAGGTGTGAATAGAGGTGACCCTTGTCACTCTCAGACTCAGCCTTTAATTGCTGCTTTGAGGTGCTCCAGAACTCTTTTCCCCTCTTGCTTAGCAGCAGGCAACATTTGAAATCGTGGTAACTGCATTGACCGGCACCCCTGAACTGCTAAGATAAGCAGAGACCAACTCTAATCTGTGTAGCATGGGAAGGAAATAAACTTCTTTTGTTTTAAGGCACTGAGACTTTGGGAGTATTTGTCACCGCAGCATAACTTAGTGTGTTCTGATTGATATAGGTGTCTGCAGGAGTGAACAAAAACAAATTTGTTCTCTGTACTAGTGGAGCTTATACCAGATGTATCTCTATAAAATACAAATTTGACTATGTCCACTTCCCTGCTTTAAAACTTTATTTAAAAATATCTTCCCATTGCTTGAAGGATTAAGTTCAAACTCTTAGTCTGAATGGCCTTTTACTAGTTGACCCAAATTGCACTTCTATTACCCTTTCCCATCTATTTATGGTCCAGCCAAACTATACTGCTGGCTGTTTACTGGCATTAATCCATATGCTTTGAAACCCCTGCATGAACTTTCACCCAGGCCAAACATGCCATATCTTCAGACTAGGCTACCTTCCACCCATGTTTGTATATCCTGGTTTACTCCCCTGTGCTAAGTTTCATCCCACCCCCCTACTAACCCTTCTAGAACACTCGTGTGTATGTGTTAAGTTGCTTCTGTCGTGTTCGACTCTCTGTGACCCTATGGGCTTTATTCCCCACCGCCCCAGGCTCCTCTGTCCATGGGATTCTCCAAGCAAGAATACTGGAGTGGGTTGCCGTGCCCTCCTCCAGGGGATCTTCCTGACCCAGAGATCAAATCCATGTCTCTTGTAACTACTGCATTGGCAGGTGGATTCTTTACCACTGGCTCATACCAATCTTAATTACATGTTTCAGTGATTGTCTTCCTCCAGAGCTGTAAACTCTTTAAGAAGTCTATCTTATTCAACATTGGGTCAGGCATATATAAGGATTTAAACATTTGTTAAATGAATGAATGGCTTGTTGGATCCTTCAGTCCTCACTAGAAATGCTGTCAGTTCCGTGTATTAGTTTCCTATTGCTATGGTAACAAATTGCCACACAATTAATGGCTGAAAACTATATAAATTTATTATTTTATAGTTCTTTAGACTGGTCTGTATTTCTTTCCAGGTTCTAGGGAAGAATCTGTTTCCTTGCTTTTTCTAGCCACTAGAGGCTGCCCACACTCCTTGCATTGTAGTCCCCTTATTTCATCTTCAAAGCCAGCAAATGTTGCACCTCTGAGCATTCTTCTATAGTCACATCCTCTAACTATGAATTCATCAGGGAATTCCTACAGTTGTAAGGAGCCTTGTAATTAGATTAGGTTCACCTGGATAATCCAGGATCGTCTCCCCATCTCAGCATACTTAATTTAATCATATTTTCCTTTTTATCCTGTAAAGTAACATATTCACAGTTCCAGGGACTAGCACCAGGGTATCTGTGGGGGGGCATTATTCTGCCTACCACATTGCAGAGTCTTTATTTGCATCTCTCTCTCTCACTTGACATTTACCTTTCAACATCAGCCAAGTCAAGTTTTCCCAAAGGAGCGTCAGGAGTCTCCTTGAAATAGGGTAACCAAATATGGTCCAAACTTAGACACTTTTAAGAGTGAAAGGGAGTACCATAAACATTTACATGAGGTCAACAGGTGTACACTAGTCTGACCAGGCATAGTAGAATGAAATGGATTTGTGGCCTGTGGAGACCCTACCCTGAATTGAAGCAACATTATTATAGACTTCTCCTTCCAGCCTGGTCTCTTGGAAATCAGGTAGATGTTGGGAGGTTTTACTTTCCTCAGAAGATCCATGCTTTAGACTGGAAATGGGATGATTTATTTGGCTCAGCAGGCTAAACAGAATCTTTTCCCTCTACAGCTTTAACAACACATAAATAACAATATACAAACAACATAATATTTATATCAGGGACATGAGACTTTATGATGTTTATTGCTTATATATACATCAATTATATGTGCAAGTATATATTAAACTTACAATTTGACATTTGTCTTTCAATTTCATTACTGATGAAGCCTCTTTTAGTGGGTTGTTCCAATACACCTTGTAGCCACATAAGAAAAGATGAGAAGAATTCAAAGTCAAGACACTAAGGACTGTACTTGTAAGCAGTTTTCAGCTTTAGGGAGAAGGAAAATGCATGCTAAAGTAAGGATTCCATAGCCTTCCCTTATCTGATCAAGGTTTTCCACTTCAAAGTCTTTTAATCCTAGATCACAGATAAAGCCAGCATATATTTCAGGAAATCATTTTGTGATCTTACTATACAAATAAGTTGAGTGTTATACTCAAGACTATTAATAGTTATTACTTTGCAGTTGTAAAATAGTGGCTTTCCAATTCTATCATGCTCTTGACATTTTTCTCTGTAAGAGAGCTTCCCCCATTCCACACCTTTACTTTCCTTTTCATCTTCTTATATTTTTAATATCATTATGGACTTAGAATTTTATTTTTGTTTATTCAGTGTGTTATAATCCTTTGTCATCTGTATTCTTTTTTGCTGCCCAGATTATCTCCGAGTTGGCCAATGAGTCCATTTAAGCCACTACCGTAACCTTTTGACCTATCTCCATCAGCTTTTAAGTTCTTTTTTACACCCTGGCAAGAGATATTCCAGGCCTACCTCCACTTTACTTGCCCCAGATCTGAACAGCCATTTTTCCAAGGAGCTCTGGTTCCCTTCAGTGAGGTATTATGTTTACAAACCAAGATCTGGACCAAAACGGTGCCCTAGTTGCTACTTAGTTAGTTAGTTAGTGAAGCCGCTCAGTCGTATCCGACTCTTTGCAACCCCATGGACTGTAGCCCACCAGGCTCCTCCGTCCATGGGATTCTCCAGGCAAGAGTACCAGAGTGGGTTGCCATTTCCTTCTCCAGGGGATCTTCCCGACCCAGGGATCGAACCCAGGTCTCCCGTATGAGAGGCAGATGCTTTAACCTCTGAGCCACCAGGGTAGCCCTTTTAATTTCCCTTTGGCATGTCCCCCTTTTCATTCTTTTGTTTGGCTGAGTAGTATTTCACTCTGGGAATATACCTTTTTCTTTTTTAATCAGTCTCTAATGGAAGAGCTTGAAGTGTATTTTTATTTTGCTATTACAAATAATGCCACAATCAATAGTCTTCCACATATGTTGTCTCAGATTTATGGTTGTGTATCTTCAGGGAAGATTCCTACAAGTGAGACTGCTAGATTAAATGTACACCCAATGGGATGAGATTAACTGTTTTGATCAATGGCCTGCCGTATTTAAAAGGAAATGTCTAATTTGAAAGATTTAACGTAAGGAGAACTTCAATAAATCATTTGATTGCATTAAAAAGGTAAGTGTAAATGTAGCATTGTTAGAGAATGTCAGATTCTCTACAAAAGTCATATTACTTTCTATTTCTACTAGCACTGGAAGAAATTATTCGTTTTCCTAGTTTCAACCAACAGAATTGCAGAATGTTATCAAACTTTTAGATTTTTGCAAACATGATAGGTGAGAAATGGTATTTAAATGTAATGTTAATTTGCATTTCTCTAATAGTGAAGCTAGAGATATTTTTCATTTGTTTAAAGATGGTTGAAATATTATTGTCATCAGTGTATGTGTCTTTTGTACATTTTTCTATAGAGTTTTGGTTTCTTTTTTCTTGATTGTTAAGTATTCTCTTATGAACATGTTTATCTATGATATATATTGCAAATATTAACAGCCAGTTTGATAGTTGTATTTTGACTTTATTTATGATGTTTGCCTGGAGAAGGCAATGGCAATCCACTCCAGTACTCTCTCCTGGAGAATCCCAGGGACAGAGGAGCCTGGTGCGCTGCCATCTATGGGGTCGCTAAGAGTCAACATGACTGAAGCGACTAGGAAACAGCAGCAGCAGCAGCATGATGTTTGCCAGGCTTCCCTGGCAGCTCAGCTGGTAAAGAATCCTCCTGCAATTCAGGAGACCCTGGTTCTATTCCTAGGTTGGGAAGATCCCCTGAAGAAGGAATAGACTACCCACTCCAGTTATCTTGGGATTCCCTGGTGGCTCAGACAGTAAAGAATCCACCTGAAATGCGGGAGACCTGGGTTTGATCCCTGAGTTGGGAAGACCCCCTGGAGGAGGCCATGGCAACCCACTCCAGTATTGCTGCCTGAAGAGTCCCCACGGACAGAGGAGCTTTGTTGGCTGCAGTCCATGGGGTCACTAAGAGTTGGACATGACTAAGTGACTAAACACAGCACACCACATGATGTCTCCCATAACTTCCATTTTTATGTAGTTGAATTTATCAGTGTTCTTTTATTATATCTGGATTTTGAGTCACAATTAGTGAAAACTATTATAAATTTTGGCATTAATTTTTTCCTGTCATAAGTGATTTGAAATCTACAAATCTAACTACTGTAACCACTCATGTTGATTCTTCAACACATAAGGCTGTAGTCATCAATCACCTAATAGCTAAAAGTTTTTACATCTGTTTTTTCTCTTATTTTTAAAGAATCCATCTAGAATAACCTGATTTTAACCTTTTAGAAAGCAGTTTGACAGTATGTATTGAGGCATAAGATTTTGCAGCCTTAAAATACTATCCTAGAGGAAAATGTCCTAAATTCAGAACCTAATATAGTGCCTGGTATTCATTAGCTGTTCAGGCAATAGTTGCAGAATAGGGCAAAAAAAACATGAGGGAGGGGAAATATACATATGAACATGTTTGTTGCTGAATTACTTACATGAAGAATTTGCTGTAACCTAAAAAAGATGATAGTAGAGAAATGATTGAATCATCTATGGTATACCTGCTACTGCTGCTGCTAAGTCACTTCAGTTGTGTCCGACTCTGTGCGACCCTATAGACAGCAGCCCACCAGGCTTCCCCATCCCTGGGATTCTCTAGGCAAGAACACTGGAGTGGGTTGCGATTTCCCTCTCCAATGCATGAAAGTGAAAATTCAAAGTGAAGTCGCTCAGTCGTGTCCGACTCTTCGCAACTCCATGAACTGCAGCACACCAGGCTCCTCCATCCATGGGATTTTCCAGGCAAGAGTACTGGAGTGGGGTGCCATTGCCTTCTCCAATGGTATACCTACTTCACTGAAAATGATGTAACACTGAAATGGTGGTTCTGAAAGATATATAGTAATATGGTAAAGATACATAATACATGGATGTGATAATAAATGAAAAAAACAAATTACCCAATTATCAAAAAGATGTTTTGACTATATATACATATGGAAGAAAATGTCGCAAAATGCTAATAGGGAGTGGGATTTTCCTATTTTCCAAACTTCCTATTTCTGATTTAAAAAAAAAAAAACAAAACTAAAAAGGTTTAAGTATTTATTCTCTACTCTCTAACTGTCCTTAGACCCAGAATGCAGCAGTGGGGAAATCATTTGAGAATGTAAAGTAGGCTTTAGTAGAGAATTACACAGAGGTGCACTATAGAATTATCACCAAACAACTGTCAATAGGAGCTTGATTATATACAAAAGATCATGGTAAATGCTTTCACAATTTTAGGTGGTTGTGTGGTTAGGAGTCTCAGATCTCTAAAGTGAGGATAATAATGGTACTATCCCATACAGTTAATGTAAGGATGAAATGAGGTAATACATATAGATGCTTATAACAGAACCTGGTCGACAGTGAGTGCACACTACCTTTGCTGTTTTGGATTTTGGTTTCTGGGTTTTTTTCCCTGAGATTATAAAAATTTGGTTACAATGCCCCCATGTGTCTGTGCTGTGCAATATTTCTGGTCATTAAAAAGATTTCATATTACTTGAGATCAGTGCATTTGAAATGACAGTTCTAGGTCCATGCATTGTCTACTCATATTTTACATAGACTCTAAAGATTAAACAGCTTTTTTGAAAATAATATTTTATCTCCTGACTATGGAAGTGACACATGCTCACTATATAAAATTTGGAAAATACTAGAACTGTAAGGAATTATAGCCATCTATAATGTAACTGCTCAAATATTTTGATGTGTTTTATATGTTCTATGTAAATGTGTGTGTGTGTGTGTATACATATGCTTGCTTTTTAACATAGGGTTAAAATTTAAAATAAATGTAAAATATATCTTTTACGTTTTTTTTGGTGAAAAAAAGAACCATCCAAAATTTATTCCCCAACAGACAGACAGGATCAGCAGGTTAAAACCTACAGGGGTTTCTCCGTAGATCATACATTCACAAGACATTATTAGCTTAACAAGTGAGAATGCCTCTGTTGTAATTTCTGTGACAATATCCACTTCACAGTGTAAACAGTACTCTTATTGTATTCACTTACTATTCCAGAAGGAAAGGCACAGCTCGGCAAAACAGAAAACATTTTTGGGGTGCAATTAGAGAGAGACAGACTTGAGGACATTCACCACCCACTCTTCTTCATACAGGAGCCAATGACTTCTCCATCCAGAAGTGTGAGTCTTTCTCCTCCTCGTTAAATCCCCAAGAGTTGCGCTTCATCATCTGCTTAATATCACATATGTGCTCAGTCACTCAGTTGTGGCCGATTCTTTGTGACCCCATGGACTATAGTTCACCAGGCTCCTCTGTCTGTGAAATTTTCCAGGCAAGAATACTGAAGTGGGTTGCCATTTCCTTCTCCTACATATATAAAAGGGAGATTAAAGAAAAAAAGAGTCACAATGACATCTTGAACTTTCAGCTGCTCCCACCAATACATCAACTCCTAGGTTTACGACAGGGCCTGGGAACACTTCAGCAGTCATCAAATAGGAAAACAGACACTATAGTTGCAAAAATAACACATGAATGAGGTAGATGAATTAAATGTTAACATCCAGGACTTGCCTGTTTCAATTTGGTAGCCTTCATGCAATACTCAGAAAAAGAAAACTTCATAATTACTTGGCATGTCAGTCAAGGAGATTTTGATACAAATCAGTATAAGAAGTTATTAGTATATAATAAGAAAACACACCCTTCCATGAGTTTGTTTCTTCAAGAATGGGAACCCAGCTCTTCAACGGAGTAGAAACTGGTGAACTAAATTTTGTCACTTGAGATTCCCTGCTCAGGTGTTCACCCTTTCTGGTTTTAGGAAGAAGAAAGCATCTGGAAGGTATAGGGAAGACCTTGGCATGCTTGGGATTCCAATGGTGTGTGTGTCTGCTCAGTTGTGTCCAACTCTTTGTGATCCCGTGAACTGTAGCCCACAAGGCTCCTCTGTCCACAGAATTTTTCAGGCAAGAATACTGGAGTGGGATGCCATTTCCTCTTCCAGGGGATCTTCCTGACCCAGAGATCGAACCTGCATCTCTTGCACCTCCTGCACTGGCAGGCGAATCCTTTACCACTGTGCTCACTAAGGACCAAAATCCGTCCACTTGAGGGCACTCTACTTCAGGATCCAAAGTTGAAAAAAAATTTGGAATTTTTTAAGTTTGGTTTGAAAAAAATGTACACTCATAAAACAAAAGAAAAATGGGTACAGAGTTGGGAGAATGCAGAACAGGTCCCTAAATAAATGATAGATCTTGTCAGTTTACCCACATACAGTCACAGCAGAAGTAAGTATACAGTTCCCGCATCTCACCTCCCAAACAGGGGAAACAATTGTCTTCTCCACAGTGGTTCAGTGCATTACAACTTGAAATAGGTGACAGTCTGGAAACAGTTACTCTAGGTTGTACAAAGGTGTTATGTATATAGTCTGTTGCAAGTAACAAAACTTTGCATGACCTACTTCTTCCCCCCACCCCCAAAAAAATACTAGTCTGTATTTGTTTTAGTATGATTTTTTTTGTTGGTTTTTTTTCCTCTCTGTTTGTTTTTGTAAAGCAGCATAGCAACATTGTAGTTGTAGGATATGCCTAAGGTTGTGAGCACAACTGTAAGCATTATTAGCACATCAGGAAGAAAACTGGAGGAGATGGGAGGTCTTTAAAAAAAAAAAAAAAAAAACAAAAAAGGTACAGTTCTAGAGAAATCACTGTCTGCACTGTTCCTTTGATGTGTGTTCTCCTATTGCCTAGCTGATGTCAATCTTGTTTTCCTCCAGGAAGTGAAGGTCTTTTACTTTAAAACAAGAACAGACAGGTAACTATGTAGATAATGGTGGTTCTCCCATGGTAAACAGAGGACTGCGTCTCATTGTCAGCAGTCTCTCATGGTTCCCATTAATGGGCAGCTACTATAGGTACATTGAACTAGAGTGGAAAGATGCCTTAAAAATGCTTTGCCGTGAAAGAAAATAAAATGCGATTTTGAAGGGAATGGCAACCAACTCCACTATTTTTGCCTGGAGAATTCCATGAACAGGGGATCCTGGCGGGCTACAAGTCCATGGGGTCGCAAAGAGTCAGATACAACTCACTAACACTTATAAATAACTTAAGGAGGAATGTGTAAGAATCAGTTTATTATGCTAAGGAGGCTTCCCTCTTCTTTTTTTAAATTAATTTTTAATTTTTTTGCCTGTGCCAGGCAGCATGTGGAATCTTAGTTGTCTGACCATGGATTGAACCCACTTCCCCTGCATTAGAAGTGGGATGGAGGTAGGGGGAGTTTAACTGCTGCAGCACCAGGGAAGTCCCTCTTCTTCTTTAATATAATAATGAGTTGGTAGCAAATCTCTATTTTAAAATTATTTCTTCTCTGTGTATAAAATGTGGCATTTTGTGTAAGAAATAGGAGAAAATAAGAATGTAATCGTATCTATTTGCTTATCCTGATAATGAAAAAGCAAAGGAAGGCTAAAAAAGAAACTAATGAAAATAGTGAAAGACAGGGAAGGTGGCGAGCTGCAGTTCATGAGATTGCAAAGAGTCAGATTTGATGTAGCAACTGAACAGCAACAATGAAAATAATTACAGGTTACAGCCAAGTGGAAAAGGTTAAAATGTGAGCCAGACTTCTCTGAATATACATTTTCATATAACTGTCATTTTTGAGGCCTGTAAATATTCTATGAATCTGAAAATTGAGATTAATATTAACCCAAAAGATAAAGAAGTGTCAAAACTTAAAACTGAATACAAATAGCAAAAATCAACCTAAAACCAGTATCATGTTTATGACATAGGCACAGAAAAGAAAAAGTAACTTTCGAACAAAACACTCTGAAAAAAAGCAGAAAGAGCTAAAAAGTCTTGAACTTTCCTGAGTGGGTTTATTAGAGATGGCAGTTTGGTGTAGTGATTTTGAAAGTATTTTCTTGTGTTGTGCGTATGCATGCTAAATTGCTTCAGTCTTGTCCGATTCTTTGCAACCCAGTGGACAGTATTCCACCAGGCTTCTCTGTCTATGGGATTCTCCAGGCAAGAATACTGGAGCAGGTTGCCATTTCCTTTTCTAGGGAATTTTCCCGACCCAGGGATCAAACCCACGTCTCTTCTGTCTCCTGCACTGGCAGGCAGATTCTTTACCACTAGTGCCACCTGGCCCACCTCGCGCGCGCATCATTCATTCAGGAAATATTTGCTTCCCTGAGTGTGTCCAGGCATGATCCCTGACCTCAGGGACCCAGTGCTGAATACAGACACGAGTGCTGCCCCCTTGAGGCTTACAATCCGGGCAAGACCAGATCACTGAGGCGAGGATTCCTTTTGACTTTTATTGGCTCAAATTGGAGAAGGCAATGGCACCCCACTCCAATACTCTTGCCTGGAAATACCCATGGACGGAGGAGCCTGGAAAGCTGCGGTCCATGGGGTCGCTGAGGGTCAGACACGACTGAGCAACTTCACTTTCACGCACTGGAGAAGGAAATGGCAGCCCACTCCAGTATTCTTGCCTGGAGAATCCCAGGGACGGGGGAGCCTGGTGGGCTACCGTCTATGGGGTCACACAGAGTCCGACACGACTGAAGTGACTTAGCAGCAGCAGCAGTGCCACCTGGGAAGTCTTGAACTTTCCTGAGTGGGTTTATTAGAGATGGCAGTTTGGAATAGTGATTCTGAAATTATTTTGTTGTATTGTAGCATAGGGCAAATGAGTAACTGTGCTAATGCTTTTTAGAACCAGAGTTATTTGTAGGAGAAGAGGGATGTGACTAGAAATGAGGAAGGTAAGGAAAAATCCTATGATGTGCATTCAATCTGGAGATGTCAATATTATATGTATATCTATGCATTATATATATTTCCTTACTTTTTCTATTGAATGGGCCCATAAGCAGTGACATCCAGGAACAGTGAACACAGCTAGCAACACTATTTAGTTTCTAAGTACCATTCTGCAATGGAAGGAACCAGTAAATTAACCATTTCCTGGGAGAAATGGTTAATTCCAGGTCTGAGGCAGCTGAGTAGGGAAAGTATAAGACGACTCAGTGTCCTCCCAAGCAGGAATTACTCAAAGACAAACAAGGATGTCAACAGAACACAGAGGCTGCTTCAAAGAGCTTCTCCTGGGCGAGTTCAGGACAGTTTGAACATAAAAAAGAATTGTGCAGAAATGGATTATAGGTGTCTCAGTAACAACACAAATTCCAGGAACTTCCTTCACATACACCTCCACCCCACTTACCCCAAATATTCTGACTAATAGGTCTGGGGTCAAATTTGAGAATTTACATTTGGTGGGAGGCGGGAAGCCTATCATGCTGCATATAGGATTTTAGTTCTCTGACCAGGGATCAAATCCTCACCCCCTGTATTGGAAGTGCAGAGTCTTTACCTGTGGATCGCCAGGGAAGTCTCAAGAACTTACTAATACTTTTCTAAGCAGTTTGCAGGTGCTGCTGTAGATTATGGACCTCAGTTTGAGTAGCACTGGATTATAAAAATTTGAAGTTGAAAAGTATCTATGAGTCTATAACAAAAGAGTAGGGAGAGGGGAGATTGCTTTCTTATAGAGAAGGGGATTTAAAAAAAAAAAAAAGCTCTTTTTTTACAGAAGAATGCCAGCTGATAAATGTAAAAGGAAAAACAGGTTTAGCAAATCACCATTTTGCAGTTCCTAGTGTAATAAGTGACTCAGGAAAGGCTTGTCAATGGATGATAAAACCATTAAGAGAAAGGCTTTAGGGGAACAGAATGTTCCTCCTCTTCATCCTCCTCCTAAGTCGCTTCAGTCGTGTCTGACTCTGTGCAACCCCATAGACAGCAGCCCACCAGGCTCCCTGTCCCTGGGATTCTCCAGGCAAGAACACTGGAGTGGGTTGCCATTTCCTTCTCCAATGCATGAAAGTGAAAAGTGAAAGTGAAGTCGCTCAGTCGTGTTCGACTCTTTGTGACCACATGGACTGCAGCCTACCAGGCTCCTCCGTCCATGGGATTTTCCAGGCAAGAGTACTGGAGTGGGGTGCCATTGCCTTCTCCGATAGAATGTTCATACAGTCTCAAAATATCATACTTATCATAATAAATTACTTATTAAGAACAGAGGGGAAAGTTACATTTTTTACCATGGAGAAATCTAGTGGGCACTATCATAAAGGAAGTGACCAAATATAGCATCATCTGTAACAGTGTGACACTGTGTGCCTACTACTGAATTTAGTGGGAACTACAACAGCATCTATGAAATGTTGTTCAGTTGCTAACTTACGTCCAGCTCTTTGGACCCCACGGACTGTATAGCATGCCAGGTTCCTCTGTCCTCCACTATCTTCCAGAATTTGCTAAAATTCATGTCTACTGAGTTGGTGATGCTATCTAATCATATCATCCTCTGCCACCTCCATCTCCTTGGCCTTCAATCTTTCCCATCTTCTGGGTCTTTCCAATTGAGTCAGCTCTTTGTGTCAGATAGCCAAAGTATTAACGCTTCAGCTTCAGCATCAATTCTTCCAATGAGTATTCAGGTTTGATTTCCTTTAGGATTGACTAGTTTGATCTCCTTGCAGTCCAAGGGAATTTTAAGAGTCTTCTCCACCACCACAATTTGAAAGCATCATTCTTTGGCACTCAGCTTTCTCTAGGGTCCAACATTCACATCTGTTCATGACTGCTGGAGAAACCATAGCTTTGACTATTCAGACCTTTGTCAGCAAGTGATGTCTCTGCTTTTCAATGGGCTGTCTAGGTTTGTCATAGCTTTCCAGGAGCAAGTGTCTTCTAATTTCATGGCTGCAATCACCGTCCACAGTGATCTTGGAGCCCAAGAAATAAAATCTATCACTGCTTCCACTTTTCCCCCTTCTATTTGCCATGAAGTAATGGGTCTGGATGCCGTGATCTGTTTTTTTTTTTTTTTTTTTTTTTCTGTTGAGTTTTAAGCTAGCTTTTTCACTCTCCTCTTTCACCCTCATCAAGAGGCTCTTTAGTTCCTGTTCACTTTCTGCCATTAGAGTGATATCAGCTGCATATATGAGGTTGTTGATATTTAATCTTGTCAAAAATGTTTACTTGAATTTAGTCATGAAGAAACAATCAAATAAACCCAGACTGTGGGACATTCTTTAAATTACCTGGATTGGGCTCTTCAAAAATTTCTAGGTCATGAAGAAGTAGGAAAAGATAGAGGAAATATTCTAAATTGAAAGTGACAACCAAGTGATACAGATCTTAGATTTTTTAAATTCTATAAATAAGATCTGTTTGAAGACATTTAACTATGGACTATTAGATGATATTTAATTAGTGCTTAAAATTCTATGTATAATGTACTATGGTTACATAAAAGAATATCCATTTTAAGGAGTCAGATGATAAAGTATTTAGGCGTGAGGTGTCAAGATGATTGCAATTGTATGTATGTATAAATGGCACCCCACTCCAGTATTCTTGCCTGGAAAATCCCATGGACGGAGGAGCCTAGTAGGCTACAGTCCACGGGGCCGCAAAGAGTCGGACACGACTAAGCGACTTCACTACACTTATGGGAGTGTAGAAAGAGCGAGCACAAGTTTGGCAAAATTGTTATAATTATTAAAGTGAAACATATACCTGTGTTAATTTTACATTCAAGTTCTCTGAAGGTTTGAAGTTTTTAAAAATAAAACATCAAGGAAAAATTAAATCCATTTCCCTTCCTGTTTTGGGGTGGTTCAAACAGGGCTCCAAGTACCATAACCAGATAACACTGGGGTTTAGAGTCCAAACATTCAGTCCATAGCACTGCCACCTTGTTCTTCTGGAATGTCTTAGTTATTCCTATACCTTCCCATATAAATTTCATGTAAATTTTAGAATCAGATTTTCAAGTCTTACAAAAACAAACTCAAAACACAAAAATGACAACAACGAAAAGCCATGTACGGAGAATTTAATTGGGATTGCACTGATTCTATAGATTAGTTTGGAAAAAGTTTCAGTATTATGAATCCAATTTTATAAAATTTCAACATTTTAAGTAGTGTTGGACTGAGCATAATATGTAATGCATAATTTGCAATTCTGTTGTTCTGTAGGATAGATTTCTAAGAATGGGATTGCTAGGTCATAGGGTGTATGCAAATTTAAAAATTGTGAAGATTTTTTTCCAAAAATCTTTACAGGGCTTCTTACCTGGTGGTTCAGATGGTAAAGCATCTGTCTACAATGCGGGAGACCTGGGTTCGATCCCTGGGTCAGGAAGACTCCCTGGAGAAGGAAATGGCAACCCACTCCAGTACTCTTGCCTAGAAAATCCCACGGATGGAGGAGCCTGGTGCAGGCTACTGTACACGGGGTCGCAAAGAGTCGGACACGATGAGCGACTTCACTTTAAACAGGGTTCCTAAAATGGGTAGGGGGACAGGGAAGAGGGAATTTGTGTAGAAAAGAAGACGGAGCAAAGGAGTGTTTTGGAACACATGAGAGGATCCTTAAGAAGTATGATCCTCCTGTTTTAGGTAATCAACAGCCGGGCTGTGACAACCTCCAAATCTCCAACACAATGAAGGTTTGTTTCTTGTTCAAGTCACTGTTCTAGCTGAGAAAACTGAGACTCACAAAGGTGGAGCAACCTCCTTAAGAGCCAGCAAGAGACAAACTGGAATTCGCACCCAGATGTCACTCCAAAGCCTATCTGTTGGTTTCAGAGCAGCACACTGCCCCCGAGGTTAGTGAAACTGGCCTAGGTCCACATCTGCCATTCTTTTCACTCTCCAGCACGCACGCACTGGATCCATATTCCATCCCTTAGAGGCGGCCTCAGGCTCTGACAAGACCTCCCTTGAGGATTCAGACCATTCATTCATTCCTTCCACAAGTATCTTTTGAAATACCTTTTATATCCTAAGCACTATTCTAGGATACAACAGGGAACAAAGTCCCTGCTTCCATGAACTTACCTTCTAGGGAGGCAAAGGAACAATAATTGAGTAAATGAGTAAATGATACAACCTGAGTAAAGGCTAAGAGAAACAGTAAAGCACGGTGAGAGATAGAGAGTGGAGGGATGAAGAGCTTCATTTAGATAAGGATTCAGGGAATGCCTCTGCACATTGGTTGAGCCTGAGGAAAGTGTATTTTTAGCTTGGGAAATAGCTAGTTTAGGGGTTCTAAGACTGTAAGAAATTAGCAGCAAAAGAGCAACATTAAGGCAATTGTGGCTGGAGAGGGACAGGGAGAGGAGAGAAGCAGAAGGCAGGCCCAGGTAGGATAAGAAGTGGACAGAAGCATTAAGACAGGGCAATGATGTGATCTGATTTTCATCTTAAGACCTCTCCTGCAGAATTCCGTATGGATAATGCAGCCATCTGGGTGAGAATTGATGGTGGCCTGAAGGGAGCGATGTGAACTGGAAAGTGGCTAGAAGAGATGAATTTTGCAGAAAAAGCTAACAGAATTTGCCATAGATGTGGAATATGAGATGGAAAGGAAGATGCCTTCTACGTTCTTAGCCCAAGACATACTCTGATACATAGTCCCATAGGTTTATAGAAACAGAAATTTAATGGTAAAAATTGTATGTGCCACATTATTGTTCAATTCATTGTGTAATACATGTGGTTTTCTTTTTGAAATCTTGGAAACTGGAGGACTAGGTTTAGTAAGTGTTTAATCAGTTCTTATTTCTTTAAAGTGGTATTGATAGTATTTGTTATGCCCCCCCATAAGACTTTGTGAGAACAAAATGAGGTAATGTTTGTGAGTATACTACCCATATGGTTATCATCTAATAATCAACTTTTGTATCTGTGTGATATTTTCAAAGCAAAATGTGCTTTCTTGTGCTGATTTTCTAATGTGCTTTCTAATCGGCTAATAGGTAACACTATGCTAAGAATCTGTGGAAAATTCTGAAAGAGATGGGAATACCAGACCACCTGACCTACCTCTTGAGAAACCTGTATGCAGGTCACGAAGCAACAGTTAGAACTGAACATGCAACAACAGACTGGTTCCAAATAGGAAAAGGAGTCCGTCAAGGCTGTATATTGTCACCCTGCTTATTTAACCTCTATGCAGAGTACATGAGAAACGCTGGGCTGGAAGAAGCACAAGCTGGAATCAAGATGGCTGGGAGAAATATCAATAACCTCAGATATGCAGATGACACCACCCTTATAGCATAAAGTGAAGAGGAACTAAAGAGCCTCTTATAAAGAATCCCACCTGCAATGCAGGAGACCCAGGTTGGATTCCTGGGTCAACAAGATCCCCAGAAGGAAATGGCTACTCACTCCAGTATTCTTGCCTGGAGAATCCCAAGGACAGAGGAGCCTGGCAGGCTACAATCCATGGGCTTGCAAAGAGTCGGACACAACTGAGAGACTATCACTTCAACTTTTTTTTTCCTACATTCTCAACACACTGATGCCTCTGCAGATTGTCCCTTGGTGAGACATTACAAGGGACAAGCATTTCAGGACACTCCATCTGAAATTCCCTGTCTTCCTTGATTTGACAGAACCCAGAACATAACAATGTTTAGCTTTTTAAAATGACAATTGAATTTTACCGTGTGTCAGTAACTGCTGCAAGTTTGTTTAGTTGCCATTCTTTGTTCTTATGCCCTGTAGTTTTTTTTGTTTTTTTCCACCTGGGAATTCTTAAAATCAGTTAACTGATATTTACCTTTCAGTCTCTAAATCTTGAACCAAAGAACATTTCAGAAGTGTGATTTTGGTTGCTACAGATCCATGGCAGCATGCTATTCTGATGAAAGTTTTGCCTTGTTGCACACAGAGAATAAAATATATGACAATAATAAATATCAAGGCAAGAATATTCACAGCCCGTTTCCTCTCACTTGCTAAAGAATGTTTTGGTGTTGTCCATCTAACCCTCTTCCTTTCCTTCAAGTCTGGGCTTTACTAGGTAGATCAGAATGAAGCGTGTACTGTGTGTGTGTGTTTGTATTTTGGAAGGTACAGAAGAGCTTGCCAGGGAGAGCAGAAGGGAAGTGCTAAAGGAAGGAAAGATTGGTAAAATTTATATTGAAAAGCAAGCAAATGACTCCTGGAAGATAGACTGAATCCCAAGGAAACAAGACTAAAGCATGAGAGTGTTGAAGTTTCTTGGGGAATGTTAGTGGAGATTTTGAGGAACAGCTGTTTATAGGAGAGGAATGTTGAAATGAAAGATAGGAAAAAGCCACTGTGTAAGTTTTGCTCTACACTAAGGATGTGTCCTCTCACCACATCCTCCACAGTTAACCTGGCTTTCTGAAGTAAAGATTTTAATTGCTTTTTATTATTTTTCAGTCTGTTTTCTCTGAATTTTACATTATGCTACGACTAGGCCTCAAAGGGCTAAACTTAATTCAAACTATCAAAATACTCAGGAACACCAGAAGACACTTTCTATTCTGACAATTTTTTATAGATTATTAGGAAGGTTTTTTTTTTTTTAGCCAGCCCCCACCCCCCGCCAGTTTTATTGAGAAATAATTAACATATATCCCTGCATAAGTTTAAGGCACACAGCATGATGATTAATTTACATAATATTGTGAAATGATTACCACAGTGGTTCAGCTAACATCCATCATCTCATATAGATATAACAAACGGAAAAGGAAGAAGAAAAAAAGAAAAAATTCTCCTTGTGATGGACCCCCTTAACAGCTTTCCTGGATATGATATAGAGCAATGCTAGCTATAATTATTGTGTTTTACATTATGTCCCTAGAACTTATTTATCTTTTAACTGGACGTTTGTACCTTTTGACTACCTTTCTCCAATTACCCCTCCCCACCCCCGATTCTATACAGTCAGCAAAAACAAGACCAGGAGCTGACTGTGGCTCAGATCATGAACTCCTTATTGCCAAATTCAGACTTAAACTGAAGAAAGTGGGGAAAACCACTAGACCATTCAGGTAAGGCCTAAATCAAATCCCTTAAGACTATACAGGGGAAGTGAGAAATAGATTTAAGGGACTAGATCTGATAGATAGAGTGCCTGATGAACTATGGACGGAGGTTCGTGACATTGGACAGGAGACAAGAATCAAACCATCCCCAAGAAAAAGAAATGCAAAAAAGCAAAATGGCTGTCTGAGGAGGCCTTATAAATAGCTGTGAGAAGAAGAGAAGCAAAAAGCTAAGGAGAAAAGGAAAGATATACCCATTTGAATGCAGAATTCCAAAGAATAGCAAGGAGAGATAAGAAAACCTTCATGTTCTTTAGAAGGACTGATGCTAGAGCTGAAATTCTAATACTTTGGCCACTTCATGTGAAGAGTTGACTCATTGGAAAAGACTCGGATGCTGGGAGGGATTGGGGGCAGGAGGAGAAGGGGACGACAGAGGATGAGATGGCTGGATCGCATCACCGACTCGACGGACATGAGTCTGAGTGAACTCTGGGAGTTGGTGATGGACAGGGAGGCCTGGTGTGCTGCGATTCATGGGCTTGCAAAGAATTGGACATAACTGAGCAACTGAACTGAACTGATGCTAAAAATCTGGTGGACACTATATCCCAAGTTATGTTAAAATGCTAACACTGCCAAAGGAGACATCTCTCTGGTTTCTTTCTGCTTCTCAGTCTTTGTCTGTCTGTCTGTCTCTCTCTTTCTTTGGAAAAGAGCTCATGCAAACAAGAGCAGGCCAACCTCAGGGCTTACAGAAGCCTGACAGAGGCTATTTTGGGGCTTGTCTGGTGGCTCAGTGGTAAAGAATCCCACCTGCAATGCAGGAGACCCAGGTTGGATTCCTGGGTCAACAAGATCCCCAGAAGGAAATGGCTACTCACTCCAGTATTCTTGCCTGGAGAATCCCAAGGACAGAGGAGCCTGGCAGGCTACAATCCATGGGCTTGCAAAGAGTCGGACACAACTGAGAGACTATCACTTCAACTTTTTTTTTCCTACATTCTCAACACACTGATGCCTCTGCAGATTGTCCCTTGGTGAGACATTACAAGGGACAAGCATTTCAGGACACTCCATCTGAAATTCCCTGTCTTCCTTGATTTGACAGAACCCAGAACATAACAATGTTTAGCTTTTTAAAATGACAATTGAATTTTACCGTGTGTCAGTAACTGCTGCAAGTTTGTTTAGTTGCCATTCTTTGTTCTTATGCCCTGTAGTTTTTTTTGTTTTTTTCCACCTGGGAATTCTTAAAATCAGTTAACTGATATTTACCTTTCAGTCTCTAAATCTTGAACCAAAGAACATTTCAGAAGTGTGATTTTGGTTGCTACAGATCCATGGCAGCATGCTATTCTGATGAAAGTTTTGCCTTGTTGCACACAGAGAATAAAATATATGACAATAATAAATATCAAGGCAAGAATATTCACAGCCCGTTTCCTCTCACTTGCTAAAGAATGTTTTGGTGTTGTCCATCTAACCCTCTTCCTTTCCTTCAAGTCTGGGCTTTACTAGGTAGATCAGAATGAAGCGTGTACTGTGTGTGTGTGTTTGTATTTTGGAAGGTACAGAAGAGCTTGCCAGGGAGAGCAGAAGGGAAGTGCTAAAGGAAGGAAAGATTGGTAAAATTTATATTGAAAAGCAAGCAAATGACTCCTGGAAGATAGACTGAATCCCAAGGAAACAAGACTAAAGCATGAGAGTGTTGAAGTTTCTTGGGGAATGTTAGTGGAGATTTTGAGGAACAGCTGTTTATAGGAGAGGAATGTTGAAATGAAAGATAGGAAAAAGCCACTGTGTAAGTTTTGCTCTACACTAAGGATGTGTCCTCTCACCACATCCTCCACAGTTAACCTGGCTTTCTGAAGTAAAGATTTTAATTGCTTTTTATTATTTTTCAGTCTGTTTTCTCTGAATTTTACATTATGCTACGACTAGGCCTCAAAGGGCTAAACTTAATTCAAACTATCAAAATACTCAGGAACACCAGAAGACACTTTCTATTCTGACAATTTTTTATAGATTATTAGGAAGGTTTTTTTTTTTTTNAACAGAAGCAGAAGATTTTAAGAAGAGGTGGCAAGAATACACAGAACTCTACAAAAAGATCTTCATGACCAAGATAATCACGATGGTGTGATCACTCACCTAGAGCCAGACATCCTGGAATGTGAAGTCAAGTGGGCCTTAGAAAGCATCACCATGAACAAAGCTAGTGGAGGTGATGGAATTCCAGTTGAGCTATTTCAATCCTGAAAGATGATGCTGTGAAAGTGCTGCCCTCAATATGCCAGCAAATTTGGAAAAGTCAGCAGTGGCCACAGGACTGGAAAAGGTCAGTTTTCATTCCAATCCCAAAGAAAGGCAATGCCAAAGAATGTTCAAACTACTGCTCAATTACACTCATCTCACACACTAGTAAAGGAATGCTCAAAATTCTCCAAGCCAGGCTTCAGCAATATGTGAACCGTGAACTTCCAAATGTTCAAGCTGGTTTTAGAAAAGGCAGAGGAACCAGAGATCAAATTGCCAACATCTGCTGGATCATTGAAAAAGCAGGAGAGTTCCAGAAAAACATCTCCTTCTGCTTTATACACTATGCCAAAGCCTTTGACTGTGTGGATCACAGTAAACTGTGGAAAATTCTGAAAGCGATCGGAATACCAGACCATCTGACCTGCCTCTTGAGAAACCTGTATGCTGATCAAGAAGCAACAGTTAGAACTAAACATGGAACAGACTGGTTCCAAATAAGAAAAGGAGTACATCAAGGCTGAATGAATATTGTCACCCTGCTTATTTAACTTCTATGCAGAGTACATCATGAGAAACGCTGGGCTGGAGGAAACACAAGGTGGAATCAAGATTGCCAGGAGAAATATCAATAACCTCAGATATGCAGATGACACCACCCTTATGGCGGAAAGCGAAGAAGAACTAAAGAGCCTCTTGATGAAAGTGAAAGAGGAGAATGAAAAAGTTGGCTTAAAACTCAACACTCAGGAAACGAAGATCATGGCACCTGGTCCCATCACTTCATGGGAAATAGATGGGGAAACAGTGGAAACAGTGGCTGACTTTATTTTTCTGGGCTCCAAAATCACTGCAGATGGTGATTGCAGCCGTGAAATTAAAAGACGCTTACGCCTTGGAAGAAAAGCTATGACCAACCTAGACAACATATTAAAACCCAGAGACATTCCTTTGCCAACAAAGGTTCATCTAGTCAAAGCTCTGGTTTTTCCAGTAGTCATGTATGGATGTGAGAGTTGGACTATAAAGAAAGCCGAGGGCCAAAGAATGGATGCTTTTGAACTGTGGTGTTGGAGAAAACTTTTGAGAGTCCCTTGGACTGCAGGCAGATCCAACCAGTCAGTCCTAAAGGAGATCAGTCCTGGGTGTTCATTGGAAGGACTGACGTTGAAGCTGAAACTCCAATACTTTCGCCACCTGATGCAAAGAGCTGACTCATTTGAAAAGACCCTGATGCTGGGAAAGATTGAGGGAAGGAGGAGACGGGGATGACAGAGAATGAGATGGTTGGATGGCATCACCAACTCAATGGACATAAGTTTGAGTATACTCCGGGAGTTGGTGATGGACAGGGAGGCCTAGCGTGCTGCAATTCATGGGGTTGCAAAGAGTCGGACACGACTCAGCGACTGAACTGAACCCCCCATTCTCTGTCTCTTGTAACTGTAAATCTTATCTCTCTCTCTCTTTTTTTTTTATGAGTTTTGTTTTTAGATTTCACATGTAAATGAGGTCATATAGTGTTTATATCCTTCTCCATCTTATTTATTTCACTTAACCTAATATCTTAAGGTCCTAGAAAGGTTTTTTTTTTTTTAAATCAAAGAAGGACAATGGTATGGGGCAATGCATTTTTTAAAAATATGCACATTTCCCATATTAATAATTTTGTGAAACTTAGGAAGAACTCTACTATGAAATATTTAATATTGCCATCCTCATCTTCCTGAAATCAGAAACTCCTTTGCCGCAGCCTTTCAGCATGTTTCTTACATCTCTGTTATTCTACTTCATTCATTCTACCTAACTTGTTTTTGCAAAGAAACTTCTTAATGTAAAAGCAATATATATTGGCTTGGATTTCCCTCCCCCTCCACTTTATTGAAGTATAATTGACAGATAAAATTGTAATACATTTTATATTACATGTATAATAATAAAATACACAACATGATAATTTGATATCATATACATTGTGAAAGGATTTCCACAGTCAAGTTAATTAACACATCCTCCTTCACTTTACACAGTTACTTTTTTTGTGGTGATTGTGGAAATATTTAAAAGTTATTCTCAGCAAATTTCAAGTATATAATACAATTTTGTTAATCACAGTCACCATGCTGTACATTAGATCCTCAGAATTTGCTAATCTTATAATTTTAAGTTTCTACCCTTTTACTAACCTCCCCCATCAACCCACTACCACCATCACTACCCCTTGGCAACCACCAATCTACTTTCCATTTCAATGAGTTTAGCTTTTTTAGATTCCACATATAAGTAAGATCATACGGTACTTGTGTTTCTCTGTCTAACTTGTTTCTCTTAGCATAATTCCAAACTACAGGTTCATCCATGTTATCACAGATGTCAGGAATTCTTTCTTTTCATGGCTGAATAATATTCCACTGTATATCAGTTCAGTTCAGTCGTTCACTCGTGTCCAACTCTTTGCAACCCCATGAATCACAGCACGCCAGGCCTCCCTGTCCATCACCATCTCCCGGAGTTCACTCAGACTCATGTCCATTGAGTCCGTGATGCCATCCAGCCATCTCATCCTCTGTCGTTCCCTTCTCCTCCTGCCCTCAATCCCTCCCAGCACCGGAGTCTTTTCCAATGAGTCAACTCTTTGCATGAGGTGGCCAAAGTACTGGACTTTCAGCTTTAGCATCATTTTTTCCAAAGAAATCCCAGGGTTGATCTCCTTCAGAATGGACTGGTTGGATCTCCTTGCAGTCCAAGGAACTCTCAAGAGTCTTCTCCAACACCACAGTTCAAAAGCATCAATTCTTCAGCGCTCAGCTTTCTTCACAGTCCAACTCTCACATCCATACATGACCACAGGAAAAACCATAGCTTTGACTAGACGGACCTTAGTGGACAAAGTAATGTCTCTGCTTTTGAATATACTATCTAGGTTGGTCATAAATTTTCTTCCAAGGAGTAAGCGTCTTTTAATTTCATGGCTGCAGTCACCATCTGCAGTGATTTTGGAGCCCAAAAAAATAAAGTCTGACACTGTTTCCACTGTTTCCCCATCTATTTCCCATCCACTGTATATATACACCATATTTTCTTTATCCATTCATTTATTGATGGGCATTTATATTGTTTCCATGTCTTAGTTCAGTCGCTCAGTCATGTCTGACTCTTTGCCACCCTGATAGACTGCAGCACACCAGGCCTCCCTGTCCACCATCAACTCCTGCAGCTCTCTCAAACTCATGTCCTTTGAGTCAGTGATGCCATCCAACCATCTCATCCTCTGCCGTCCCCTTCTCCTCCCACCTTCAATCTTGCCCAGCATCAGGGTCTTTTCCAATGAGTCAGCTCTTCACATCAGGTGGCCAAAATATTGGAGTTTCAGCTTTAGCATCAGTCCTTCCAGTGAATATTCAGGACTGATTTCCTTTAGGATTGACTGCTTTGGTCTCTTCGCAGTCCAAAGGACTCTCAAGAGTCTTCTCCAACACCACAGTTCAAAAGCATCAATTCTTCAGTGCTCAGCTTTCTTTATAGTCCAACTCTTACATCCATACATGACCACTGGAAAAACCATAGCTTTGACTAGACAGACCTTTGTTGGCAAAGTAATGTCTCTGCTTTTTAATATATTGTCTAGGTTGGTCATAGCTTTTCTTCCAAGGAGTAAGCGTCTTTTAATTTCATGGCTGCAATCACCATCTGCAGTGATTTTGGAGCCCCCCAAAATAAAGTCTGCCACTGTTTCCACTGTTTCCCCATCTATTTGCCATGAAATGATGGGAACAGATGCCATGATCTTCATTTTCTGAGTGTTGAGTTTTAAGCCAACTTCTTCACTCTCCTCTTTCACTTTCATCAAGAAGCTCTTTAGTTCTTCGCTTTCTGCCATAAGGGTGGTGTCATCTGTATATCTGAGGTTATTGATATTTCTCCCGGCAATCTTGATTCCAGCTTGTGCTTCATCCAGCCCAGCATTTCACATGATGTACTCTGCATATAAGTTAAATAAGCAGGGTGACAATATACAGCCTTGAGGTACTCTTTTTCCAATTTGGAGCCAGTCTGTTGTTCCATGTTTAATTCTAACTGTTGCTTCTTGACCTGTGTACAGATTTCTCAGGAGGCAGGTCAGATAGTCTGGTATTCCCATCTCTTTAAGAATTTTCCACAGTTTTTTGTGATTCACACAGTCAAAGGCTTTGGTGTAATCAATAAAGCAGAAAGAGATGTTTTTCTGGAATTCTCATGATTTTTTATGATCCAGCAGATGTTGGCAATTTGATCTCTGGTCTTGAACATCTGGAAGTTCACAGTTTACGTACTGTTAAAGCCTGGCTTGGAGAATTTTGAGCATTGATTTGCTAGCATGTGAAACGAGTGCAGCTGTGTAATAGTTTGAACGTTCTTTAGCATTTCTATGTCTTGATTTACTATAAATAATGTAATGAATGTGGGAGTGCAGATATCTCTTCAAGGTAATGATTTCATTTCTTTTGGATAAATACCTAGAAGTTGGATTGCAGGACCATAGTGTTCTATTTTTAGTCTAGCTTGGATTTATTTTTTATATTTATATATTTATTTTATTTTTCTTGAAGTATACCTGTTATACAATGTTGTTTTAGTTTCAAGTTTACAGCAAAGTGATTCAGTAATACTTACATATAATATATATCTTTTTTAAAAGATTCTTTTCCTTATGCTGCTGCTGCTGCTATGTCACTTCAGTCGTATCTGACTCCGTGCAACCCCATAGACAGCAGCCAACCAGGCTCCCCCATCCCTGGGATTCTCCAGGCAAGAACACTGGAGTGGGTTGCCATTTCCTTCTCCAATGCATGAAAGTGAAAAGTGAAAATGAAGTCGCTCAGTCGTGTCCGACCCTCAGCGACCCCATGGACAGCAGCCTTCCAGGCTCCTGCATCCATGGGATTTTCCAGGCAAGAGTACTGGAGTGGGGTGCCATTGCCTTCTCCTCTTTTCCTTATAGGTTATTACAAATATTGAGTATAGTTCCTATGCTATACAGTAAGGCCAGGTTGGTTATCTATTTTATATACATACAGTAGTGCGTGTATGTTAATCCCAAACTCAGTGATTTATCACTCCCTCCACTCCTCTCCCCTTTGATGACCATAGATTTGTTTTCCATGTCTGTGGGTCTATTTCTATTTTGTATAAGTTTATTTGTATCCTTTTTTTCTTTTAGATTTCACGTATAAGCAATATTATGATATATGTCTTTCAGTGTCTGGCTTACTTCACTTAGTATAACTTGCAAGTCTATCCATATTGCAGGAGATGACATTATTTCATTCTTTTTTATGGCTGAGTAATGTGTAGCTTGAATTTATCCTTTTTTAAAAAATAGTTTTATTTTTGGCTGCACTGTCTTCATTGCTGAGCACAGGGTGCCTCTAGTTGAGGTAAGCGGGGGCTCCTCTTCATTGCAGGGTGTGGGCTTCGCATTGCAGTGGCTTCTCTCATTGCAGAACACAGGCTCTAGGCACGCAGGCATCAGTAATTGTGGCACACAGGCTCCATAGCTGCGGCTCAAGGGCCCTAGCGCACACAGGCTCCAGTGGTTGCGGCTCGTGGGCTCTAGAGTGTGGGCTCAGTGGTTCTGGGCCACGGGCTCAGTTACTCCGCAGCATGTAGAATCTTCCTGGACCAGGGATCAAACCCGTGTTCCCTCCACTGGCTGGCAGTCTTATTCACTGTGCCACCAGGGAAGTCCTGAATTTATCTTCATTGAGCTCACTGAGGACAGAGGCCATACCTTATTTACAAAACAACATCACAGCAATTAACAGCATAGGCCTTGAAGTGCCTATTTCCCTCCAGGCAGTTATGAACATTAAATGAGTAGATGTATGAAAGTGTTTAACACAGTTCCTGGCACACACAGTATTCAACCTATGGTAACTCTAATTAAAGATATGACTACTTTATTACTTGAATCCCTGCCATGCAACGCAGAAGGATTTGTTGCCAAACAACAAATCAGGGCTAGGGCGAGAAAAGAAAACTACAGAAGGAATCCAGGAGCAAGCACTGTACTTTTATTGCTTTACTGTACCTTTATTTTCCTTTGTGACCTTACAATTTGGAGTCCCTGAGGCTGCAGTGCGGGCTTGAGGCCTGCTTCTAACCCAAATGAGCCCTGTTGGTGGTAGGGTAGAGGGAAAGAGTGTCTTCTGTGAGTTCCAGGGCCTCTCTGGGACTTCTGAGCCTCTCAGGGGAATTCCAGTTCAATCTCCAGTTCTTTCTCCCCGCTTCCCCTCTCCAACAATGTCTCTGGAGGATCTCCAGCTGATGGGACCTTCCAGTGACTAACCTGTATCTTCAATGGGGTCCCCCGGAGTTGGGGACTTAACACCACTTCCTGCATGAAGCACTTCTTGTTTCCCCAGGTCAGAATGAGGCTCTCCTGTTACAGCACTTAGTACTTATTGTCTTATTCTATCTGCTGGCTTTATTTTGTTTGTCTCCCCTGTGAATTGCCAGGTCTCTGAGAGCAAAGTATGGCTCTGGTTCCTGTTTGATCAGTACAGTGAGCTGTACATACGTTCCCAAGTAATAACTGTTATATTGAATTCTACGGAAGCCAGTCTTGGAATTGCAGCCTCCAGCTGGACGATAAGTTCAGACCTTACCCTAAGCTCTAAGATGCTCTCTTGATCCCCCAGAGCTCTAACATACAATCTTCTACTCCCTATAGGAGAACACAGCCACTGGGCAATAGACAGCCTGGGGTTCATGGTTGACTCACTATAAGAAGTTTCTAGCAATAGATTTTAAAAACTTAGCAGTAATACAGTAAAACAAAACAAAACAAAATCCCTTTATTTAGGAAATAGAGATTTATAAAATATTAACAGCAAACATTTTCCTCTTCCTAATTTAAAGTTCATTTTTTATACCACCCAGCTATTACACAGGAGCATTGTGGAAACTGAATACCTGTGACAGCTGGAAACAGTCTGAAAGAAGTCTGACTCTATTAGCAGCTTAAACTTTGTTCTAGTAGTCACATAAAAATAATAAGGCAAGAATTTATTTGTTCCCAAATATGATTATTTGGAATCATCAAACATGCACAAAACTGTAACATTTTCATTCACAATTATCATTACCACATAGTTTGCTAAAGTGTTTGGCCCCAAATAACAATTTTCTAGATATTATCCCAAGTTGTTTAATGGAATTTAGGTGAAATAACATTTCAGGAAAAGTTTGTCAACTTGGCAATTTGCTTTTCTTACTTGGCCTGGAAAAAAAAAAATTTACCCTTTCAACTTCATCAGTGTCTCTTCCTCCACTTGGACCTCAGTGCTGCTTGAAGAATGCTAAAGTGTCTCCTCTTGATCTCATGTGGCTTTTCACAAATCCAGTTAACTTCTGGAACCCCTCCATTAGTCCATCCCCAGTGATGGCACAGCAGGGCTGCACATACCAGTTCCGGTCACTGCAGAGTTGCTTCACTTTGAATATCCTGGTGATGTCCTCGGCACTTAGAGCTCCAGGCACATCTTGTTTGTTGGCTAACAGGACCACAGGCACATTTTTAATGTACTCATTCTTCAAGATGTGCTCAAACTCTTTCCTGGAGTCCTCTAGTCGCTGTGTGTCCGTACTGTCCACAACATACACTAGCCCATCAGTGTTCTCACAGTAGAGGCCCCACGTGGCTCTCATTTTCTCTTGTCCTCCAATGTCCCAGACCGTGAGCGAGACACGCTTTGCCAACTCAATCATCTCCACATTGAAACCTACTGTTGGAATAGTCACAATATCCTTATCGAGCTTCAATTTGTAAAGAAGAGTAGACTTTCCAGCAGAGTCAAGTCCCAGAAGAAGAATTCGGGCTTGCTTGGCTTTGGACTTTTTAGAATTCAACAGCCCCATTTTAGGCTTTTAAAATTTTTCTTTAAAGAGCTTTTCTTATGGCCGGAGCCACTGTTTCCTTTCCAGGTCCTGCATGAAAATGTTAAGAAGAGAGCAAAAGCTTCACAATATAGTCTTAGAATAGGAACTTACATGCATTTATGTTGTAGCTTATCGACTTGATTATGGGCAAACAATGTTTTATTTGCAGTCCCAGCCAATCCTGAGGAATCTACAGTGTGAGTAACCAGCCAGCGTCATAGAAGCTCAAAGGGGAAATTCTTTGTGAGTGAGTGGGACTTAGGAGGGGCCTGCCTGTGTGGCACTGCAGCTTGTTCTTCTCCCAGTGTTGGGAAGCTAGGGTAATCAAAGATTTGGACAGAGTATGGTTTTGGTAGCAGGATAAAACTTAACTGTACAAGTGGTTTGTAGCAGTCCTCTAGCTGTTTGACTGTTTATCTTACCCCAGTTGTAAATAAGTAACCAGACTTTTGAAGTCATGAAGGGAGAGTTTATCTCACACTGCCCTGAGCAGTATCTTTAGTACTTTCCAGATTACTCAATAAGAAACTTTAAACCACTCAAAGTTACCTGAACCTTACTCCCATAAGCATATAGAGAATCACTTCTTTAATCTTCTTAGTAGGAAATTTACATTATTTACAAGACCAGATTTATAGGAGAGGGAAGTTTGTAACACAAACACTTTAAAAATTAAGCAGTCCAATTAAAGGTGGCAAACTGAATACATGTATTTATCTCCTCTCCTTCTCAAGACTCCACCAAAATGATGGTAAAAGAGTAAACAGAAAATATAAATTCATACCAAGAGCAGGAGAGTCCACTGAAGGATGAGAGATTTCCACATCTCTCTGGAAGGTAAAATGTAGATAGAAGATGAATAGTAACTGATGCAGCAGGATAAAGCTGAGGCTTAGCAGGCTGATGCAGAGGATACAGAGGGAAGGGGCGAAATGCATGACTGAAAACAGAGGGTTAACTAAAAATCTGAATAAGGAACAGAAAACACACAAACACACACCCCTCTGCTGGGTGACTATTCAGAATGAGATGTTACTCCCTAGGCCAAAAAAAGAATGGCTTTTCTACAGAAATTGTATGATATCAGAGAAGAGACCTTTATGTTTTGACAGCTGGGAGTTTCCATATCATAATACCTAACTCAAAATTTAATTAACCTATAGCCAATCTGGCAGTTGGCAAACCTGGCTCATGTACACGGAGTTACCAGTCAGCCTTCAGTGCACAGAAGTTTTCATACTTAATATATAGAAAGAAAGAAAGTGAAGTCGCTCAGTCGTGCCTGACTATTTGTGACTCCATGGATAGTAGCCTGCACCAAGCTCCTCCGTCCATGGGATTTTCAAGGCAAGAGTACTGGAGTGGGTTGCCATTTCCTTCTCGAGGAAATCTTCCCAACCCAGGGATCGAACCCAGGTCTCTCACATTGTAGACAGATGCTTTACCGTCTGAGCCACCAGGGAAGTCCACTTAATATATAACATGTCCTCAAATGAGGGAAAGACCAAGATAAAAGTAAGAAGGTTTTAAGAAAGCTTTAACAAAGGTAATGCAGGGAACAGAAGAAAATTTTCAGTAAGTTCTAATATTTCCATTAAAAAAAAGGGAAAGTGTTAACCACTCTTTGTGGTTATATCCAACTCTTCGTGATCCCAGGGACTGTAGCTCGCTAAGCTCCCTGTTCATGGAATTCTCCAGGCAAGAATATTAGAGTGGGTTTCCATTCCCTCCTCCAGGGGATCTTCTCGATCCAGGGATTAAACCCAGGTCTCTTGCATTGCAGGAGAATTCTTCACCGACTGAGCCAGTATTTCCATAGAGATTTGCAAAAGTATTGTATCCATGAAACAAGAAATGGATGTTATTTAAAAGACTACTCAAAAAACAAAAGCAGAACTCTTGGAAATTAAGAACAGGGTTTCCAAAATTTAAAAAGATCAATAATAGATTAGAAGAAAACCTTTTAAAAAGTAGAAGGTAGAAAGTATGAAAGAAAAGATGAGATGTAGAAAATCAATCCAGAAGTTTCAAAGTCTGACTTTTAGGACTTTATTCCAAAAGGAACAGAAAACATGCAAAGAGGAAATTATCAAAGAAATAATATAAGACTATTTTTCAAAGCTAAAGAATAAACTTTCCAGGTTGAAAGGCTTCCCTCAATGCCTTTTAAAAGAAATGTACTAAGGCATGGGGCTTCCCCCGTGGCTCAGAGGTAAAGAAAAAAAAAAGGGAAAGTGTTAACCACTCTTTGTGGTTATATCCAACTCTTCGTGATCCCAGGGACTGTAGCCCGCTAAGCTCCCTGTTCATGGAATTCTCCAGGCAAGAATATTAGAGTGGGTTTCCATTCCCTCCTCCAGGGGATCTTCTCGATCCAGGGATTAAACCCAGGTCTCTTGCATTGCAGGAGAATTCTTCACCGACTGAGCCAGTATTTCCATAGAGATTTGCAAAAGTATTGTATCCATGAAACAAGAAATGGATGTTATTTAAAAGACTACTCAAAAAACAAAAGCAGAACTCTTGGAAATTAAGAACAGGGTTTCCAAAATTTAAAAAGATCAATAATAGATTAGAAGAAAACCTTTTAAAAAGTAGAAGGTAGAAAGTATGAAAGAAAAGATGAGATGTAGAAAATCAATCCAGAAGTTTCAAAGTCTGACTTTTAGGACTTTATTCCAAAAGGAACAGAAAACATGCAAAGAGGAAATTATCAAAGAAATAATATAAGACTATTTTTCAAAGCTAAAGAATAAACTTTCCAGGTTGAAAGGCTTCCCTCAATGCCTTTTAAAAGAAATGTACTAAGGCATGGGGCTTCCCCCGTGGCTCAGAGGTAAAGAATCTGCCTGTGATGCAGAAGACACAGGAGATGTGGGTTCAATCCCTAGGTCAGGAAGATCCCCTGGGGGAAGAAATGGCAACCCACTCCAGCATTCTTGCCTGGAGAATCCCATGGACAGAGGATCCTGGCAGGCTACAGTCCATAGCGTTGCAAAGAGTCTGACACCACTGAAGTGAGTGAGCACGCTCTCACATACTAAGGCATATAATATATGTTTTGTTTTCATTAAAACTAAAATTTTATTTTTTAATTAAGTAGACTATTCTAGGTGTAGAAAATGCACTTGTGATGAAATTAAACATTTAAAAAACTATTAAATTCTTAACTAACTCACTGTATCTCTGAAACTAGAGGTACTATTTTCATTCATTTATTAATCCATCCATCCATTTTTTCAACAAATGTGTATATTGATTGCCTACTGTGTGAACTACGATGTGCTAGATTTCAGGGAGGACACAAAGATAAATTAGACCTGCCCTTAGGTGGCTTTCTTTGGGGAAAAGTTAAAAGATATGAATAAAAGTAATAATGCAAAGGTTTTAAAAATGTCAATGCTATTAGAAGAGGAAAGCTAATATATTCTGGAAATTTAAAGATTACTTCAGGATGGAAGGCATTAGGGAAATCTCTCTAGAAAAGATTCAACCTCACACCAGGCCTTCTAGAGATGGTGTAGGAGAAGTGTATTAAAGAGATGGTCTGTATCAGCAAAGTCTCAGAAATGGGAAAACATAGGATGTATATGGAAAAACAATAGGATGCAAGCATGCATGTATAGTGGTTTTGTTCCTAAAACATGTTTAAGTATCATGAGAAAACCATCAGACAAATCTAGATTGTAGGACATGCTACAAAAAAACACACCTGGAGTTCAGAATATCTCCGTGTCATGAAAGACAGAAGGAAAAAAAAAAAAGGAGCAGAAGAATGATCTAAATTAAGATACACTTAAGATACATGGCCCCTAAATGCATTATGGGATCTTTGATTTAATCCTTTGTCCAAAAAAACTATTATTATTATAATTGGGGGCATTTGATGATGACTATCCTTCATATATTATTATATCTATAAATTGTGTGTTAGATGGTGTTATTTATCAGTGTTAAATTTCTTGAGAGAAGTGATGATATTGTGGTTATGTAAGAGGATGTCCTTGTTCTAAAGAGATACATGCCAATGCACTTAGGGATGATACCAGCAAGTTAATTTCAATTGGCTCAGCACACACAAGCACTTACACACACAGAGAAGAAATAGGGCAAAAATCAGTAACTGGTAGTTTAGGTGAGGAGTTTTGGGTGCTCATTATACTATTTTAAAACTCTCCTTTAGTTTTGAAAATTGAAATAATATGTAGAAAAAAAAGAATATAATTTAAATAAGCTAATCAAATAAGGCTGCAGTCTGCAGTAATGTAAAGAATAATTCAGCTTACACATGTGGTCAGACCATATTTCCCAAGATGAATTTAAGGACTCTGCAGTACCAGCTCGTCTCCATCTCTGTACTTTCAATAAATTAAATTCTAAAAGAAAAAGTGTAACATGTATTTCATATTAAACTTGATATGTTCCTTATGAGGTCTGATGTTCAGTTCAGTTCAGTTCAGTCACTCAGTCGTGTCCGACTCTTTGCTACCCCATGAATCGCAGCACGCCAGGCCTCCCTGTCCATCACCATCTCCCAGAGTTCACTCAGACTCACATCCATCGAGTCAGTGATGCCATCCAGCCATCTCATCCTCGGTCGTCCCCTTCTCCTCCTGCCCCCAATCCCTCCCAGCATCAGAGTCTTTTCCAATGAGTCAACTCTTCGCATGAGGTGGCCAAAGTACTGGACTTT
>SJYT01046756.1:0-106149 GCA_006410635.1 Cephalophus harveyi
TTAGTTTTCTGTGATTGTGGTTTTCAGTCTGCCCTCTGATGGAGACAGATAAGAGGCTTACTAAAACTGCATGTTTTACCTCCTGGGATTTTCTAGGGAAGTAAAACCCCAAACCCCAAATCCTGGTCTCTGAGATAAGTGTAGAACATGTTCATGGAGGGTTAAAATTCAGGCCTGTCCCTGAATCCAAGAACCAGTGTTTCTTTTATGATTGTTGTTGTTTAGTCGCTCAGTCATGTCCCACTCTTTGCAACCCCATGAACTGTAGCCTGCTAGGCTCCTCTATCCATGGGATTTCCCAGGCAAGAATGCTGGAGTGGGTTTCCATTTGCTTCTCCAGGGGATCTTCCTGACCCTGGGTTTGACCTGAGTCTTTTGTGTCTCCTACTTTGCCAGGAGATTCTTTACCACTGAGCCACGAAGGAAATCCTTCTTTTATGATGCCACCTCCCAAACGGTTTCTAATTTGAATGAATGAGAAGACCTTATGACAGGTCTAATTTGCTCTCTTCCACTTCTTTTCACCTGATTATGCTTATGAAAGAGCAAAGCAGGAAATTACTAACAGAAACTGAGGATGAATGCAGTGATGCTCAGGTTCCAGATCTCCAGATACATAGCTTTGATACCCAAGTGATTAATTTTAATTTTTACCACCCTGTCTATAGTGATGCCAGTTAGAAGCATGGCATGCACGGTGTCACCCAATGAAGGCATTTTCTCAGGGAATAAACTAGCAGCCAGAAGGTTTTCCTTGGAGTGGAGGGAGTAATTAGAGCAATAACTTTTAAAGACTTCATTTCAGAAAAGTTCATGCTTTAATATTCAAATAATAATTACATTAGTCTGTAGATTAGTCAGCTGAAATATTAAATCCTTTGGCAAAGGCTTAATGAAAATTGTCATAACAATGCCAAAAAGAAGTCTTATGGTTGCCTTTTAAATACTAAAGGAATTCCCCATTGTTGTGATAAAATACAGATGTGGCTTAGAAAGAAAGTTGCATAGTGAGCAGAAATAGAATATATAATTAGAACAAAGAGGGCTTAAATCAAATTAATCTTCATCTGACAGGAACAGTTACATTTACATCACTGAGTGCAAAGTCATAGCCAAAATTGAAATTAGAAACAGATAATTATGATAAGAGATGACACTTATGCTGACTTTTCTCATGCATAATTGGAAAGCATACCAAATGCAATGCTTGTTCTAATTAGAATTAGCATTAAAAGATGCCAGTTTTGATGAATTCTGGGTTTTGCTGTAAAATAAGTTGTTTAAATAATTGAACTCTGGACATGCAGATTTATTTGCCTGTTTGTTCAAGATCAGAACAGGAAGTGAGTTCAAGAATACAGCCTTAATAGTAGCAGTGATAAGAATTACGTTCATTTTTTTTCTGTCGATGGCTTAGTATAATTTTGCTGACTTTGTTTTGTTTCTTTTTGTGAGAATCTGCTTTTATTTTTAAAATCTGCCTTTCATCTCCTTTTGCAAAGTCTCTTTTTATATGTGTACCTACATACACACATGCATTATAAAAACTAAGGGTCTAGTCATTCATTTGGCATGTACAGTAAGTGTTCGTGACAATTTCAGAAATGCAAATGTCAAAGACCTTGTGATACAGTCCTGTTATTTCATCTTGAAGTTCAAATTTGCTATTTCTGAATGACTGTACTCAAAGGGAAATTTTGCTTCCCATTGACAAAGCCTTTTGAAACAGTTGTTCCTGAATTCCTCACTGGAATCAGTCTCTTTGACTGAGTGACATTTCCAGTGATCCCAGCAGTTGAGAGAAGCAGGGTGAGGTGCTGACCCAAATTCTGGGGCTTCTGAGTTATTGTTCTACTTCTCTGTATTCTTTGCTTTTCTCAATCTCTTGTCCTGTTTCTCTCCTCTTATTTTCTTCTCACCTTTTCCTTCTTCCAAGATGAAGCTTCCAGTTTCTTCAGTAGCGGTGGTAGGCTTAACTGCCTACCTAGATCTCCAAGGCTCCTTAGGGGTAATTTCATTCTTTTCCATTAGATTCACTTTATTATATTGTGGTGCATGTTACTGTGGATTGTGAAATGCCTGATGCCATCTTTGTTGGAAATGTATTGGTTCTGGCAAGAGAAGTGGAAAAGAAAATTTTTCCAAAGTCTCTTACTTCCTTATTGTGAGTAAAGAGTTTTATCTCTGCATAAACAAAGTATACCTTAGTTGCTTTCCAAAAGTAGATGGATTGGGGTTTATAGAACCCCTTTTTGCATAGCATATCAGAGTTCTGTCTAGAGTAACATTGAATGCCTTACCATCTAGGGCCCTTTATAAGGTTGCTAAGGATTGCTATGTGAGGTTGTAGATTTCCTTCCTCAGAAGCTGTGAGGGTTTTGATCTGTCAAGGGTTATTTATTTAGGGTGATTCTGCCCAAGGTTTCTCTAATTCTGTGATTCTGATCATTGTCAGCTTTCTTTGCTTAGTGTTCTCTCAGAATTTTCCAATACTCAGAAATGCCAGAAGTACTGACATGTGGATTCCCCCTTGATTATGGGTAGCATTATCTTTCCTTGGTCACCACATTTTTGTTTGGGTTCTGTTTTTGTTTATTTCGTTAGTTTTGGCCAAAGGGCAAAAAGCAGAAGAGAAAGTAACTAGTATCTGATTTTAAGGACCACAGCCATAGATATCCCAAATGCCACCTGAATATAACTTCTCAGATGATTATTATGTAGGTGATACAATTATTACCAACATGAATTATAGAAATGATTCCTTTATTGTACTTGGTGTTTTAAAAAAGGCATTCAGAAAGGAAAGAGGATATTCAAGGCCAAAATGAAAAATGATGATTTATCGTAAGGTCCAATTTGTATTAACACAGATGATGTAGGTTAAATGATTGCAGTCAATTAAGTGGTAGTTATAAAAGCTAAGCATTTATAAGTTCTTAAGTAAAAGGACTTTGAGAAAACTACCTCATGGAAGAAAGCATGACTGTGACGTAACGAATGGCATCAATGTGACCATCCCAGGAAGATTTCTACTGTGACGAAGCAAACAAAACACCTCCAATGCTGGACTCAGAAGAGAGTTTTCAGTTGAGAGATTTAGATGTAGAGGCTCGCCAACAAAGGCCTGTAGCATCCTAAAGCCCTGTCTTAATGGAGAGAGGCATTCCAAAGCCTGTGATTCCCTATATCCTTGCAACCACATGCTGAACAAATGAATTTGCTGAGAACTTAAAAAAGGCTGACAAACAAATCACAGCCATCTTGATAGAGGGTAATTATTGGCATTACCAGCTCAGTTGCTTATTCTTAATGAAATAAGACAGCTTGATTTTTCACAACTTGGCTTGTAATGGAGGTGAAGGATATTGAATGCCTTTTTAATGAGTGATACTACACAGCTGTATAGCCTTTTACATTTGCAGATATCATCCAAGGCAACTGTATTTCATTTTCTTTCAAGGGCTTCTGTGAAGTGAGTCATGATAACTATACCCATTGTATAGAAAGAATGATTGTAAATTGTGGCTCCAATATAATGAGATTTGATAACATAACCGGAACGCTCATTTCCTAATGGCCAGGGTCCCTAGGAGGCTGGCTATTAACACCCTGGCTGGTACCTCTCTCAGGCCACATGCCTCATTTGGGTTGTTCCTTCTGCTTGGAACATTGCATTTGGGCTCTCCCCACTCTCCTGCTTGAGTGAGTGAGTGAGTGAAAGTCGCTCAGTCGTGTCCAACTCTTTGTGACCCCATGAACTATACAGTCCATGGAATTCTCCAGGCTGGAATGCTGGAGAGGGTAGCCTTTCCCTTCTCCAGGGGATCTTCTCAACCCAGGTGTCGAACCCAGGTCTCCTGCATGGCAGGCAGATTCTTTACCAGCTGAGCCCCAAGGGAAGCCCAAGAATATTGGAGTGGGTAGCCTACCCCTTCTCCAGGGGATCTTCCTGACCCAGGAATTGAACTGGAGTCTCCTGGATTGCAGGTAGATTCTTTACCAACTGAGCTATCAGGGAAGCCCTACTGCCCTGCTCGGTGAACTCTTACTCACTGCGCAAAAGCCTTCTTCCGGTCTCCTTCCTGAAGTTTTCTCTGTTCCCTTCCCAGCACCACGCCAGCTGTTCCTGCCTTCCCTGGCCCCACCTCCCTCGTTCCATCCATAGTGCATCCATCATGTAGACTACAGCCATCTCCTCACCCGGACTGCCCAGACTAAACCAGCAAAGCCTTGTGGCCCCTGCCTCTGGGACTTTTGTCCTATGTACATGCAGCTGGCCCTCTTCCTCAGACTAGGAGCTGAGATTAAGGTCTTCATTAATCCACTCCTCCAGAACTGTACTCGCAGGTCCTCAGAGGTGCAAGGCTGCTGTCCCAACTGCTGCCCTTACTGAGGATTTCATAGAGTATCTTGTTGGCGGGTGAGTTCTCTTTGCAAATGGATCAAAATTGTCTGTGTGCTTCATGTGTGCACACACACACACACGGACACACACACACACATTTCCAAGTCATTGTGGTCTGTGGGGCCTTTTAGTTTGAGAGGACTAATGGCTTAGGCTACAGATAAGTGGCTTAGGCTACAGGTGAGGCTTTTCCTTAGATATCACAGGAAGAATAAATTCCAAAGAAAAGTTGCTGTCTCGGGTAAAGACTGGGAGAAGACAAACGTGCCGCATTTTGGGTGCACTGACCAAGATGTCTTTGCTTTGGTGAAAAGTTACTTTTATTTGAATACCCCATATGGTAGTCAGTATTCTCCCTGTTTTACTTATATTTATTTATTCTTATTTTTCTGGCTGCACTGTGTCTTCACCGTAGTGCTCAGGCTTCTCCTGTTGCAGACATGTTCTCTAGAGCCTGGGCTCAGTAGTTGCAGTGCACAGTCTTCTCTACTTGCGGTTCACAGGCTCAGTGGCTCCATAGCATGTGGCATCTTAATTCCCCAGCCAGGGATCGAACCCGAGTCCCCTGCATTGGAAGGTGGATTCTTAACCACTGGACCTCCAGGAAAGTCCCATTTTGTTTATTTTTATTCAGTAGCATGTGATTCCTCCCAGACAATACAGACTTATGAATCAGATCTTGCTTACATCTCACTTCGTTTTTATCCCAGACTTTCTTCTTGAATTCTCCTCTACAGCCCTTTGAAAGAGGTGGTGTGCCCTCCCACTTGCTTCCATGATCAGGGGTGTCTAACTCTTTGCAACCCTATGGACCGTAGCCCACCAGCTCCTCTGTCGATAGAATTCTCCAGGCAACAATACTGGAGTGGATTGCTATTTCCTCCTCCACTTACACATGAGAAAGTTGAGCTCCAGAGAGGCCAAGGAGCTAGGTGTGCATGCAGCTGGAGTGCATATCACATGGACCTGGCACGCGGGCAGCCTTTGCTTGGAGACTCTGCTTCTCTTCATCTCTCTCAACAAAGTGGAGTGGGCACCCTGCTAGAAGGAAACTTGATTGATGAAAATTCATACTAAAGTAAAATAAAGCAAAAATTTAAAAAAAAAATCAAAGGAAATAATAAAGCTGTCAGATGTCACATTGGCTTTCTTGTCAACCCAAAAAAAAAAAAAAACAAACAAAACATTAATTAGGTTTCTTTTTAACCATACAAAGGTGTGCCATAAAAACCTTGGCGATGTGGACTTGCTTTGTGGAAAGCAAGATGCACCTTCCATTTGCAGGGACTCTTCTGAATACCTGGGGAGAAAAGGCAGTGATGGTGAATGGTTTTCATGAATGGCCAGAACACAAGTCTGTAACAGAAGAGACTTAGGTGACAGATAGGATGTCAGGCAGTGCTGACAGTGATGTGTTCTTGTTCCCTGTGGATAAACTTTAAACAGTTTTTTAATGCCTGCTGCTTTATGTCCAAATGTGTCCCTGGGTGACTTGGTCAGAGATGTAGAGCCATTTCTTAGTACACAAGGGACTGCCCTTCCACCCTGGAGGTGGCTCCCATTCCCCTCTGGGACTGTCGTTTCAGTGGGAATCCAGAGCAGATGCTCTGAACATTTGGGGAGCATGCCAGGCATGTTGGAGTCATGTGGAAAACCATGTTCCTTTGACTCTGGTCTCGAAATTGATTTAACAGCTTCCAAACCTAGGCCCCTTCTCATTGCTCTGATATGAAATTTGGGGCTGACTTCCAGGAAAGATCCCGAGATTTTTAACTGTGCAAATGGGAAGTTCATTCCAAAGAAGTCCATTTTACATTCAAATAAAAATGTTTTTAGAACCGCCAACCCTGCTGCTGCAGGCAGTGCTTTCCCTGTGAATGTGTCCCTTCTCTATGAGTCCAGTTATCAAAACAAAATTTATCCAGGCCAGTTCAAAGCCTTTCCAAGTTATTTGCTCATCCATCCATCCAGCATACACTTGGGCAGTGCCTACTATGTGTGAGTACTGGATTAGATGTCAGTAATGTGTGGTGGGGGGAGGCCTGAGAGAACAGAACCGTATCCTGATTGGACTGGACCCTGCCTTCATCCAGCTTGCAGATTAGAAGGGAAATCATGTGTGTGGCAAGATATGTGCACAAACCTCTATAATTCAAGCTAGAAACTGCTATGAGAGATACAGATGAACTCCATCCAGGGTTACTGCGGAAGACCTCAGAAGTGGAAAATGATATTTGATCTGAACTTTGAAATATCTGTGACATTTCTAATTGTGGAGTTGGAGGGAAGTATGTGGTTTCAAGGGCAAAAGGCACCCCAAGTGGAGGAAATATAATGAAGAGAAGGATGAATGGTGGTGTGTGTGTGTGTGTGCTTGGGTGTGTCCAACTCTTTGTGGTTCCATGGACTATAGCCTGCCAGGCTCCACTGTCCATGGAATTCTCTAGGCAAGAATACTCAAGTGGATAGCCATTCCTTTCTCCAGGGGATCTTCCCCACCCAGGGATTGAACCCACATCTCTTGTGTCTCCTGCATTACTGGGCAGATTCTTTACCACTGAGCCACCTGGGAAGCCCATGAATGGTGGAATCCCATGCAAATTTCAGTTGCATCATAAGTGATATTACTAGGGTCATCTATGATCCAGCGAGAAGTTGAAGGGATGACCAAGGCTCCTAGAGTCTGGAAAGGCCTCAAATAAGTCTTGAATGGAACATTTGAGGGGGCTGAATGGGGCGAGCCACTCATGAGGATTGATTTTAAAACATTTTAACACAGAGACTCCCTTGGCCTGCTTGGGATGCCTTCTGGTTTGCACACTGCGATTATTTGCAGTTCATACAGTATAAATGCATTTCACTGCAAGTGTATTCATGCAAAAACTAGTGAACATTGTAGTATTGAAGCCGGAATCTTCAGAAGAGCCTGCCTGCAAGGTTGGCTCTTGGCTGGCCTCTGGGAACTTGGCTTTGAAGACATTCCCTAACTGAAAAAGTTGGCTCATTGGGCCTAGACTGTTCCTGCAAACAATGTGATTTATGTTGAACACCTACTTTCTTTCTGGGAGTCTGGAATTTAGGTACAGGTTAGGCAGAGTGCCCACGTGGCCAGCCCCCAAACCTTGAGTGCCAAGTCTCCAATGGGCTGCCCTCAGCAGAGGCATCACAGGCCTGTGACCACATTTTCACTGTTGGGACAGAATTTACTCTGTGTGACCCTTTGTGGAAGGGAAAGAACATAAAGAAGCCTGCGCATGAATTTCTCCAGATGCCACTTGTGTCTTTCCCCTTATTATACCATCAGTATCCTTAGCCATGACTACAACTCTATGTTGAGTTCTCCGCCAGTGTGGGTGATTTTATGGACATGGCAGAACAGGAGTACAATGTGCATGGGACTAAATGGCTTCTTTGTGTCACCTAAAAGAAGGAAATATCAGTTTTCAAATACAAAGTAATAGAAGGACCTAATGATTTGCCACAAACAGGACCAAGACTTGCATCTTCCCTTGTCACCACTTTCTCCTCTTTTCCATCTGTAGTTCCAAGAAGATGACTCCTCATTTCCATATTGTACTGTGGTAATGAACATTCCTCCAACCCATTGAATTCCCAGAATAGAAGCCACCTTTGAGCCCCTTCACCATTTTGTCTGTATTGTGACTGGCAGTAATCCAAGTAAGGTGAGGTGAGGTGAAGTCACTCAGTCGTGTCCGACTCTTTGCGACCCCATAGACTGTAACCTACTAGGCTTCTCTGTCCATGGGATTCTCCAGGCAAGAATACTGGAGTGGATTGCCATTTCCTTCTCCAGAGGATCTTCCCGACCCAGGGATCAAACCCAGGTCTCCCGCATTGGAGGCAGACGCTTTAACCTCTAAGCCACCAGGGAAGCCCAATCCAAGTAGACAGTAGTAAATATTTTTTCCTCCTTTCACACCAGGTGATCTTCAGTCAATCTGGTTGCTGACTCATTTGCTCTCTAGCTGTAACAGATGTTGCATTTGGAGATGGAAATCGATGCTACAAAATATTACAAGAGGTGAACTTACAGAAAAGTGAACCCAAATGACTTCCTGCTTATTTAATACAGCAGGATCTTGGCCTCTTGTTATCTTGGTTTTTTAAATAAATTTCAAGGGAGGTAATTTTAAATAGTCAGTCAGTTCTCTGAAGCCCATACATGTGTCCCGGATATCTGGGAGTTGTGAAGATAGGAAGACGACCCCAATTTGATAAAGGAAAGATCGAAAGTTTACTTGCAAAAGACACCTGCAGAATTCATGCAAGACTGGATGTAGGCAGGGGACTGCTGGCCCTGCAAATGTGTTTTTTGACCCATAATAGGTTACAGCCTGATTTAATAGGTCACATTTCACTGCTTTTATGGGCATCCTTACATCTTCTTTTCAGGGTAATTATCTCAACACACATCTGATGTGGCAATGTAATTGACTCTTGCTTTGGTACAGTTATAGGTTAATGAACCAGACTGACATTTTTAGACTAAATCACTCATGTTTTGTTTTTGAAATGAAATAGAAATGTATTTAGAAGGCAATGCTTGATACATTAAAAATTCTCAGATGGCTGACAACTTTGATTTCTCATCCTTTATGCATCACAGTGTGTAGCCATGAAGAAAGGATTATAGAGGCATCTGAAAGCAGCTTGGATGTTTGAAATGTAGAATCCAAGAGGAAAGAATGGCAAAATGCTGTTTTTGATGAGTTTAACGTTGGCTGTTGAAAATGCCATGTGATTATTATAGTAGAGTGGTTTTCATTTTCAAGGTTTTTCTTTTCACCTGAGCACCCTATGAATTTCAGGTATAACATTTGGTTACTTTAAAATTTACATCAAAAAGCCTTTTCAAAAGTCTGTTTGGGATGTAATCTTTTTATCCTCTAATGAAAGCTATGTGATGATTTCTTTATCACGAGTTTCCAAATAGTTGAAGGCAATGAAGAAATAAGAGATATCTAGGCTTAAAATTGTGACTGAGAAAAAAGATACCTTATACATTTTAGCTTACATTTGTTTATACTTTGGATTCCAAACCAACATAAGACAAAGTATAGTATCTAATCATCCATCTGTTGATTAAGGAGCAATTGTTATGTATGGTATAATCACTTTATGTTTTAAAACTATGTATGTTTAAAAACAAAAACACTAGAAGACCATATGCCAAGATGCTAATTCTAGTAATTTCTAGGTGGAGGTCTATAAAGTCTTCTTTTTCATTACCTATATTTCCTAAATTTTATATATATACCATGCCCTTTTTGTCATAAGATAAAATAAGATTACATATCTTGTTTTTAAAAAGAAGTAATTCGTGTGGTAAACTATGAAAGTAATAGTAACTATACATTTAATTGTGGTTACATTTTTTAACTCAAATCTTTCTGAGGAGAAAGTGACCCTCCAATGAAGGCCATTTCCAGCTCTTATTAACTAGCCTGTTATAACCAAATTGAGGGCCAGGGCAATTTCACAAGCACTTTTGAAGAGGATAGCCTCCAGAGTAGTAAATGAGATTCATTCCTGAAATATGCAAAATTTGGAAGAGAATTAATCAGAATGACTAATGCAAATGATGAGTATGCTATAGAGATGTAAAGCTGTTGTTGAAAAAAAAACTGTTGTCAAAGGGTTGGTGAAATTGGCTCACATTTCAGGTGCAGGGAGAATTTCTGGTGGAAAATAAGTCAGAAGGTAGTTTTTTCTCTTTGTGCAGGGTGAAAACCATCTAGGAAAGGATGTTAGCTCTCCAATATTCCTCCTTATTAGAAGTATATAGAAAACAGGGATGAGGAGGCCCCCAAATTCACAGGAAACTAGGTTTCTGTCTGGAAATCACAGAAGTCGTTCATCTTGCAAAAGGTTAAAGTGTGGGAGATGAGTGACCTCCATGAAGGAAATATATATATATTTTTTACTTTATTTTACTTTACAATACTGTATTGGTTTATTGAAGGAAATAACTTTCAATAAGTTATTTCACATAGACGGTTTTGAGCTTTGGGGAGAAAAACCTCTATTTCAGAGTTTTCTCTTCAAATGAAGGTGCTGGACACATCTTGAGTTATTGCAGACACAACCAGCAGCCCATACTGGTCAGAAATGGTGAGTCGGGATTACTGCCTATATCCTCTCATTTTTTAACTCACTATTAGTGCTATATGTCCCAGCTTTCTCCAAAAATGAGTTAATGCAGCCAAAAAACTTAAGAGGAATATTATCAAAGACAATTAACATAATGACTTATAAGTTATAAACATTATTTAGGAGGAAGAGACAGGTCAAGAACCTCATATACAATCACCAGCCACAATTGAGCACTTATTTGAGTTCTGATGGTTGTCTTTTAGCATGAGATAGATAGTATTTTCTCCTTGTTGGAGGACTGACTGACGTGGAAGAAAATAAGAGTCTGGAGAGATTTGTGTCTAATGCCCTATTGACCCATACAGTTTTCCTGTACTTAGTGACAAACACTTTAATGGTCTTCTCTCTTCCTCTACTTCTCCCTCTTTCTCCCCACTTTGCTGACTTCTTATCCTCCCTTATTCATTAACCTTTCTTGTCTTTCCCATCAGATTTAAATCTGTACAAATACAGGTAGACTATATAGGTAGCAACTGCTATTGGAATAATGATAGCCATTGCTTTAAAAAGAACAACCAGATAGTCAAAGAGCAACATGTACAAGCCTGGAATTCCTCTTTCCTTCTCTGTTATGTTTAGGGGAACATAGTCACTTTGCCTGGGGGGAAATTTCATTTCTTTGGCCTCAGACCAGTAGGTTGGAAGTGCAGTCAATTACTAACTGGTCAGGCTTGCTCTTCGCAGAGCAATTACCCAGTGCTATTTCTTGTTCTTAAGCCAAATGGCAGAAAAAAAATCAGTAACTGTTTCATCATGTAATGAACTTTGGGGGGCCTTTTGAGCTATTGGAAAGAGTGAGTTGGATTTTATTGGACTGGAACCTGTAGAGTATTTTTTATTGATTGGTTGGTTCAGCTCTTTGGCTTGATTCATTGTAATTATGAACAATCAACACATTCTTATTTTGAGTGATTATTCATGCAAATGGATCTGGTTTCAGTGGAAAGTTCTATCTTATAATGGAAACTTCTTTGTTCTTTTAGATATGGTTGATATCAAGGAAGACATTTGTTATAAAAGTTGATTAACATGGCCAGGAAAGAGTTGTTCACTTCTTTCAGTTCACGAATTCCTGCAAGTTATGCCAATAAATTCTACATGACATGCATTTCTTTTGCATTATCTGAAAATAGCTTATAAAATTAGAACTACTGAAACTGACAGGCTAGAATAGTTATGATCCCTGTGCTAATGTGTCTATTGCTGTCCTCAGTAGCACATGATAAGTGCTATGTAAGCACTAATCTTTTATAGTCTTACTCATTTGGAAGCTTATCACATTGAATCTGTGAGGTTAGCTAACCCCATTTTTTAGCTGAGCAAAGTGAGGTCCAATGTTGTTTAGTTTCTGATGGCTGCTGTAACAAGTTACCCCAAACTGAGTGGCTTAAAACAACAGAAATTTATTCTCTAGGAGTTCTAGAGGTTAGAAGTAAAAGCTGAAGGTATTTGCAGGACCCTCTGGGGGCTCCTGCTGGGGTCCAGCCCTGGTGGATCCAGGGAATTCGAGGCGGGGACGGTGTTGGTGAGGAAAGACTTATTTATTTATTAATATAAGATTAGATTAGGAAGAAATAGTGTAGTAGGAAAATTTAGTGGAGAAAAGAGGCTGATTAACTTGCTTTATGTGGAAAACCAATAAAGTTCCGGACAAGGAACTTGCACCGTCTACATTGGGCCACAGGTGCCCGCTTGAATAGCGGAGGGTGCCCCACCTTAGGCTCCCTCTCGCGTGGGTCTCAGAAGCCCGGGCAAGTAAGTAGACTCGGTGAGCCTCCACGTTCCAAGGGATCAGCCTGAAAGGGAGAGGGAGGGAGCAAGAGAAAGAATCAACACGGGGGAGGCCAGGCTTGTGCAAAAACCCCCTCCTCCTTTATTGTTCAAAAGGTGTTTACATACCCTAAATTTTACATAATGGAAGATATAGAGGCAGCAGTCCTGACCCTTTCTGTATATCTTTTTGTATACAAAAGGTCTCAGGTGATTTACATTATCTTCTGGCCAAGAGGCTTGCTAACACTTTTTGGCTCTCTTTCTTAATGAATGTTAATCTCGTTTCCCCTGAAGTGTTTTTCTTTAATCTGCATCTCCTTAAAGCACTAAAGTTACATCTCTATAGAACAAAGGCGCAGTGGGTTATAACAAAGAAGGTACTTAACTCAAAGATCTAATGTTGCTACTTGTTTTTTCTATATACCAACTATATCAACAAATAAAAGATATGAAAATTTGACAGCAAGTATTGGCTCAACAAATGAAACCTTTAATCAGTCCTATTCTAATGATTTTGACTCCTCGGAAGCCCCTACATTCCTAGGATGTTTTAAGCTTCCTGTACTTCCAGCGGTCAGGAGGCCTCAATCACATGTGCAGCTGTACGAGTCCTGCAGGCAGGCTAGAAAGCCATCAGCGGATTTTTTGGATTGAAACACTCGTATTATGCCCAGGAGATTTATTATCTAAAAGCTCTAAATTAATTTTTTTTCCAGAAAAAGGTGGTGGGGGGACAGCCCCCTGTTAATGACAGAAGAGTAGGTGGAAAGCATAACACAGTAAAGCAGGCAGACTCTGGTCTTGTGGGGTGGATGCTCAGGAAATTCCAGGAGGAACGCCTGAAGCCTGATCACATCCTTGCGTTTTGTCAGGCTTCCTTCCGTATGACCTTGTCACGGGTGGGATTCCTCACGCTGGCCCCCGGCAGGCTCCAGGGGAGAATCATTCCTTGTCTTTCCAGCTGGCTGCTGACAGTCTTTGGCTTATGGCCCCATCACTCCAATCTCTGCCATCTCCATTAGCAACTTCTCTTCTGTGTTTGTATGTCTTCTACTCTTCTGTCTGTGTCTGTCCTCAAACTTCTGCCTCTCTCTTGTAAAGTTACATGTGATTGTATTGATATTTAGGGCCCACCCAGATAATCCAGGATGAGCTCCTTCCCTGAAGATTCTTGACCTAATCACATCTTTTGCTATAGAAATTAATGTTCAGAGAATTGGACAGGGATAGACCTTTCAGAGACCATTTTGGGTTCTGCCACAAAGCAGATCCAACCAATAAATGGCAGAATTGAGACCAACTAGAAACTAGTATTTTTAAAAAGCCTGTGTTTTTTTTCTAATACTGTCTGAAACTATATCTTATCTCTGCTGCTGTTAAGTCACTTCAGTCGTGTCTGACTCAGTGCAACCCCATAGATGGCGGCCCACCAGGCTCCCCTGTCTCTCGGGTTCTCCAGGCAAGAACACGAGTGGGTTGCCATTTCCTTCGCCAATGCATGAAAGTGAAAGGTGAAAGTGAAATCGCTCAGTCGTGTCCGACTCTTAGCGACCCCATGGACTGCAGCCTACCAGGCTCCTCCGTCCATGGGATTTTCCAGGCAAGAGTACTGGAGTGGGGTGCCATTGCCTTCTCCTATCTTATCTCTACCCTAGAATAAGTTTAGAGAGCAGTCAATGTTACCACCTTTTAGAGGTTAGGACACTGACTCCACCTGAGGAGAAACGTTTTGGAAATAATATTTTCAAATCATAATAACAAACATAAAAACAAATTGGAGTCTCAGTTAATAGAGCAGAGCATTATTTTTCCACTTCTCTGTAAGGAAGTAAGGGTTTTGCTTGATATATTTCATTCTAAAGACTTTCATATATGATTGGGACTAAACTAAGCTAAAAAATATTTTATTTCATTATGCATTTTAGTGAGCTTATCATCAGTAACATGTTTAGCATAAAATTTATTAGTGACATGCCCTTTAATTTAGCCTGTCTAATTGGTGCTAATTTAGTTAGATTGCATTAAATTACACCATTTAATGTAGCTATACGTGGGTCAAGAAATCTATTCCAGCCAGTTAGGTAATTTTTCATGCAGCTGAACAGTAAAAAAAAATGGCATTGAGGTGGCTGAAAAATGCCAATATCCCAAAATAATAATTTTCCTGGAGTCTTGTTGGAAAGAGCTTAGCACACAGAGCTTATCTTCTGTCTCCACTCATTTTCCCAGTCTGTAAAAATTAGCCAAAGTACAAATGAGGAAAAGTGGATTGACACTTTTTAGCACACCAAAATCTTTAGAAATGATCCTTGTTCCAGCCTTCATTTCTGATTTGCCATGCTATGGAGGAGAGAACACTGTGGGGAGAAAAAAAAAAAAAAAAAGGTTCTTCCCATCTTTGATCTGAATGTCTTTCTATTTGAATCTTATTGGCTAAATGACAGAAGTATGAAGCTATTGACATTTTCCCCTCAGTGCTTTAAAAAGAAAAATAGGCATTCAGAAAACAAACACAAAAGCAAAACATAACCCAAACCCTCTTGGTAGTTAAACAAAGGACAAAGAGCAGGCACATGCCTCCTGTTTCTTCTGACCTCTGCTACATATAGCACTAAGCACACATCTCCTGCAGATGACTAAGGCTCATTCTAGAAGGTAATAACCATCTCCAGATGTGACATTTTGGTGTTTTTATTGGAGTATAGTTGCTTTACAATATTGTATTAGTTTCTTCCATACAGCAAAGCAAGTCAGCAATATATATGCATATAGCTCGTCTTTTTTTGGAGTTCCTTCCCATTTAGGTCACCATAGAGTATTGAGTAGAGTTCCCTGTGCTCTACAGTAGATTCTCATGAGTTATCTATTCATACATAGTAGTGTATATATGACTTCCCTGGTGGCTCAGACGGTAAAGCGTCTTGCTTACAATGCTGGAGACCTGGGTTCGATCCCTGGGTCGGGAAGATCCTCTGGAGAAGGAAATGGCAACCCACTCCAGTACTCTTGCCTGGAAAATCCCACGGACAGAGGAGCCTGGTGGGCTACAGTCCACGGGGTCACAAAGAGTCAGACACGACTGAGCGACTTCACTTCAGTGTATATATGTCAGTCCCAATCTCCCAATCTATTCCATCCCCCTTCTGCCCTTGGTATCCATGTTTGTTCTCTATATCTGTGTCTCTATTTCTGCTCTGCAAATAGGTTCACCTGTACCATTTTTTTCTAGATCCCGCATATATGCATTAATATATGGTATTTTTTTCTCTTTCTGACTTACTTCACTCTATATGAAAGTCTCTAAGTCCATCCACATCTCTGCAAATGACACTACTTTGTTCATTTTTTATGGCTGAGTAATATTCCATAATATATATGGACCACATCTTCTTTATCCATTCCTCTGTTGATGGACATTTAACAGACGTGACTTTTTAACCTGTCTCTAGAAGGAAGAGCTGCCTTCGTTTGCAGAGGATCTCCAAAAATTCAAATTAGACCATAGGTGGGTTTTTCTTCTGTTTCTTTTTAGATGCCATCACACTGGGCAGTATTGATGAGCTATGTACAGATTTGACCAGGATTTGTAACTTCTCCTGAAGGTATCTGTGAGGTAATAGGAGAGTCAAGCACTGGGCCACTTGAGAACAGAGTGGACACTGTGAAGTGGTTGCAGCAGCAGCAGCTACCCTGGTCTCTCCATGGGTGTCCAGCACATTCTAGCTTCTACACTCTCTTCCTGAGCAGTTCACAGTAATGGGCCCAATTGGTTTTGCCATAGTGCATGTCTGAAACCCACACCTTTAGTGAATGTCCTTTTCAGTGGCCAGCGAGTCACTCACTTAGACTGAGGGTGACAAGAGAGCAGAATAGATGGGGGACACTGTGCCTGATGTCAGAGAACTAGGAAGGTGCCAGCCATGACTGCCAGCACCTGACAGTGTTGTCACTCCTGGCTTTGCCCTGCTCACTGGGGCCTGGCTGTGGGTATCACCTGGCACTGCCATGGCATTTTCTGGCCTTTTCCTTGCAGGAGGCAGGTGAAGTGATGTCTTTGTTCAGCCTCTAGTTCTGGGCTGGGTCACCCAACCCAAGACTCAAGAGAGAGGGGGCTCTGTTAGGGAAAGCCACAGGGAGTAAGTGAATTAGTAGCAGCATTTTAAAGGAGAGGCAAAAACTGTTGGGAAGGGCACTCCAGGCTGGAGCAGGGAGGGCTGGGGGACAGGGTGCAGGCTAGCAGTGTTCCCGCAGGGCCGGCTGTGTTTGCTGAACCCTGCAGCTGAATCCCTTGAGAAGATGCACCCTTTTAAAGCACCTAGTGCTGGAGTGCTTAAGGATTAGATACCTTTCGCTGAGTGCTAGTCCTTCTAATAATAAAATTAATTTGACCATTTGGAACAAGATTTAGTAATGGGCCTCATCCAATCCTCTAAATATGCATATTCCACTTTGGAACCGTACATAATTGCTCAATTGCACCTGCAAATCATGTTGTTAGCTTACTAATTATTCAAATAGTGGGGGCAATTCCACAATAGTGTGTGTAATTGTGTTCATTGTTAATGCAGTTAGGTACAGGTGCACTGTGACTAATTACACGTGCAAAAGCCACTCCCCAGCAGCCCACTGCCTCCAGGCCTGGGCCATCCCTCTCTGAGACAGACATAAGTAGGGGACACGCACAAAGCCACAGGCCATCAGCAGGGCTCGATCTGGTGCGGCTTTTGCTTGGAACTCAACATATACATTTGAGAAACAATCAGATATTTGATTGAATTCAGCTGTTTATGCTTTGGCTTCTCTTGGGCCCAGCCCCACAGCAGACAGAGATAGGACGAACAGACACACACACACACACTCATTTGTGAAGCTGGCCCTACTTGTCTTTTCACTGATGGTTCCTCTGCCTGGTGAGATTAGCTTTTAGGCAGGGGTTTTATTACTATCTTTCCCAGTCACCCATATGGTTTTAGGAATCTTTATTTATCTGAATCCAATATCCAAATATTTATTCCACCTCTAGGGTAAGATGCATCCTGGGAGTGAAATTTAGGTGATTTCTGGGGCATTCTGACGGTTTATGTCAGTAGCACTGAAATAGGGACTCCTGCCACACCCACGTTCCACCTTTGGGCTCCTGTCCTCACCTGGTTCAGCATCGTTTCACTTGTGTGCTGGGTGCAAGGAACTGGTAAGAGCCTTCCCAGTCACAAGACAAGTCTGATAAATGCTGGAGTTTTCTGTGTCTGTGAGTCAGGAGCCCAGTGTGTGTCTCGCGCTGTGGATGATATACAATAGATGTGCCCTCAGTTTGTCAAGACTGACCTAATTTCAGATATTCTGCCCAGTAGTCCCACAAATCAGAAGTTTTTAACTTTTGATGAATTGCAGTCTGTTTTGAAAGTCTGATCAAAATGACAGAACCTCTGGCCAGAAAATGCGCATAGGCGTGTGTGTGTGTGTGCACACACACACACAATTTAGCATGAGATTTCAGACCCCCTTAAGGCCCATTCATGGATCCCAGGTTATGAAGCCATTCCACAAACTCTCAAAGTCTTGATACCTAGCAAAGTGCCCAGTTTATAGAAGAGGTTTGATTGAATGAAATATATTTTATATGAATTTTACATTATATGATAACTGAATGAAGTTTGTAAGAATTACAAAGCAAATATACTCAACTCCCTCCCTCCCCTCTTACCTCTATTTCTCTCCTCTCTCTCTCTCACTCCCTCACAGACACACACAACAAAACTTTCAGACGATAATTTCTACTTTTTTGTTTGGAAAGATATGGTCAGCATAGCTATAGGTTTCTGTTATTGTCACGACCATCTGTTAGTTTCATAACACAGTTGGTAATTTTAAAAATGAGTATTTACAGCCAAGTACACATTTGATGATCTGGAGCTTGTGTGCTTGCGAGGGAGGGAAGAGAAGATGAGTTGGTGGAAGTGGGTGAGGAGTGGCCTGCAGGGGAGATGTTTATGGACTTGTGTAGCCAGAGACCCACTTGTACACCATGTGGGACTCCCAGGCTTCATGTGCCACATGCACACTGTACCTCAGGCCCTTCTAGCCATCAACATCTATTTATTATTTTGACTTTGTGGTCTGTCTGCACAGGCTCTCTTAGGAGAATCTCTACATACCCTCCCTGCTATAAGGAAGCCAGGTCAGCTGTTAAAAAAAAATAATTAGCACTGGTTTGTGAGCCCAATGTCAAAACGAACATGGATCACACATAAGACACGTAAGTCTGTGACCAACACAGCAGAACCTTTTTAGGGAGCACAGAGGTTAAGGACAAGGGGAGGCCCTAATTGTGGGCTTGATCTAGAAGAAGAGACACTCTCTGTATCACCGCTGTATGGGAAAGAGGATTGCACCCCCCACCCCCAGCTTCCCTGGTCTGCAGCCCCACAGATGCCCAGTGACACATAGGGATACTGCTAGAACTCACGTCACAGGGTTGCTGTGAGGATTAAATGAGATAATCCTTGTGCAGCATTTAGCACAGTGCTGAGCACATATTAAGTATTTTGTAAATGTGGCTGTGAGTTGTTATCATTATTATCATTATGGTTATTGCTGTTATTATTTCTATTGTTGTCGCTTTAATCTGTAAATATGGGAAATTAACCCTGCAGTGCTGTTGTCCCCTCCCGCCTCCCCCAGCCATTAACTCTTTCCCTCCTGCTTTTAAAATATTGTTCATGCCTCTCTTTGGTCATGTTCCATAGCCTGCCTTGTAGTGCAGGCCTTTACCTAGTCATCTTATCCCACCACCTAGGCTATATGACTGAATTAATTTGCTCAGGCAGCTGTAAGGAAATCCCACAGACCGGGGGCTGAAACAACAGAAATGACTTGTCCCCCAGTTCTGGAGGCTGGGAGTCCAAGATCAAGGTGTGGGTCCTCTGTCTGGGGGCCATGAGGGCACGGTCTGTTCCAGGCCTCTGTCCTGGGCTTGCGGTTGACTGTCTTCTCCTTGTGTCTTCATAGTCTTCCCTCTACGCACGTCTTTGTCCAAATTTTCCTCTTATAAGGACACGAGTCATATTGGATCAGGGCCCTCAGTAATTGACCTGGTTTTAGCTTGATTATATCCGAAAAGACCCTATTTCCAAATAAAGTCACATTCTGAGATCCTGGAGATTAAAACTCCAACATGAACTGGGGAAGGGGCACAGTTCAACCCATGACAATGACCATAAATGATATGATCTGTGTTTCATATGTCTTTGAAAGTCATAACATTGTCTAGTGCCGTACCTGGACTGCAATTGGAGAAGCAATGGGCCTGAAGTGGTGGAGACCAACAGATTGGGTTCTAATCTCATGTCTTTCTACTCATGGGCCAGTTACCTGGTCTAAGTCTAATCCCCTCTCTAAATTCCTGTATCATGGGTATTATGAACATTATAGCACACCTACATGCACATATATGTATATATCATGTACCTCCACATAATAGATGCTTACTACAGGGTAGTTATTATTCGCAGATGTTTACTGAATAAATGAATGAAAAGAATGTATGGATGTGTCTAGTCCCAACAGTTGGCTAGAATTAAATTTTTAACTTCTTTGTTAAGGTGGTTTGTCATTGCATTTCTTAGTTTTATGCCCAGTACTTGTGGAATGGGAAGGACTTTGGGCAGTGGTTTAGAATGGTGTCAAAAGTTAGTCAGCTTTCTAAACTGATTTTTTGAACAACAATCAATGCTATGACCCTGTGTGTGTGTGTGTGTGTGTGTGTGTGTGTGTGTGTGTGTTTGAGCAATCTAAATTGTCTCCTTGAGATGTGATATTTAATTTTTGGACAGGCAACACGAGTTTTATCATGACTCCAAACTGAAACATGTCTCCTAAATTTCATAAATATGTGTTATTCTGTAACAACAACAAGAAAAAACTTCCTGTAACAATAATGTATCATAGATTGGCCACAACATCCAATAGTTCAGAAGCAGGACATAAGCACTTGTGAGACTAGGAAAACTGAAAGTTCACATTGACCTTGTTCTTCATTCTGGTCTCAATTCATTAGCACAGGACTGTCAAAAATCCAATCCAGATTTCCTTTTGCCTCCTTGTCTCAACATTGCAACAGTGGCTTAATGTGCATCATTTGCTATTTGGTTGAAATAGATCAGAAAATCACTAACACCAAAAAACCAACCTCATCATCACTGATTTTGAACACTGTGTCAATTGCTGTAAATCACACAGATATAGCTGCATGTAGTTGTCATGTTGAAGGTGATTAAAGCTGCTGAATCACTAATCCCTACAATGAAAAAGGTTGTCATCAATAAGGAGACTCCAGAGCTGGGGAGTCATATTGATCTGAGCAGAGGAATTTGCAAAGTCTCTTTCTCAGTTATTAATATCGTGTCCTTTCGCAACTGAACCAGACACTTTTAAAAATACAGGAGCACATTTGGTGGAAGAAGAAAGTCCTTATGTTAATTAAGGGGACTTGGTTCATTTTCAGCTTCCCGGTCCTAATGTGAGCCCTCTGTTGGATGGCTAGATCATCATCGGTGTTATTTAAAAATGGATCTATCTCTGCCTACTAAGCCCAGCTCTGGCACATCTGGCTGCACATTCTAATTGACTTAGACCTCACAGAAAACTCATTTTGGGTGAGGCGGGGTTGGGGGAGACTTTAGCGGTTGTTTATCTTTTGTCAGCATTATCCACAGGCGGTGATGGCTTTCATTCTCACTTGAAAGCAGTATAGAACAATGTGTAAAAATGCATACTAAACGGCCTAATGCAAGAAAAATGAAGCCTGAGAGCCATCCTCCTTTTAGGTTTTCTGTTTTCAGGAGTTCCACAAAGGCTTGTCTCAAGAACTGTGTCTGTGCAGATCCCTATTCATATGAAATCTGTGTGATTCCAGGTCCCAGGGGCCATCACTATTTCTATTTATGGCCTAAACCGGCTTTCTCTGTGCCAAGTCGGCCCACCTTGCCACCGTCCTGCCCCTGTCCTCGCCCCCCTCTTCTGTATGCTTGGGTGGTCATATTTTGAAATTTCCCCAGGCCCCGTTTGTCATTCAGTCACGTTTCTCATCACATCTGAAGGGTGTTGTGCTTGGCATGGCAATGAGGCCCTCTTTGTTTCAGCGGCTGCTCTGCTCTCGGTGTGTCCCATCAGCTCCTGCAGTCTGGGGGCCAGGATTGTGGTGGCCCAGCCCTGGAGGGCCTCTCAGAGTAAACAACTCACCTATTACTCGCTTGAGTTTTTAAAAACTGATTTACATCTGTTTCAGGTTTTAAGCTGTTTTGTTTACTGTGGTTGTTTTTTTTTTTTTCCAACATACTAAAACAATTTCTGAGAATCGTTCTCGAGCCTTGCCTGTGTGGCCTGTGTGTGTTTGCCCAGATTATTATGCCCATGTATACAACTTCCTGAATATTTACAAAAGAGGCTGAACTCAGTGACACCCACTTGAATCTGTGCTAGGGAGGGAAATGACACTCCTGGAAGGCATTAATTCCTTGCTGAATTTAGGAGCGGGGATGGTATATTTCCCACCAGAATTGCTGAAGAATATGATCTTCTGTCTTCTCTTGAAATGATTGTTATTTGGTTTTAAACTGCTTTGAAATGTATCCTAAAAACATGTTCCGCTACAGACATGCAGTCTGTCAATTTCATAAACTATGTACATGTGCCTTATCTCAAAAATTCCAAATCTACTCTCGCAGCCCTTATCTAGACCCCCAAAAATGAGTGGGAACTCAGCACAGGAAAAGGATGGTGGATTTGAATTTTCTGCTGCTGCTGCTAAGTCACTTCAGTCGTGTCCGACTCTGTGCGACCCCATAGATGGCAGCCCACCAGGCTCCCCTGTCCCTGGAATTCTCCAGGCAAGAACACTATGGTCCCATTTTCCCCCCCACTGGCTGATCATACCACATAGACCCCCAAAAATGAGTGGGAACTCAGCACAGGAAAAGGATGGTGGATTTGAATTTTCTGCTGCTGCTGCTAAGTCACTTCAGTCGTGTCCGACTCTGTGCGACCCCATAGATGGCAGCCCACCAGGCTCCCCTGTCCCTGGAATTCTCCAGGCAAGAACACTATGGTCCCATTTTCCCCCCCACTGGCTGATCATACCACTGTTCTAATAGGGTCTGTGTCTCCTGAATTAGGACAGTAATACTGTTTATGCCAAAGGTGATGATTTCACCATAAAACTTCATGAGGCTGTAAGAATCATAATTATATAGGCCCTTATATAATATAAAAGCCAGAATAGACTGCAGAGAGAATCAGACCCCTTCATTTTGTAGTGAGGAGACAGAGGTGATTCATACAAGACACACAGCCAGGTAAATGACACTTGATGAAAAAGGCTCCCAACTACCTGAATAAATAAATAGTGAGGGATGGTTCAAATGGCATATTTTGAGGCTCTGAAAAGTTGCCTTGACAAAATAAAGGTTTAACAGCCTAGCCTTTATGGAGTGTTCTGGATGAAAGCATAACATGCCCTCCTAAAAGATATCATTACTTCTAGATTATTATAAAATTACTTACTCACAGTCTTACTGATGATTGGTATCATTAATCTATTTGATCACCAGTCACAATCTTAGTTTGGGAAGCTCTGGAAATTTGGAGATACTCGCTCCTCCAGTCTGTTCATTTCATAGGTAAAAAAGCTGAGAGAGATCTAGAGAGAAGACTAGGACCAGGGTCCTCTGACCTCACCTGCAGGGTTCTCTTGGCTACCCCTCTCCTCCCATATTAACCCATACAATTACAAAGTTCCCACTTATGGGTGGAATTAGGCAGGACCATTATGAGATACATTTATTGTCCAACCTAGAGCTCCAGAAACAGAGATGGAAATATAAGTCTATTGGTATTTTGAATTGACCAAAGAGTGAAACTGGTTGGCAGAGGGTCAGCCTGGCCATGATCAAGGTCAAAGAAGCATTTCAAACATGATTGGACTACAAGATCTCTTCACTTTGAAAGCTTTGGGTGATAATAATACTAGAAAGAGTATATTTTCTCTGATTAGAGTCAAATGGATTAAACAATTAGTAGAGAACCCATTAGCGGGAACATGTGAGAAAGGCAGCCTTTGAAAAATTAGGCTTTGAAATTCTCTTGAGGGTCCATTTTGCCTTTAAATGATCAATTGTGGACTGATGCATATTTATTCTCAATAATACATTATCACATACATATTTCACATTTGCTGAGAAAAGCACCAAAGTTTCAAATACAGAAAGCCACAGCAGGTCAATTAAATCTTTTTCAAACTCTCACTCCTGAATTGCTTGTCCTTATTCAGCAGTCTCTACATAATCTTACCTTCTGGTTTGACTTAATTTCTTATATAGAAAGTAAATGGCACCAAATTCTCTCCTGGCCACTTTAATCAGTTTCTTTTTGAGGTCTTATGAAATAGGTCATTGAGCTACACGTTGTACTTAATATAGATTAAATTGAGGTGGTTTTATTGGTCATAGTAGTTGTGAAAGCTAAGAAATAACCATATTATCTTGCTTATCCTACAGAGCCATGTGTATATAACCTTAGGCTCATCAGAATAATGGAAAAATTGGGCTCATTGAACTCCAATTTGTATTTCATGTTCACTACATTATGTTATATTGGCACAACAAAAGAATTCTGCAGAGTGAAAATAGCAGAACTCATTTGTTAATAGGGGGTACTATATCCCTTACTTTTTGATAATACAATTGGGAATCAATCTTCTTATAAGAACACAGGTTTGAAGCCATAGAGACACAGTTTTCTAACTTGACTTTATCACATCTGAACTGTGTGACCCTTGGCAAATTATTTATCCTCTCTGAACCTCACTTTCATCATTTATAAAATAACGATAATGATTCCTACATCATAGTATTGTCATGGAGATGAAGTGGACCAGACAGGTCTGACCCATTGTTAAGCACTCAACAATAACCATTTATATGATCATTTTAACAGTAAAATTATAACAACCAAAGGTTTTGTTGACACATAATTTGCATTTTTGCACCTTACCTCAAACTCAGTATAGTAAGCATTGTGAAAATGATTATGTAAAATGTCAATGCTCAGGTGATCTGCAGGTAGTATTCAGTGTGCCCTGGGGGCAGCTGCCACTAAGTGTTCATTCTAGAGTCTGGATGGACTAAGCCTGGAGGTTGCTATTAGGCCAGGGTTTGGATGATGGCATATACCCGATGTGTAACTAGGGAGCCCCATTGAAACTGATCATTTCCCCATTGATGTGGCTCTTCCATTTAAGGGCTGGGTGTTAAGACTGCATTAGTGAAATTAGGTAGACAAGGAAAAGAAAGGAAGGAGATTAAACAGTTGCCTAACCTTTCAGAAATACCACTTAATGTGCCCAATTTCACTTTTGAAATAAATGCCACTAGAAAGGAGTCAGGGATGGATCATTTATAGAACTGGGGGCATTTGCTCCAATGAATGTCTCTCTAGAAATGAACAATTACTGTTATACTCTGCATTTCAGTCATAATTTACAAAACAGATTTATTCATCTAACCTTCTCTTCTCAATATTTCCAGTTTGCTTGCTTTGTATTTCCTCATCTCCTTGCTTGAACTGGCTCAGTTGTTTAGACTGAACATGGTGCTGTGAACGCCAGGGCAATGACCACGACCCATATGTCCCAGTGAACTTCACTGTGCTCTACAGCCAAAGAATCTAATTAGGAGCTCCACCCAGCCATTGTATAACATACCTGGCTCAAGGCAAAGCTGGATTCTGACTTCGGGATGATGAAGCTGTTGGTGGTGATGGCAGGTGGTGGTGGGGGGGGGATTCTGCACTGCTGGATGCCTGGAGAGCAAACCTATCAAAAAGGTGTGAGACTTTTCCTCCCTCTTCTGCTCTTGCTTGTCCACTGCTTTCTCGGACACTTTTTCATCACAGTCTTAATAATCATCATGTCATCACCCTATTTAAACTTTTTGAAGAGTTGCTCCATTTAGATACTGTTTTCAGAGGTAAGGCACAACTCCCCTGCCCTCACTGCCCAGCAGAATACAAAGGGGACTGTGTGGATAGATCTTCCAGTAGAAGCTCAGAGCTTCTTGAGTTGCTTCACTGAATTAAAATAAATTGATTTAAATCAAATAGAATCATGAAATGAGTCCCTTGTCTTGGGAACTATGTCAGCAATGGTTGTGTAATATGACAATAAAACCTTGACCTTTTCAGCCCAATAGACCAGAGGCAGTCTCAAGCCTTCCATTTGCATGGCTGTGTGATCTTAGGCACGTCCTTTCACTTCTCTGTACTTCATTTGTCCCCATCCTTTAAAATGGGCTGCATATTAGAGCTTGGAGTGTATAACCTCCAGGGCCCTTTCTCTGTTAAGAGTCTATTGGGAAATGAATGTATCCATTATTGGACAAGCAACTGGAAACTGTTCCTTTGAAAAGGAACCAGTAGCTTTGCATAGGACAGATGGCACATTTATCATAGTTATTTCATTTCTTACCTGGTCCCTCTCCTCTCTGCCCTCCAGCAAATTTAATAGATCATGGTCAGAGCTTTAATGCTGTGGACTGAAGGCCTCTGTCTACCTGTAATGGCTATCAGGAGGAGGCTTTTTTCAATGTGTCCATCTTACTCTAAGTAACCAAATCTCTCAGGATGGAAGCGTTGCCCTTGCCAGCTCTATTTAGCTATCTCTCCATTCCTTGAGTAGAATGATAAAGGGGGAAGGGTATGTTGTGTTGAATGAGCAAGTGTCTTTCTTCATTCCAGCCTTGACATGGAGCCAATAAGCTCATTTTCCCACCGATCCATGACTCAAATCAACACTGATTCAGGTGTGTGTGGAAGGCCAGTTTTCACGGCATATCTAGACAGCCAGTGAACCTGTAGGAACTTCCTTCAATTGGGTGTACAATGGCCAAGAAGCAAAAGCTAAAGGAGGAAACAATTACCAGAGGAGTGAGGTATTGACTTACCCTTGAACCTGAGACCTGAGTGCTTAGTGAGGGTGGAAGCCTGGCTAGAGGAAGGAGCTGGTCTACTAGTGACGCTGTTGTTGTTCGGTGGCCAAGCCATGTCCGACCACGTGACCCCATGGACTGCAGCACACCAGGCTTCCCTGCCCTTCACCATCTCCTGGAGATTGCTCAAACTCATGTCCATTGAGTCAGTGATGCCATCCAACCATCCCCTCCTCGGTTGTAGCAGGTGCTCTTCAAGGCCCAGACTCTGAGTCATGATGGAACAGATGATGTTCCTTCGAGATGCTCTCCCTCCTCCCTTAACTTTTCAACATGCCATTTTGGACATCTCATTTTAAACCCCTGGGGGTTTTTTGCCTTGTAGGTTGGTAGTCAGTTTGGAATGTCATCATTATTTGCCCTGTAACAGAGATGAGTATCATCTCATCTTAGAAGGGAACCTTCACTGTGGTTCACGTACTTGGTTTCTGAATTCCTCAGGCTCCAGTGAGCACTCTGTGAGTAAGTCTGTGTTTACAGACTAGGAACATGAAATAGTGAAAGACACACTGGATTGGGAAGCTGAAAATCCAGGGGCGAGCCTTCACTGCTAAGTGGTCATAAAACCTCATACAAGTCATGTAACCTTTTGAAGTCAAGGATGCTTTTTCATCTTTGAAATTAAATTTATTATATCTTCTTCTTCTTTTTTTTTTTTTTGAATTATCTACTTATTTGCTTATTTGGCTGCACCAGTCTAGTTGTGGCACGTGGGATCTTTACTTCTGACATATAGGATCTTTAGTTGTTCCATGTGGGATATAGTTCCCTGACCAGGGATGGAACCCAGGCCTCCTGCATTGGGAACTTGGACTCTTAGCCACTGGACCACCAAGGAAGACCCCCTCATTGTATCGTCTTTGCCCACTTTCATAGGATTGTCATGAGGGACAAATGATACAGGGCAGAGAAGGGCAGCAGAGATGATGTGAAAGGACTTTGTAATCCAGCAAGGATCAAAATTTCCAAGAAATTATGTGTATGAGCCTTGGTCTTAGTAGCAGTAATAGTAAAACATATTCTTAATATCACCATCATATAAATGGCCTCATCCCTTTTGTTTTCATACGCCACAAGGGTGCTGTTCTTAGAGTTTTGAATTAACAGGTTAATATACTCACATTAAGGATTTAGAAGATCTCACTTGGGGTTAGATTATCATTTAGAGAGAAGAGAAACTGAGAATATTGAAAATGCTAATTGTGAAGCTTATCTTGACAAAATAGATGTTAGATGCTGCCTAAAAGCCTTGTAGCATCCTGATAAGGTGTCATGCTTTCCTTTTGAGCACAGATTGTAAAACAAAGACAAAACATTTAGAAATTAATGAAATGCATTTTAGAAATATACCTAAGTGCTCAGCTAGATAATTTCAAGATTAGTGTGATCATAATCCATTTTTATTTACAGTCAGCCCTCAGCCCAGAGCCCTTCAGGTACCCAACTAAATACACATGAAGTATTCATAATTGTATCATTTAAATTGGTGTATCATTTTAAATTTTAAAAGTCCCTCTTTTTATGATAATTCATTTGAATGAAGAATGACCTTCAAAGTGATTCTAAAGATCTTCAAATAACACTTTATAGCGTAATATATATCAGTGGATTTATTTATCTTGTGTTGGGAGCTTTTATAGATTCCAGCTATATGTCTTTGCCACAAACCTTGTTTTTTGTGCTCATGGCCTCCGTGAGAATAAATGAAAGTTGAGGAGTCCACAAAGGCCACTGGAAGGGATTTCTCAACCTCCTAATATATCAGTGTCTCTTCGTGTCTGTTTATCATGGGGTCCAACAGCAGGTCAACATCCTTAGGTAAAGAAAGGCTTCCTGAGAGTGAGCTGCAGTCATTGAAAGTAAATTAATGAAAGCCAGTGACTGCTGATCTATTTGACAAAAAGGAATTCTTGCTGCCAACATTTAGAAACCACTGGAAGTGGTCTCCATTGGAAACCAGGTTTCGACTTTCTGCCTTGGGCTGCCAAAAGTATTGCAGTAGAAAATGCGAAAGTAAGTTGAACTTTGAATTATAATTTCAATGACTGTCTAGTGAAATGGATTCACACTCTGGCACTGCCCCTTTGAGGCTTTGGGTGATTCGCAGAAGATAAAAATCTGTCTGGTCTGACAGTTGAAAAGGTTGCAAGCACACTTGATGTCTGGTGGTCCCAGTACATTCCCAAATCTTGATTAAAAATGGAAGATGTAGGAACTATTATGGGACTTTTCAAAAGCTTTTCAACCAGAGCCATTAGTACATGCTTTGGCTTCAAGTATATGAACTTAGCCAAGTATAGATTATCTTTTCACTACCATTCAGCAAGAACTTCTAACTCAACAAGAAGCCATCATATAGTTGAGGCACTCTGTCTTTTGGGCCAACGTGTTAGTTTTGAAAATGACATCTAATTGTCATTGCAGTCTCCCTGATATGAAAAATGGTACTGTCCACATTTTAATGTTTCCACTGAAGTCCTAAAGTGTGTTGTCTGCTTCCATGTTGAAAATATTTGCCAGGATGACTTGACATTTGTACTTCTGTAGATCATGGCACAGGCTCTGTGCCTGTAAAATTTATAGTTTTTGATTGGAGACTTAACTAGAGATCAACTGGTGAACATAAGTAGAAGTTTTGAAATTAATTTGCTTTGGACCACAGACTGAAACTCATTTTAATGGACTGGAGGTGCTTTAGAGCCTAGATTCTAGGCTAACCCTTTGATTTTATAGCTAGAAAAGCTGTGGCTAGCCCAAAGTTATACAGTGCCATATTCACTACATACATCTCTTCTCTTATTCAAAGTTAAGGTCAGATCCCACTTCTTTGCCTGACTACCCCAGAGCCATGGACAGTTTCTTCTCCTGCAACTTCCTGTTACAGTTATTGTCAAAACCATTCATCTGTCTTTTAAAAGTAGTATCACTGCTTCGTCTGGGATTTCTAGGAGAGTCCTGATTTGATATAATCATTTTCATCCTCCTCTTATTAGATAGTCTGGACTTTCCCATATTTGGCCATCTAAGTCATGTCATACCCAAATTAAAATTCCCCTTCTGTGAATGTGCCTGATTTAGGGATCAGAAAATATGTGCTAATTTATACTATCATTCCTCACTTTTGGTATGTATGTCCTGTCTACTTTTGAGTAGATGTTCCCTGTGGGACGTTTATTCTTTATCATTTACCGAATTTCCCATAACACTTAGTGTATTGTACTGTGCATAGTGTGAATGTGATGTATAGTTTTCATTTAGGACAATTTTCTTAATGTGAACAGGTTTTCCAAGCACTGCATTTGGACATACCTCAACACATTGATCCTGGTCGGGAGTAAGTGTGGTTATTTCACTGGATGTATTTTATTTGTATCAGTAAAGTGTTTTCATTGTACCTGGAATCATAAACACCTGCCAGATGTCTGTTTATCCTGCCTACTTTCACAGCTAAGAAATCATCAGTTCCTGGCTTTCATGTGGCAGCGAGACTAGCTAGGATCGTGGGGGCCCTGCATATGCTTCTCATGTTAATTAGTGTAAACTGTTCAGCTCCATAAAACTCGGGACACCATGTATCATTCCATCTCTGATCTTCAGTGGACAGTGACATGGCATCAAGGGTCTGTGTTTGCAGAGTGATCTTCTGGAAAAGTGCCATGCCCTTCCATGAGCCAAGAGTTTCAGAGTGTCCCATAAATGCTGGGCAGATGGGACCCTGGGGATACTAGCTAAGGAGATACTATAGCTAACTGGAGATACTAAATAAGGCCCAGGGGAAGTTTAAGAAATGTAAACTTCTTGTATTTGCTCAATTGTTTTTTCTGCCAACAAAGAAGTGTAACAAATCATGGTGTTTTCAAATAAAAGCATCAGGAATAAACTCCAATTTTAGAGAGCTATTTCCTGGACACACGTGCAGGTGTATTTGAGGGAAGGCTGGATAAAGCCGGAGACAGGTAACCATGTCAGGTTGGTAAGGGCCAGGGTCGTGAATCATTATTTATTATTGAACAAAGTAGTGATTTTGCCAACTGTCCATTCTCAAATATGACACCCTCTTCGTGGGAATCAGAATATTACTCTGACAAGACTTCCTTGTCAGGAGACCAGTCTGGGATTGTGACCTGAAAGTGGAGGTTGTCTTTTAATTCATTTGAATTGCAAACTGGTGAAACAACCTATATCTATGGTGGCATATTTTTTTTTAAAGCAAAACCAGGCACCTACATTGACCTCCTATTTACATTTCTTTGAGAAGAAAAAAAAAATCACATAAAAGCTATCAAGAATCACATTTCACAGCAGGCAAATTAATTGGTTTTACAGTATTTGAATGGAGGGTTTGTCAAATAAAACATGCCGTGACAGTTAATAGTGTCATTTAGAGCCAGAAAATTATTGGCTTATTTGTTATTGGATAAAAGGAAGGCAAACATTTTGTATTAGGAAGTTTTAATGTGTTTAAAATCCTCATTAGGGATTAATGGACATGCTTGCTTAGCATAGCGCCTCATTAATTTGAGGCTAAACAGTTACTTCTGTGTTTCAATCTCAGCATTGTTTCTTAACTTTTTTTTTTTCTACTTCTCTTTAATTAGATCTTGCAGTTGAGTTTGGTCTCTACACCACTGGAGATGTAGAATTAATTAATGAGATTTATAAATCTAATGGAAGGGAGTTATTCTTAGCTATCGTTTCATTTTAGTGAGCAGTTAAACCACAGATCTGAGAGATTTCAGAAGTCTAGAAAAAATGTGAACTTCCCTGAATATATTTAGTAGTGTCACTTGGCATTAATAGATAAAAGTGTTTTAATTAGAGTTATAAATAATAGGGGAGCTGGCGAGGATTCACTTCATGTGCACAGGGCTTGTTCTCTCAGATCATCACTGTCAGAGAATAGCAATTGTAGGTCTGTTTCTGTGGCATCATGGTGTCATCCACTGGCAATTAAGACAATCCTAAGTGCAGGATTTAGAGAGTCAAGAAGGCACCAAGTTCCTTAGAGGTTTGTCTGAAAGTGGAGCCACTTTCTATCAAGTGTATTCTGTTGTCACCTTTTTATTGAGGACATGTGTGGGTACAATTTATAAAGTCTATTCCACTGATGTTGCTTTAAGGAAAATGTAGCTAGAGCAAAATCAAACTGAAATCTGGGTTTCTTGTTTTAAAGGAGACATTTAAGTCATTAGCCGTGTATTTAGAAGACAGAGGCGTTTCTTTAACGTGAGGGATTGTGAATGTCAAGGGAAGACCTTTCATTTCTGAAAGATTCTCAGAAAATAAGAGCCAAAGATACATATTTAAAAGGTTCTTTTCTAAATGGAGTTATAGCACGTAATTTAAGACCCCATCATATGCCTGTGGCAATGTCTTCAGAAGCTACCAGAAAAACCTGAGCTCCCATTTCGTTCCCCCCACCTCCCTCCGGTGAGGAAGTCTTGTATCTTTAAGAAACCATAAATCCTTAGAAGAACTTGTCAATCCAAGATGTATTAGAGAAGATAATCATATTTTAAAATGTTTCATGCTAGCATAGTAAATGGATAAAACACTTGCTTAAAGACAAAATATATGAGTACTTAAAAACAGCTCTTTAAACAATTTGGAAACTCCTTCCTATGTTATCTGAGAACGATCTCTGTCAGGAAGATACAGTTTAATCAAAATCTCTACTTCCTGCCAGACAGAGTTGAATTCATCTATTCCCTAGAGAGGCATTCCTCAGGCCCAGGGCCATCTTTGGCCCAGGGCTTCCCTTCATCCAGGCTTCTGGGTAATGTGAGGAAATTCACCACTGTGGGATCCCAGAAAATCATTACTCCTGCTCCTGGGTGCTCTGCTTGTTCCATTCAGAATGAAGCCCTTATAGATGAGAGCAGTTGAAGGATTGTGAACTGTGGTTAATTAGCTAATCAGTGTTGCAAAGTGCAGTGGCTAATGGTGGGGAGCAGAGTGTCACCTCCTTCTAAATCTCCAGGGGCTACTTGGCCTCCAATTCTCTCCTTTCCCCCACTTCCTCCTTCCTTTATCGCCAAACTGAGGGCATACAGCATCCTCTTCAGTGTTTCACTGATAGCTCGTTCTTTCTTGCCGTAAACATTGCCAGAGAGTTCTATTATACTTTCCCAGCCTACCCCATTCCTATTTTCCAACAGAACCATTTTCTACCTTACCTTTCTCCTCATGTTTCCAATAACCACCCCGTTCTCCACTGATGACCTTGCCACATACTTCATGGAGCAAAATAGATACAATCAGACAAGTACCCCCTCATCTTCTCATCTTTAATTTCTCCAAGCCAACTGCTTCTGTACCTAAGGCATTCTGCCTTCCCTCCTGTTACAATGGAAGAAGTGTCCAGGCTCTTCTTTCAGGCCAGCCTCTCCAGTTGTGTCCTAGTCTGCTGGCTCCTGCTCAAGGACTTGCTTTGACAATCATGAATTTTTTTCTTTTGCGATACTTTTTGCCTCTCCACTGAGTTACACCCATTGGTATATAAATAGGCTTTAATATCATCCCTCTTACAAAACAAAGAAGAACCTTGATACGGCATCACCACATCCTATCACCCCATCTCTCTGCTCCCTGTCACAGCAGGAATTGTTTCTCTGCTCTCTGCATCCACCCTTCCCACTCCCTTCTTAGCACGCTCCAGTCAGCTTCTCGTCTACAGCATGCGACTGAAACAGCTCTGCCCAGTGTGGCCAATGGTCTCGATCATACCAAACCCAACGGTCCATTCTGCATCCTTATCTCACTGAATGGTTTATTTTCCTTTGAAGCACTTTCTTCTCCAGGTTCCTGGGACACCACACTTGCATGCTTGGCTTGCTTCCTCCCTGGCTACTCCTCAGAATTCATGGGTGGCTTTGAAATGCATCATGCAAGATGGATCAGATGTTGTGCCATATGAAATGTGGACTCCTCACACAAGGGACAGTAAATGGTCTTCTGGTTCAGTTTCATCTTAGGATGACTGAGGTGTGAAACGAGTTTCACAGATGAGGCCTATGGCACAGGTATGCTGCCTGTCGTGTTACATAAGACTTGCCTGCTTTCTCATGTTTGTATTAGTTAGTATAAAAATTAGTTTGCATTTTCCATGAATTTGAAAACTGTCAGCGAGAGAGGCGGAAATGCACCCAGGTTTTGACAATTAGCTTCAGTGAGAAAATCACTGGAGTTGGGAAGTGGATACTACATAGAGTAAAATACATGTAATAGAACAGGACAAAATAGAAGGTGAATAAAATCATAGAACCCAAAATATACCTGAGAGGATCATCTGACTTGGCAACTGGTCCAAGGTGAAAGTACTGTTATTCTGTGGCAAAATCAGAAATGTAAGACCAATGGTATGTGTGAGTTTGTTTGATGGTGGGATAAGTTTGTGGTCACATCATGTATGGCAGATACGTAACTTTTGGAACTTATGTCCTTCCTACCTTTTGGCTGTTGCTTCTGTAATGTCCTTTCAGAACAAGAAGGGGTAATCATATGCAGACCTCCTGTTAGTTTTGTGAAGTACAAGGCACTGACTCTTGTAACAGATCCCATGCCACGGTTGTGTCACCTGGAGAGTGAGGAAATGAACTGTCCCAAATAAAACATCTAATTAGTTGTAAAACTTGGACAGGGAAGTATTTCCTGACTATCGGGATGTTTTCCTTTTCATGACTTTTAAGATCATATTTATCAGCAATTGCTACGAAGTATGAGAGCTTACTCTGTTCCTGGAACTGTCAGAAGCATAAAAAAACTCTGAAAACCCCAACATTCACTCTTCAGTTGACAAAATTCAAAAGTAAATTTGCTTCCTGATGCATCTTTTTTATATATTTAGATCATGTGTTGTTAACTTTGTTTACAATGGCCAAGGATAGGGGTTCAGAAATTGCCTTACATGACTCCACTCTGCACATCTGTAGTTTTACAGTATCTTCTTTTACTAGAAGAGATCATGGACCTGCACACAAGATAGCCAGTAATGTTAATAGGAGTGCCCTAAGTAGGGATTTCATGGAATCAAGACTTGGATCTTAAACAGTCCTTGGTTTCAGCGCTAGGACCTGGACTGGCCAGAAGTGGGCATCTTGCAAGCCCTGAGGAGTCCTGGGCATGCCTAGGAATTTCAAAAGGGAGGGACCATGGCTGGAAGGTCTCTGGGTTGTAGGGCAGACATGGAGAGCAAACAGAAGGCTTGTGAAGAGCACAGGCAGGAAGGGGCAAGCAAATTGGGTCAGAGTGTGGGAAGCCAGCAATGAGAGGAGGAGGAGGGTGCAGCTTGAGTGAGAGCAGCGAGATTAAGGCACCTGGACGAGGCCTGGAGAATGGGGGAGAAGGGGCTCTGTTCCTGGGGAGCCCACCCGGCACAGCCCAGGCATGTGTCTAGGAGCAGCGACAGCCAACAGGGCGACCTCCCTGCCCAGCTCAGGTGACTAGAGGCAGGGCGTCCTGGGGGAACTGGGGCTCAGGCAGCCAGCATCTTCCAGACGGGCTCTTGGTTTCCTAGTGTAATCTTTCTAGACGTGTACCTTATTTTTCTTTAAGACTGTCACCCCCTCCCCGTTCATACCTCATTCTTCTATAGAAACTAGTTATTAGACCAAATAAATGAACAGTGAGCTAATGGCTATTCAGAGCCTTGAATTAAGCACTCTTCACTTTAAATTCCATCTGCCCTTAGGTCCTCCTCGGGCTGATGATGGGCCTTTCTGCATATGCATTCTGCTATCCCCCTTGGCTTTCTGTTGTCTTACCCCTCAAGTCCCATCTCCAGCCTCCTTTGTCACCTTCAGTAAGAGCCACCAGATGGAGCAGCAGCCTGAGGCTCGTTACACACTGGGCCCCCAAGTAGGATTTCACAATTAGTGGCATTCACAAGATGTCATGAGAGCCAGTTTACAAGGGGACTAAACTAGGTACTCAGTGGTCCCAAGGCTCAGGGTGCTGGCTTTCCAAGAGCCTTAGAGGGAACTTAGAATAAAATGTGCTGATGGAGGCTTCAGATGCACCCACTGCCAGGCTAAGGTACTTTTATATGCCTCACTTTATCTCAACCTCATACAGTCCTTGCAGTGGAATTTTATTCCCCTTATATAGACAGAGAAACAGAGGCTCAAAGAAGTTTAAGTGTCTTGCCCAAGTTCACAGAGCAAGTATCAGAGGTGGGATTAAAATTCAAGTCTGTCCAGCTTCAAAGCCCATGCTGTTTACACCCCCAGAAAATATGGTAAATGATCCTATTGATTTGCTCAAATAAATAAAATGTGATCGCTGAGTCCTCCTTTTCAGTTTTAGTTCCATGTAAGGTTCTAGATACAGGGTCACTTCCTGTACTTGGCTTAAAATGTTAAGTCATAAATTCCTTTAATCTTCATGCTCTACTTTTTCTTGCTTCTCTTCTTAGAGGGAATAGTGAATATTAGCTGGCTTTACATGGGGTATTTTGACCATGGGATACCCTTTAAAATTAGCTGGAAGCAGTATTTTAAACACCAACTCCTTGGATACCCAGGACTTTTGCTATATTAAAATGAAATGGTCCAGCTGCTTGGCTGGACCAAGTCACTGTTGTGAAATCTTTTTTGTCTTGATTAAAGTTCTATCACTTGAGGATTTCTGTCTGCAGTTTATGTAATATTAACTGTTCCCGTTTAACCAGAGACTTATGCATACAAACTAGAACAGCGCCAGTTTAAGATGTGACAGGAAACCAGGGACAGAAAGGTCTTAACCTGAACTTATCAGGGACTCGCTGGATAGGGAAGAGAGAGAAGGAAATCTCAAGTCATGTGCAAATAGGAACTTCAGAGGCTGCTGCTCCTTGTTTGCACAAATGACTGATCAGGAGGGTTAAACATTTAAAAAAGATGGAAAACTCGTTTCTTAGTAGAATATCATAACCTGTTTGCATTTTGTTAGTAATGCCGTGTCAGGGGATGTCTGTCAATCCCGGGAATGAATGTGCCAATTTGTTGTTGACAATACAGATGAAATTAGTTTGGAAGCTGCCAGCAGTGTCAGTCATGGGCACTGTTTAACTGGGCCAGTAGCATGGGTTTTGGTGTTAGTGATGTGCCACTCAGTGTCACTTGCGCTTGTTGGGAGAATCCGGGCATTCACTGGCAATTAAACGTGAGATTTGTGACTTTCACTGGGCGAAGTCTTTGTCAAGGTGAAATGTAGGTAGAATAGGGCACTTCGATGGCAAAAGAATGATTTTAGAAAAACTGACCTCTCTTCCCTCACAATCCCTTAATAATAATGTGCTCAGAGACACGCATCATGCTCCCCCCAGTTAACTATGTGATGATCATGACTCTTTTAATGTTTCACATGAATCTTCATGTTTTCTATTAGTGTCTCTCAATGCCACAATCAGGGTATTTTTGATATCTTGTATTACTCTAATCGCCAAGAAGTATGCTCCAAACTGATTAATTTCAGAATGATTAAAATATCCTATGCGATTCATTTATTGTTGCTTCAGTTAATTGAATATTTGATGATTTAAAGGTACCTTGATTATTTCCTAGGATATGTCTTGATCACCAGGCAGATGATCTGCGCGTGGTCTGCCTGTGGCTACATGCGGTGGCCGCCTGCACTGTCACACGCAGAGAGGGTAGGCACTTGGGAGGGCTCTCGGTCAACTCACACCTGCCCGGCGCGGACGCCCGCCCCTCCTGGCCCTCAGAGGACCACATCCGTGCCCAGCCTGAGAGAGAGGGTCGTCTGGGGCCAGGAGTGAGAGCACAGCCTCCCGGGCGGCATGCCGCTTGCTTTCTGCTCCTGGAGGAGGGGGCGGAGAGGGGGATGCACAGGGACGCAGGCTCTGAGTGGCTAACTTGCGCTTTGTGGACTATCTGAATACTCAAGAGTGCATTGAAAGGGAGGGAAGGTGGCTCTGGAATTAAGCGGCTGCTTGGCAACTCATCGGGCGGCAGTTCTAATCCCAGTGTCCCCACTAGCTCCTCTCCTGTCTCCTGTCACACCTGTCCGAGTGACTCCTCCACAGTTCCTGCGAGAGGAGGAGGGGTGTGAGAGACAGACAGACAAACGGAGAGAGCAACGGCAGCCGGGGCCGAGCCCTCAGCCTGAGCCCAGCTTCCGTCCAGAGCGCAGAGTGGCCCGGCGTTGCTCGGCCATGTCAGATCCTTGGCCTCTCACCTCCTTGTGGGGCGAGGACTACGGCGGGGACCTCGGCGGCTGGGAGCTCCTGTCAGACGTGGCTCTGTCCGTGAACCCGGTAGGTACTCTCTCCCTGACACCCAAGTCAGACCTCCTGTTCCGTAATGTCCGTATTGTCTGTTTCCTCCGTAACTGTTTGTCTCCCCCAAGTTACATGGAGCCGCAAAGGAAGAAATTACGTTGCCTTTGGTGTCTTTAAATCCTCCCCTGGAACCATCCTGAGCTCAGTGTGAGCTCAATCAGGATTTGTTGTCTAAAGAAATAAATGGGAGAACTGATGAATAGGCGGACGGGCGAATGAATGTGATCCTATTACCCTTGTCACCACCACCTTACAATGTACATCCCAGTGGGTCTCTAATTGTTTGTTTTCCTGTCCCATCTAGACGTTTACCTCTGAGAGAAAGTAGCCAAGTCTGATAGTTCTTTGTGTCGCTGACTCCCCCTCGCCCAGCACTCTTCTAGGCACAGAGGAAATGCTCACTGGTTAATTCAAAAGCATTTGCAGGGAAAGGGGGAAATACAGCTCAAATGAGTGGTCTTGGCGGTGAAAAGATCCGCAGGGCAGGGCTAGATGAGTTTGTGGGACTGGTGACTCCATGTCAATGCTGGATTCCAGTATTTTCTGAAAAAGAAAAAGAAAAAAAAATCTGAACACTCGGTATGGATGCATATTTCTTTGCCTGCCTGTGTCTGCAGAGTTCTTCCCCAGAGTCCACAACTCTTTGTATTTTGACAGCATTTCCCCATAAGGAAATGGATATTTATAATACCAGGTGTAGCGATGATATTTGCAGTTGGCAAGAGTGCGTCAGATCTTACCTTGAGCAGACAAGAAGACTGGGCTTCGGAAGATGCAGTTAGGAGACCAGCAGGGCAGGGGCTCATAACCTGACGCACTGCGTGGGTCTTTTCCGGTTACAAAGCAGGTTTGCATACGTTATATTTCATTTGCTGCTCACAGAAACCCTGTGAGATTTGAAAACAGCTGGTATTATTATTATCATTCTTTTATTTTACTTAATTTTATTTTTATATTTGGGCAAACTGGAGCTCAGAGGGTTAGGTGATAAAGTCCTGTTCCTGAGGGATAGGGCCAGGCCTCCCATCCAACTCTTTAGACACATAGGCAAATGTTCTTGCTGTGTCTCCATGTTCCTGATATTTTTTCCTATTTTTATTCCAAAGTTAACATTTGTGTGTTTGCATAGAAAAAGAAAAAACTAAGACTTTTTTTTGTGCGATTGAGTCATACATGTTTAGCTTGGGCAGCCCAGCTGATTCAGTGCAACAACTATACTGAAAATTTAAGTCTTGGCTATAATCATTTTGACCTTTGTGTTTCAGGAAGATATACATTAATTCAACAACTGTCTTAGAAAATACAGTTGCTGGATCTTTGAGTGATGAAATGAGAGTTTATTTGCTGTTATGAATCATCAGTTGAGTTCTATAATCCTGTAATATGTTAGACCAGTCTCTTCTAGCATATATTCTGCAAACAGCCATTCTATGGAATGGTGATCATTGTTAATTGAAAAAAAAAGAGAGAGAGAGAGAACTAAACCCCCAACAATTCAATGTCAAGAAAGTTGGGAATATGCTGCTTTAAGCTGATTTGATAGATATCTCAGAGCCTTTAATCTGCATCATGGATTGCCAAGAGGGAAGTTGGTCTACACTTATTTGGACGCAGAACATTTCATTTTGCAGGACTGGTTATAATGGTCTGTTAACTGTGATTCTTCACACCTCCCTTCCTCCTGAGTCTGCAAACTCCACGAGGGGAGAAACTGTGTCTCCTTTTGCTTCTTCCCATTGCATCTTTGTCGAACACGAGCCTGGTGGCTCAGTGCCTGACCCTTAAAAAAAGATTTGTTGAATGAATGAATGAATCAACTCTGCTAGATCAAACCACCTGTGGTTGCTTATCAAAAACCTGTATTTAAAGTTCTTTACAATGTCTGCATGGCCAGTTTGTCAGCCTTTCCTTCTACTGTTCTTTCCACTCAGTATTCAAGTATTTGTGTTCCTGGAAGGATGACTATATAATTTATCATCCAAATTGGGACATATTTGAGGATGAAATAGAACACCAGAATAACACATGTACACTGGAACCATACCAGTTGACTCGGGCTCGATGGCCCTGTCATTGCTGGTGACTCTCTAATCCCCACTAGGGATTTTCTGGTGCTTAGAGCAGCAACTTTTATATGGAGAAGAATAAAAAAAAAAAAAAAGAATACACACTGGTTGAAATTAATGTATCAGCATGTACAGGAGTGACTGTTATGCTTATTTAATATTACTGATAGTTGTATTTTTTTAAGATTGAGGGCAACTGGTGCCATATTCTCTCCTCCATTTCCCCAAATATAGTTGTATTTAGACTTGAATCTATCAGAGTAACTAGAGGATTGGGACTTAAATGTCCTTGTGAGAGACCTGGAACCTGTAGCCCCTATGGCAGTGCTCTCTTTACAGGACTGGCCTTTCACCTCCCAAGGCAATGAATGAAAGAGACCAAATGTTCTCCCTGCTGGAACTGGAGGGTAGTGGAGGTGATCAAATTGCCAACCTGGAGGGGGTAATGGTGTGAAGGAGAGCGTTCGGAAGGTTTGGGGGAATGCCCGTACCTGCACAGGACAGCACGCCCCGTAGGCCTTCCTCCAGGTAGTGGCCCCACTCCCAGGCCCCTCATCACGCCCAGCTATTGATCTGATGTCACTCTTTGGCATCTGACTTCTTGCTTTCACCGACTATGGAGCTCCTGGAGGAAAATGCATGTGCCAAATGCGGAGTAAGTCCTCAGTACAGTTCTGTTGGTTGGTTGAATTTTGATTGATTAGGAAGGTGTGAGTCACAGTGAGAAAAAAAAAAAGCCCATGGCATTCAGTGTGGATATTTGTGAGATTCTGCGTGCCAGGGCAAGCGTGCAATTTACACAAGAGTTTGGCCTTAGTGTTTTGGACAAGAATTGTAGGCATCTGATTGGACTCCTGAATTAAAAGGGGACTTAATTTAGTCACAAAACTGTTTCATATAGGTGCCCTCTTTTACAAATCTGTGGTTATGAATAATATGGTGAACTACTATGTCAGAGAGTGGAAGAGGCCTCAAGGACCAGGAAGGTGAGCTCTTTCTTTGGAAGGATGAACAAAGAGAAGCCCAGGTGATGGGGGAGGATGGCTCCACATCTCAGAGCAAATTGGTGACAGAACAAGGCTGTCTCCACATCTTGCAGTGTGGTCTTATTGCTTCATTAAAGGAAAACAAAATTGGCCATTTGCTGATATTTACTGCATTGTATTTACTAGGGAGGAAAATCCACATCTACTGCTATATTTACTTTCTTTACAATTTTTCCCACAGGGTAAAATATTATACTATCTGCTTTGCTGAGAATAACTAGATTATGCTTCATTCTCTTTTCTTTGTTTGCTTATTTTGTTTTAGGTAAGCCTTCCCAGTGACCCAAGCTGTGTTGAAGAAATCTTGCGGGTGAGTTTAAACCTCTATTTCTCTGCCTTTGAATAATGAAGTAATATATCTGCTTAAGCTGCTTAAAGTAATTCCTCTTCTGTTTCCAGGAGTGTCATGATGGGGAAATCCTTGCGTTCTACTTCAAGACTCTTCTGTTTACATCTCCTGTCTCATTTCTCACCTCTTCTCCCTCTCTAGTCAAGCTAGTCTCCTGATCTGCTCCCTTCTTGCATCATTCTGGCTCTTTCTTTTGAGGTCTTGAACAGAGACTTCCCACCTCCTTTGGGAAGTGTTCCTTATTCAAGCATCCTACCCGCAACCTTTGCCTTTTTGTTCTCTGGGATCTCAGGTCAGCCTCGTTGCTGACCCACGTTACATCGTTGATGGGACCGGGTCATGGAGATCAAGGCCTGCAATGAATGGATGAGATGTGGCGGGGTGGAGGGAGGGGAGGAGATGAGGAGAGAGTTGAGAATGATGGCAAGTCGTGGGAAATGTTCCTCATGGGAATGACTTGGTTCATGAGAATGGCACGGAGGCAGCACAGAGCTGCGAAAGGTGGCAGCGACCGCTCCCCAAATATGTACTTTAACCAAAAGGAAAAACCAAAGCAAACGCAGAAGTATGTATCTCCCTCCCATCTCTGGCTGCTGGCATCTTAAGGTGATGAAGAATCGGAGTTGTGGAGTGAGTTCTGTCTCCAGCAGTTGTCACTTCTGTGATTTGGACAGATAACTTCATCTTTTTGAATCTCCCTTCCTTGTCTGTAAAAGAGGACAATAATGCCTGTCCTAATTCCCTTATAAGCTGTCTAGCTGTATATAAATCTTCCTTATTATGAGAAATGGTCAGTGTGGCCCAGAGAAAACTGTGCAGGCTTTCCATTGAGGAGAGAAAACAACTTCTGTGCCAGTGAAAATGCTGCATCCCCTTTAGTCACTTACCCAAGTCCCCTCTGCTCCCCTGACACACCCCCTGCTAAGTGCCTTAGTGCTGTAGGCAAACCCTGTGGAAATACACCCAAAGGAATAAAAAGAGCAGAAACCTGTTTGTCATCTAGCTAACTGGCCATCCAATTTCCCCTACTGTGAATATTCGTGCGCCTTTTTCAGCCCAAGATCGATCGTTGTTGTTGACTGTTAAAGAGTCTGATGGCATTTGTCCCTAGGATCTGGGTCGGGGGGCAGGGAACGCGGGCAGCTGCTGTGAAATCCACAATGTGATACACCCTGGGAACCCAGCCACTTGCTCCCTGCCTCAGGTGTAGATGTCTCTGCTGTACCCAATACACCAGACTGTGAGGGTCCTGGCCACCTGTCTTTTTTAAAAAAGGTGATGCTGAAATAAACCTCTCCCTCTAGTCCCTACAAGAGTCTTGCTTTTGCAAATTAAGGCTGTGGTCTTTTCTGAACTCCCCATAGAATGTCAGACCCATTTCACAATCACCATTTCATTTGTGACAGTTGAAATTCTCCACTTCAGAGCAGCCCAGCTCTGGTGCCTAGGTGGCCCATACAGTGACTGAGCTAGGGAAGACAGCTGGACACCTGGCGGAGCCTGGCAACTCCAGTCTGCTGGAAGAGCCACTTAGAGAAACAACAGAATGTCACTTAAACACGGAAAGAAAAGTAGTTGCCTTAATAAGCTCATAAAAGATAGCACCCTTTAAGAAAGTAACAAAAGACTTTCTGTTGTTCTTGAAAGAGAATCTAGAGAAATGGCTTTTTTTTTTTTTTTTTTTTTTGAAGGGCTATAGATTGTATAGAATTCTGGGGGGCTTTTTTGTTTTGTTTTGTTTTATTGACAATACCATTAATGAGTAGGCTTTCCTTTATTGAAGAATGACACATTTCAATCCCCATGCTTGGAATAAAAATCAGCTTTCTGAAGTTTATATCTCAGATTTTATGGCTCATTCTTAAATTTTTATAAACCACATTACATGGCACACAGAGTGCTTACTGAACATTTTTTGTTCTGGCCAGTTCACGTGCCTGTTTGCAGGCCTTGGAGCCCTGTGGACAATTCCACAGTAAGTCTGGTGGTCACCTTGCTCCCCATCTGCCTCCTTCTAGCAAGGGTGGGGAGATAACTTTTCTCTGTCTCTCCTCTTCTCTCTGACCCCCTCAACACTTTTCCACTTAAGCAGAGTCCAGAGCAAGGTCACATTCTCTTTCTCAGTGAAGGGGGCTCTGTGGAGGAAGGCACACTAGTTCCAGATAAGATCTTGCCTCCACTTGCTCCTGACATGATATCACTTCCTAACTGTAGGGCTTTTCACTTCCCTCGTTTGGGAAACAGGGCATCATTCTTCATCCTCCCCACTGCCCTCCCTCCACCATGAAAGAGTCTGTAAAGTGTGCACACTATTGGTGTGTGTGATGTGGAGACTGTGCGTCCGTCCACTCACCTAATTTCCCCACCTCCTTGACTCCCCCTTTTTACCCTCTACAGCCCATCAGGCCAAGCCACTTCATCTCACACTGGGTCAGTCTTTAACTAACCAAGTGCGACACAACTAGCCTCTCCCTGCTCTCAGCCCCTCAGTACTCAGGCTATGGAAATACTTTGACCTACTGTATTAGATTTTGGCGCCCCAGCCCCTTTTCAAAACTCTGTTCAAATTCAAACTAGTGGGCTTCCTTTGAAAGTTCCTCTCACCATTTCTCCTCTTCAGACCCACTTTCCTCCTTCTCTTACCACACTGGGGCTGCTTCTCATTCTACCCCAGAGCCCATGTTGTCTGGTCCTCCAGGGCCCACTCGCCCTGATATGGTGGCCTTGTGTCCTAGCACGTGACTGCCTTTCAGAGTACTTGAACCTCATTATCTTATTTTGATCACAGGAAACACGGTAGTCCCTAATTATTTCAGGAAATTGGGGCCCAGAGAGGTTATACATGACCTGCCTCTGTGGGTAAGGCTAGAGTATGGCAGAAGCAGAAGGAGAATGTGGTCTTCACTTCGCACTTAACTGTCCGCTGCCCTGTCACAAACCTATGATGAGAAACTCTGGATTCAAAACAAATGGCCTGGGTGGCTTGGCAGACTTACTTCCAGCAACTCTTAACTGGGGATCTCAGCAAACTAACGTAATTCGAGCCAGTCTTAGAAATGAGTTCTTTCTTCCCAGCATCTTGAATATTTTCAAATCTCATTTCAGATAATATAACCGTAGCATAACAAATTATTGCTACTAATTAAAAATATTAATAATATTGTGCCACTTTATGCATTTAGACTTCTTAAGTACCGCCTGTCACTTACTTTTCACAACAAAGCTGAAAGATTGTGTTATTAATTGCTTATTATAGATACCAAGAGAAGTTGAGTAATTTGTTCCCAGGGAAAACAACTGGCTTCATTGCCCTTCATGCTGTCCATTCCTTCTGCTTTCTGTTCCTGTTGGCTTACCTGAACTCATCCTTATTTCATAAGCTCTGGTCTATTTTATGATTGACATTAAAGTGGCATCAACCAACAGTTCATTTCAGCTTCTATTGCTTCCTTAATTCGTACACATTCAATTATGCCAAAATAATTCCACATAGTTTCTCCAACAAACCAGAATACACCAGCCCACAACACCTTTCCCACCACCTGCCCTTTCCTGCCACCTGCCCTTCTCCCATAAGACAAGCTGTGAAAATTCAGATGGCTTTGCTCCTTGTCAAGTATATTATTGCTTATTATAAATTTTACAGATCAGAAACTTAAAGGCAGCAGTCTGTGCAGTGCAGTCAAGCCTGCATACCTGTTTCCATCAGCATGTCATTTTCTCTTTAGAGTCAAGCTACCCTTGAGTACAAACAGAAATGAAAAATAATAACAACTCTGGCCCTAGTGATGGCGTTCTGCAGTTACAATTCATTTATCATATGAGGGATTCCTAAGCTGCTCGTATGTAATAATCTGGGTGGCAGCAGCAGCTTCTTTTCTAGCTCTGCAGGGTTTTATGGGTCCTAGAGTAATCATTTCTGGTAGAGTTAAGCCAAGGAGAGCAGCATGCACTAAATGCTACTAGCTGAGGATGCATGCTCAATGATTATTTGTTCTGCAGTGGTATGATTTATTTGTTCTTAGCAAGAATTTACTTAAAAATATCAACAGACTATCAATTACATCCTTTCAAGAGTCAAAAATGCAGATACAGAGCCTCTCTTCAATATGACGCTGAACAGATTGTGTTTCCTAGCAGAGTACCTTCCATAGTTGATAATTTCATAAGCAAACATCTGTATGGGTAATTCACTGTTTATGAGGGATGCTGAATTTGCTAGCTAGGATTTAGGGAACTTGATTTGATAAACTGTAGCATCTTACAAATCTCTTCCTGCCATATGGATCAGGTTTGTAAACACCGACATGGGCACCTCTTTTTGATTGCAGCATGATCTGTGTTTACAGCATTCTAAGTTATTGCAGTTCTGCTTATTAGGTCTGTGTTTAAGTACACAGTTTTAGCATGGAAAGGACTTACCAGATATTACAGGATGACCATGTACAGTCCTTGCTATTTTTTTACTTTTAAAGTGGAAACAGTGAAAAAGCCCATCTCAAGAGTGAGGGGGAAAATTGAATCTGGAAGCAAAATTGATCAGACAATTATGTCTGAAAGGAAATTTGATTATATTATCATAACTATGCAGCATAATCAAGCATCTTTCAGTAGAATTTCTTTGATAAATTTAACCAATAATTAGGCAATTGATTTTATATCCTGTCAAATTAATGTATAAATAATATTCAAATTGGAACCATGCAAACGATTTTCTATATAGCCATCTTAAATACTAATCCCTCCAGGATGATTCAAAAAGCACCTATCCTATTCTGCTGTGGACTTTCAAAATTATAGTTTCTTGAAATAATAATATAGTTTTCTGTCTAAGAAAGACAACAATTGCTAAATATAATTTAGACTATAATTAATGTTAACATTGATGAAGTCAAATGAACTAACTACTGATTGCACCTCTGCTATTCTGATGACTAGCTCTTACCTAATGACATTGGGAAATATGTAAATTTGTCAGCAGGTGAAAATGCCCTTGACTGGGTAAATTATGTGGAGTATTACCTTTTCTGAAGCTAATTCAAAGCACTAATGGACTTAATACATACTATGCATGTGTGAGGTAAGCTATTCATGGAACCAAATTGGCCCATAAGAGATATTACCCATTATTTGCCTCCCAGTAATCATTTCTTCTTTTCTTATATACAAACCAACCCAGAAGAAAGATGATAAATTTAATTATAACAACTATTATGTGAACAATATAGGTAAGCCATCCAGTGGGCTTCCAAATGCTCTTAGAGCCTGTCAAGCAGAACAAATATTTTCATGTGGAATCTGAGGGTTTGCAGCTAGTGTATGATGTGAATTTTAAATGATTATCCAGACGTTGTTGGGTAAATGAGTAACATGAGTAACGAGGTGACTGGCCCAGTGAATCATGGGAACCTGTCAAACCCGGGACATGTCAGGGAAGAGATGATGTCAAATACCAGTAACTTAGCAATTGAGCATTTAGCTGTCCAGGGAGTGAGCAAGAGTAGGCCTTTTAAAATAGTTGAATAAATATATGAGTTTGCATATATTTGGGGTATGGTATAAAAATAAGCCTATTTTCTGTCAACCTGTTTCTTTTTCTGAATATGGTGATTTATTATTTTCTATTGAATTGAATGAAAGCAGGTGAGAATTTAAGCCACATGTAGAATTTACACCTGCTTTCTCTATCTGGGATGTACTGGGATGGTAATGAAATGATGTATTAGTTTGCCAAAAAGCAGTCTAGGCTTATCTGAAAGAAGTAATAGCTTCCAACTGTTGTTTAAGAACCAGTCTTTTTGTCCTAGCTGTGTTAGTGGGATTGGGTTGGGAAAACTATTATAATGCAAAGAGGTTAACCACTCTGTTTGCATCTGTGTAAAGGTAAAACCAGTGTCTCTGAAAAATGCATGGAGAAAGTAGCCTCTCAAAATCAGTTTGATAGGCATCTTAGAGTTGTAATGAAAGCATCAAGCATGATTTGCTCCACTCTCTTTTTGATCACCAAAAAGTATTATGGAGAATGAGAAAAAGAAATGTAAACTCCATAATTGCTCTAACTAGAAGACATCCATAAGCCAACATCACAATTTTGTAAAGATCAAACAGAAGAATCCAAGAGATGATTCCATGGTCATAGATCTGGGGCATAGATGATGAGGCACTGATTTTCAGTGGCACACCACAGAAGACAAAAATGATATTGCAATAATGGGAGTAGGCTTAAAGGTTTGTGATGGGAAGTTCTGTGGACCAACTCTGAGACATGCAGATTTTGAGAAGTAGGAAAGGCAAAATTGAATGAGAAGTTACATGATTAATCCACATTTGTGGAAAGCACTTTGTTGCTGAGATAAGGTGGAATAGCCAGATGCTGCTGGAGAGCAGCCTACAGAGCTGATGTCTCATGATAAGGCAGAAGTAAGAGCCCAAGCACTTGGTCACACACCCTGGAATTCAGAAGTGAATGCCTGCTAGTCTGGTACTATGGCCCCCACTGCCACAAACACATCCTGCAAATAACTGATCCAAGAAGAATGCCTGTCCCTAAAAAAATTACTAATAATCAAAAAAGAATCAGTACAGTTCAGTTCAGTTCAGTTGCTCAGTCGTGTCTGACTCTTTGCGACCCCATGAATCGCAGCACGCCAGGCCTCCCTGTCTATCACCATCTCCCAGAGTTCACTCAGACTCACGTCCATCAAGTCAGTGATGCCATCCAGCCATCTCATCCTCTGTCGTCCCTTCTCCTCCTGCCCCCAATCCCTCCCAGCATCAGAGTCTTTTCCAATGAGTCAACTCTTCGCATGAGGTGCCAAAGTACTGGAGTTTCAGCTTCAGCATCATTCCCTCCAAAGAAATCCCAGGGCTGATCTCCTTCAGAATAGAGCTATGCAAAACTATGTAGCAGAAAAAATGTTGCTATGGGACAAATTGAAGCTGTGACCAGTAAAGTAGCATGAACTGTTTGAAAATGAAGCAGTTTTATCTAAAAGACAAGAGCCACAGCAGTGATACAAGAGCTTAAAATGCTATTTAAAAAGTACATAAATAAAGAACTGCAAAGTAATGGATTATGAACAGAAAATTATTAAAATTAGCACACTTAAGATCTGTATTTTTCCCTACAAAAAGAGTAACAGCAATAAATAATTTGGTATCCTTATCAAGAAAAAAATATCAAAAGCACAAAACATGAAACAAGGAAAGATAAAGGAAAATAACCTCCCAGATACAGAGAAAATTAAATAATCATGAATAACAATTTACTCACCTATGTACAAATAAATGTAAGCATCTAGATGAAATGGGTGATTTTTCTAGTGAAATATAATCATAATCAACTGAAATTGACTTCAAAAGAGAGAAAATCTAAATAGAGTTACCACTGTCAATGAAATGGAGACTAATCCTGCCCATTACTGAAATCAAATCATCTCTCCCAGATTTCATAGGGAAATTCAACCAAACCATTAAGGTATAATGCGGCTCAGCTGTTCTAGAACATAGAATAAGAAACATTTGCAAAGTATTTTTCTTAGAAAAGCTAAACTAATACATAATATTGATACCAAAATCTGACAAAAACAGCATATAAAAAAGAAAAGTACAGAATTATATCACTTGTGAATCTTGATGCAAATTTCTTTAATGAAATATTAACAAAGAGAATCAGATAGTGTTTTAAAGGATATGTACCAGTGGATTTTATTCCAGGAATATAAAGCTGGTTCAATATTAAGAAATCCATTAATATAATGTAAGGAGAGAATGTGTAAAATGATTATTTGTAGATTATATATATATTATTTTCCTGAAAACCCCAAGAGAATTAACCAAAACTATTGTTATGAACAATACAATTTTGCGCAGTTTCAGTATGCAAAATAAATATATAGAAATCATCTTTATATGTAAAGCAACCAAGTGGCGCTGTTGGTAAAGAACTTGCCTGCCAATGTAGGAGACTTAGGAAACGTGAGTTTAATCCTTGGGTCATGAAGATCCCCTGGAGAAGGGCATGACAACCCACTCCTGTATTCTTACCTGGAGAATCCCATGGACAGAGGAGCCTGGCGGATTGCAGTCCATGGGGCCACAGAGTCAGACATGACTGAAGTGACATAGCACACAACTAACTCTTAAGAAATAATGGGCAAAAGTACTTCGTTTATATCTTATGTGTTCATTTACAAGAAATGTGCCAGAGTTATAGGAACACACTAAGTACTAGGAGAGATACCAAAGAATAATTAAATGAATGGAAAGTCATACCATTCTGAGATAGGAAAATGATATTCTAAGCATCTTTATTCTCTCAACCTTAATCTTGAATCCTTTCCTCACACCATACAGCAATATTATTTCCAAATGCATTAAAGATTAAAAACACATAAAATATAAATATTAGAAGTAACTGTCAGAGAATTTTTACATTTTTCATTTCCAGTATGTCTCCTGATAAGCTGGCAGGGGTAGGAGGCAGTTAGGGGAAAGTTCAGAAGTTTGAAGAGATTGGAGGTTTGAAATAATCATTGAAAGGGAAAGTGAGAGCTAGCTAAATGATTCATTATGAGGCAACCTCAAGGATCCAGGTGATCCTGAAGACATAAAATTTGTACAGGTTCCAATTTGTAGATTGTGTGATTTTTCTCCAGCAGTGTTTAGCTCATTATTCAGAGACCACTAATTAATGGGTCAAGGGCAGCCTCGAAGCCTCAAAGAAGTTGAATAAATTGCTCCAGATCACATAATCATATAGCTACTAAACAGATGAAACAGGATTGGAACTCAGGTTGGTCTGAATGGAATGTGCACATTAGTAATAATATCAAGCAGTTAAATAACAGTTGTTGTTGGTTTTTTTTTTTTTTTTTGGTACCTGGCACTGTTCTAAGGATTTTACATATAGTAACTCATATAAAATCATACCAATGAACAAATACTGTTATCAGCCCCCACCCCATATATGTAATGAAATGGAAGTACTTTGGGCTTAAATGACTTTTCAACAGCTAACTAGTAAGATCTCAACCCAAGCATTCTGGCTTCAGAATCCATGTTGTTAACTGTTTTGTATTCTGCCTTTCACCATGAAGATAGAGGGCTGAAAGAGTAGATTTTAAATGATTATTACAGGGCTCAGACCCTGACCCAGTGGATAACAATGAAGCTAGGTGAGATTGCTGATAATGTTACGGGTCAAATTCAGGAAAAAAAGCTTACCAGATGGACTAATCCTAATAGAATGAAATTTCATAGAAGTATAACTATACAGTAATTTACTTGATTTCCCCAATGTTCTTGGACCAGAAAAAGTTTAGCAGTAACATATACTGCTATCTAAAAATGTATTAACTGAAGACAAGCATCTAGAGCAGGGCTTTCCTGTAAAGGGGAGTTTTCCTATAAAGGGCCAGATTATAAATATATTTGGCTTTTTAGGTCACATGATCTCAGTCTAGACTGCTCAACTATATTTTGGCATGAAAACTTCCTTAGACAATAATGCTTGTGATGGTGTGGCAATAAAACTTTATCAACAAAAACAGGCATGGGGCCAGATTTGGCCTATGAGGGGAAGTTGGCTGACCCCTCATCTAGAACACCTAGCAATAAGAAGGAGACAAGGCCCCTTGGCTCTGTTCTACTTAGACCACATTTGGCATGTGGTATTGATTTCTGGCCAGCATGTTAAAAAAATTAAATTCAGTAAAATTTCCCTTTTATTTTTTAGTTACCCTTCTTTGAGTTTAAAATTTTGCAGATTCCTGTAATCACCACCTTTAACAGAATATTAATACAAACAATTCCAATATCCCAAAGAATTCCTTCACATTACCCTTGTGCAGTCAGACTCTCTTCCTTTAGCAACCATTGATCTGTTCTCTGTCTCTACAGTGTTGTCTTTGCCAGAGTGTCATATAAACAGAATCATGCAGTATGTAATCTTTCCATAATGAGTCTTTCAGTCAGCATATAATTTTGAAATTCATTCAGGTTGTTGCACGTAGCAATTGTTCGTTTCTTTCTGAGTGAGAATCCATTACATGGATGTACCACGGTTTGTTTATCCTTTCATACATTGGAGAATCTTTGGGTTGCTTCTAGTTTTTTGTGATTATTAATAATTTTGCTATCAATAATCATGTCCAGATTTTTATGTGAACATATGTTTTCACTTATCTTGTTATATACCTAAGAATGTGACTGCTGGGTCGAGTGCATGTTTAACCTTATAAAAAGTGCTGAATTGTTTACCAGAATGGCTGTACCATTTCCAGAGTCGCTGTTTATATGAGACACAGTTGTTCACATCCTTGTTAACCATTGCTTGATCTTGTTGTCATTTTTTATGTAAGCCTTTCAAATAGGTATATAGTGGCAGATCATTGTGGTTTTACATTGCATTTCACAAATGATAAATGATGTTGAGCATTCTTTCATGTGCTTATTTTTATTTTTGTATATCTTCCATTAAAATCTTTTGCCCAGTTTTAAAATTAATTTTTATTGTGGTAACATTGGCTTATAACACTATATAATATTATTTTTATTTTTGTATATATGACAGGGTGCTCACCACTAAATTTGGGCATCACATGGATTGATTTATGGATGTTGAAACATCCTTGCACCCCTGGAATAAATAACACTTGATCACACTGTACAATCCTTTTAATGTATTGTTGGATTCTGTTTGTTAATATTTTGTTGAGGATTTTTGCATCTATGCTCTCAGAGATACTAGCCTGTAATTTTCTTTTTTGTGTTGTGTTTGTCTGGTTTTCGAGTCAGGGTAATGTTTGCCTCACAAAATGAGTTAGGAAGCATTCCCTTAACTTTAGTTTTTTTGTAAGAGTTTGTGAAAGATAGGCATTATGTTTTTTTGAACATTTGGTAGAACTGGCCAAATTCTCAGGTTGTCTAATTCTAAGAACTTATCCATCTCTTCTGTGCTGTACTTAGTTGATCAGTCGTGTCCAACTCTCTGCAACACTATGGACTATAGCCCACCCGGCTCCTCTGTCCATGGGGATTCTCCAGGGAAGAATACTGGAGTGGGTTGTCATGCCCTCCTGCAGGGGATCTTCCCAACCTAGGGATTGAACTCGTCTCCCGCATTGCAGGCAGATTGTTTACCATCTAAGCTACCAGGGAAGCCCAAGAATACTGGAGTGGGTAGCCTATCACTTCTCCAGGGGATCTTTCTAACCCAGGAATTGAACCAGGGTCTCCTGCATTGCAGGTGGATTCTTTACCAGCTGAGATACCAGAAAAGCCATCACTTCCAGGTTGTCCAATTTGTTGGTATATGGCTGTTCATAATATTCTCTTAAATTCTTTGTATTTCTATGGTATCCAGTGTTTTTTCTCTTCTTTCATTTCTGATTTTATTTATCATAGCATTCTTTGTTTTGTTCTTAGTGAGTCTGGCTAAAAGTTTGTCAATTTAGTTTATCTTTTTCGAAGAACCAGATCTTAGTTTCATTGATCTTTTGTCTTTTCAGTCTTTATTTCATGCATTTCCACTCTTATCTTTACTGATTTCTTCCTACAGACAGTGGGCTCGTTTGTTATTTGTTTAATTCCTCTAGGTGTAGGTTTAGATTGTTTATTTGAGATTTTCCTTGTTTGTTGAGGTAGACCTGTATTGCTATAAACTTCCCTCTTATTACTGCTTTTGCTGCATTATATACATTGTGGTATGTCATATTTTCATTTTCATTTATCTTCAGGTGTTTTTTTATTTCTCCTTTGATTTCTTCATTGACTCAGTAGTTGTTCAGTAGAGTGTTTTCAGTGTCAACATATTTGTGATTTTTCCATCTTTCTTCTGGTAGTTGATCTCTAGTATCATACCATTGTGATCAGAAGAGATGCTTGATATCATTTCAGAATTCTTAAATATATTGAGATGTGTTTCATGTCCCAACATATGGTATCCCCTTGAGAAAGATCCATGTGAACTTGAGAAGAGTACATATTCTGCTACATTTGGATGGAATGTTCTGTAGAAACCTTTCAAATCCATCTGGTCTAATGTTTCATTTATGGCCTCTATTTTCTTTGTTGACTTTCTATCTGGGTGATTTATACATTGATGTATGCCAGTGGAATATTAACATTCCCTACTATTATTATGTTGTTGTCAATATCTCCCTTTAAGACTGTTAATAATTGCTTTATATATTTTGGTACACCTATGTTATGTGCATATATATTAATAACTGTTATGTATTCTTGATGAATTATCCACTTTATCGTTATGTACCATCCATCTTTGTCTCTTGTTTCTCTTTTTGGCTCAAAGTCTGTTTTTTCTAGTATGAGTATGGCTATACCCACTTTCTTTTGACTGAAATTTACTTGGAGTATCATCATGCATCCCTTCACAGTCTATACAACTGAAGTGAGTTTCCTGGAAGCAACATACAGTATATGGATCTTGTATTTTAATCCATTCAGCCACCCTGAATCTTTTGATTCAATTCATTTTCATTTAGAGTGATGAATAATAGATAAGGACTTGGTATTGCCATTTTATCTTTTGTTTTCTGGTTCTAAATGTCCATTTTTTCCTTTTCCATATGTTTCTATCTGCCATTTTGGTTTGGTGGTTTTCTACAATGTTTTTTTTTTTTTTTCAGTGTCCTCTCTTTTTATGCTTCATGTCTCTGCTTTATATTTATGTTTTGTAGTTACTATAAAGTTTGTATAAAACATCTCATAGCCCTTTTTCTGCTGATAGCCTCTTATCTTCATTGGCCTATACAGGTTCCATCCTTTTCTTTTTTCCTTATTTTACTTTTTATTATTTATTATTATGTTGCTGTTGTTTAGTCACTAAGCTGTGTGAACTCTTTGCAACCACATGAATGGTAGCCCACCAGGCTCCTTTGTCTGTGGGATTTCTCAGGCAAGAACACTGGAGTGGGTTGCCATCTTCTTCTCCATCTTTTGCTTATTTTAAAAATCAGGTTGGTTTTTTTTTTTTTTTAAATCTTCCTGCTGACTTTTGAAGTTATTTATATATTCTGGACATAAATCTTTGGTCAAATATGTTATTTGCAAATGTATTCTTTCAGTTTGTGGCTTGTCGTTTCATTCCCTTGATGGGGCCTTTATAAGAGCAAAAGTTCTTAATTTGATGAGGCCAAATTTATGATGCTTTTCTTTAATGGATTGTGATTTTTGGTGTCAAGACTATAAACTTGTTGTTTAACCCAAGGTAATAAAAATTTTCTTCCATGTTTTATTCTAAGAGTTTTAGAGTTTTATTTTTTACATTTATGTCTTTCATCTGTTTTGAATTAATGTTGGTATGTGGTGTGAGGTGTAGGTTGAATCTTATTTTGTTCATTGTGTTATAGCACCATTTGTTGAAAAGACTATCTTTCACTCATGAGTTGATTTTGAATTTTTGTCAGAAGTAGATTGACCTTATTTATATGGATCTATTTCTGGACTCTGTGGTCTCTTCTATGGTCCATATCCCTGGCCTTTCACCAATACCATAGTGTCTTGAATATTGCAGCTTTATAGTTAGTCTTCAGTTCAGTTCAGTTCAGTCACTCAGTCGTGTCTGACTGTGACCCCATGAACCACAGCACGCCAGGCCTCCCTGTCCATCACCAGCTCCCAGAGTCCACCCAAACCCATGTCCATTGAGTCGGTGATGCCATCCAACCATCTCATCCTCTGTTGTCCCCTTCTCCTCTTGCCCTCAATCTTTCCCAGCATCAGGGTCTTTTCAAATGAGTCAGCTCTGCGCATCAGGTGGCCAAAGTATTGGAGTTTCAGCTTCAACATCAGTCCTTTCAATGAACACCCAGGACTGATTCCTTTAGGGTGGACTGGTTGAATCTCCTTGCAGTCCAAGGGACTCACAAGAGTCCAACACCACAGTTCAAAAGCATCAATTCTTCGGTGCTCAGCTTTCTTCATAGTCCAACTCTCACATCCATACATGACCACTGGAAAAACCATAGCTTTGACTAGACGGACCTTTGTTGGCAAAGTAATGTCTCTGCTTTTGAATATGCTGTCTAGGTTGGTCATAGCTTTCCTTCCAAGGAGTAAGCGTCTTTTAATTTCATGGCTGCAATCACCATCTGCAGTGATTCTGGAGCCCAGAAAAATAAAGTCAGCCACTGTGTCCACTCTTTCCCCATCTATTTGCCATGAAGTGATGGGACCGGATGCCATGAACTTAGTTTTCTGAATATTGGGCTTTAAGCCAATCTTTTCACTCTCCTCTTTCACTTTCATCAATAGGCTCTTTAGTTCTTCACTTCCTGCCATAAGGGTAGTGTCATCTGCATATCTGAGGTTATTGATATTTCTCCCAGCAATCTTGATTCCAGCTTGTGCTTCCTCCAGCCCAGCATTTCTCATGGTGTACTCTTAAAATAAGGTAATGTGAATCCTCCAATTTTGTTCTTTTTCTAAAATGGTTTGGCTATTATAGTTCCCTTTCCTTTCCATACGAATTTTAGAAACATGTTGTCTAAATTTATAAAGAATCTGTAGGTCAATTTGGGAAAAACTGACATCTTTACTTTGTATCTTTTGATTCATGAATATGGTATTCCTCCCCATTTATTTATGTTGGCCACCTTGTTTTTAGAGGGACATTAATAATTTATCATCCCATTTTGGGCAATGTATGCCATGGGGGAAATTCAAATGCCTAAACAATTATATGATTATTACAATATTATTTGTAATAGTAAAAAATGCTACTATATATCTGATGTGGAGAAGGAAATGGTAACCCACTCCAGTATTCTTGCCTGGAAAATCCTATGGACAGAGGAGCCTGGTGGGCTACATTCCATGGGTTCGCAAGAGTTGGACATGACTTAGCGACTAAACCAAATCAACCATATATCCGATGTGTTGTTGTTTAGTTGCTGAGTTGCATCCAACTCTTCTTTCGACTCCAAGGACTATAGCCTGCCAGGCCTCTGTACTCCTTTTGTCCCAGGCAAGAATACTGGAGTGGATTGCCATTTTCTTCTCCAGGGGGCCTTTGTGGACCAGGGATCAGATCAAACCCACATCTCCTGCATTGACAGGCAGATTCTTTACACTGAGCCACCAGGAAAGCTGATATATCCAACAATAGGGGAATAGTTAGGCAAATTCTGAGTTATACACTCAGAAAAAGAATTAACCATTAAAAAGGTTGCTTTGAGGATGATATAACAACATGGGAAAACACCTTATGATATAATGTTAAATAACCAAAATATAACATTTTGTGTGCTTAAATTTTATAGATATATAAAACTATGAATAAAAGAAACTAAAGAAAAAGAACTAATATAATAGCTCTTATTGTGTTAGAGTGATAGGATTTTGGGTGAGTTTTTTCTTTTCTAAATTTTCTCAACTTCTGTAATTTACATTACTTTCATTAAAAAGTTTTTAAGATGCATGCTGCTGAACTAAAATACATTTAGCAAAGACTAAGCAGAACAGTGAGTGGATTCACAATCAGAATCACTGATGAGATAAGCTAACCACAAGGAAATTGAACTAGAAGAGGGAGAAGGCTGTAGCTGCCTAAGGGACTTACCATGTAGAAGTGAAACTCAGGGGCTGGATTTAGACTGGGAAACATCAAATGATGGAACCCCTGAGGGGCAAGTACAGGGGGATAAGTAGTTGAGCAATAAAAGGAAGAATGTTCTAGAGAGACATGGTTAAGAAAGTAGAGCTTGGTTCTTCTCCCCAGCTAAACATTCTTGGGTAACTTAAACATTCTTGAATATCATTTACCAAATTGGGATATTACTGCCTAATTTTCAGGATTAGTGAGAGGGTTGAATGAGGTGATATATGTGAAGCTCAATTAATGTTAGCTCCTCCCTCTCTCCCTGCTCTAACTGGTGCATCTAAGGATTGAAGGAGGTGAGGTCTCTGTCACTAAAGGTATTCAAGCAGAGATATTGTGCTTCCCTAGTGCCTAGAGGATAAAGTCCCAAATCCTGATCTTGGCAGTCCAGGCCCATCCTTTATGGCATCATTCAGGTCTACCTCATCTCTTGTCACTTTTCCCAGTAATGTGCCCTTTTCTCCATCCTCCACAGACTTCCTTCCTTTCATCAGATATGCCATCCCCCTGTTCCGTGGGCCTCTGTGTTGGCCCCTCCCTCTGCCTGGAACCCCGTGCACTCTTGTCTGCCTAATGAACTACTGCTCACACCACGTAAGACCTGACACAGAGGTCACTTCTCTGAAGCTCTAACACTGAATGAAAGCAATCTGTCTCTTCATCTCCTGGGTCCCCTCAGCACTTTTTCTGCATCTACACCTGTCACCTTTGTGTGTTGGGGGAGCTGCCTCTCATGGTATAATGTGAAGTCCCTTAGAGTAGAGTCAGTGTCAAACTCATCTCTCTGTCCCTTTGTCCCAGCCCAGCATCCCCTCCCCCCCACACACATAGACATATGCACACAAAGGTAATAAGTGTAGGTGTATACAAAGTGCATACAACAGGTGCTCTGTGTTTGTTGATGACTTAAATTTGTAGATAAATGGTTAGAGAAAATCACTTCATAGTGTTATTCCCACCCACAGATGATAAAATAATTATTTGATTTTCTATGAAGATATTTTATATTAATAAGCAGATAACAGTGTTTAGTGAGTAGAATATTTATACAAATATTAGGCATTATAATGACCCCATTTCTTATTTATCCAAATAATATATTTAGCCCCACTTTTTGTGCTAAGTTTTTCTATTTCCAATTATTGCTTAATACCATTGCTCAAGACTATTTTTACTATTGCTCTTCAAAGTTCAATAATGTTGGCATTATCACTTTAAATGAGGCATTGATGAAAAGCCAAGGTGGGGCCCCATATGCTCCTATACTCAGAGAGAGGAGACACGGTAGCATTCACTGTGTTTATTATTATTGTGCTCACAAGAAAGAAGCCTCCATGAGATGTGCTCTTTCCTCCAGAGTGACTTTCCCTGACCATGTTGTTGCTGGAAGCCTTTGTGTTGCTTCCATTAAACACTCTCAGCCTCACAGCCAAAATGGTGTCAAACACAGCAGAGCCCCAAAGTCCTCCATCCCGGGGATGAATATGCTAACACCAACAGACTCACCCAGCTCTCTCCTGATACTAGGTTAATTAGAAGTGGCTGAATCACAAAATAAAGAACGGAAGCCAATCTACAAATAGGGCAGACAAAAGCAGCATGGCTGTCTGGGCCTCTGATTGGTTTTTTATTCAATTTGCTCTCAACTTCTCAGGATCTGTTGGGACTGGAGGAAACCTGAGAAGCTTGTCTACCCTCACACTGTGTAGCTTCTTTCCTGCTCTTTAATGCAGGGCACCCATCACAACCTCACACATCCAGTACTTACTATACAAAAGTGAATAATGGTGTGATACGGAGGCTCCACTCTGATATTGTCAGAGTCCGGTCTGTGTTACAGAGTAAAAGACTGCATAGCGCCTGTCTTTGGAAGAACTAGGATTGAGAAGAAAGGTAGGTGGCAATGACACTGGACTGGGCATCAAGGGACCTCAAAGCTCTCCTGACTCTTCTTCCACTGCCTTATTTTATGACGCTTGGCAAGTCTCTTAACCATTACATTCTTCACAATTTCCATCTGTAAAATTGAAGTGTTGACTGTTTTGAGTTGTTCAATATAGTAATAGCCACATGTGGTTGGTTATTTAAATTTAGCTACATTTTAATAAAAGTATAGTTTCTCAGTCCATTAGGCACACTGCACATGCTCAGAAGCCACATGTGGCCAGTGGTTGTCATTGGAGAATACAAAATACAGTGTTTGCATCACTGCAGAAAGTTCTGGTGAACAAGACTGTCCCTAGATTATCTCTTAAGATCTGCTTTAGGTCTTTATTCTGAATCTTACCATTAAATAAAACCAAGTCCAGTTTTACCTTTTTAACTATGTACCTTTCGCCATGTTTAGAGTATATCTGAATAATTTATTTCCACCTGAGACTTCTGTAGAATATATTGGTCAAATGTTACTCTAGTTCTGAGCAGTGCCCCTACTACATAAAAAAGAACCAAAAATCAGGCTAAGTAGATAGAAAGAGATAAGGAATATTTTCTTGCCAAAGAGAGATGAGGGACATTTCAGGCATATATGCTTGGCTTTGTGGGCAGTGCAGGGAAGTGCCCAGCTGCAGTGCTGTCCTCGAGCAAGTTCAATGGGAATGATACTGCCTTCACCCCCAGGCTCTGGGAATGAAAGAGCACAGGAGCCTTTGGAAGGGCCCTCCCCCTCAAAGCACTACTATCAAAATCCAGAACTTGTTTCATATTCACTCCCTCCTTTCCCTCCCTCTCTTTCATGCTCCCTTTCCTCCCCTCTGCAGCTTGTCCATCTCTTGAGATATTCACCTAAGGTACGTGCTTAATGAAAGGACCACATCAGCTCTTGGACAGCTCCAGAGACTATAGATGACCCATGACTTGATGGAATCTTATCAGAGACCCTTAATTCAGTCGCCGAGTCATGTCCAACTCTTTGCAACCCCATGGACTGCAGCACACCAGGCTTCCCTGTCCATCACCAACTCCCAGAGCTTGCTCAAACTCATGTCCATTGAGTCGTTGATGCCATCCAACCATCTCATCCTCTGTCGTCCCCTTCTCCTCCTGCCCTCAATCTTTCCCAGCATCAGGGTCTTTTCCAGTGAGTCAGTTCTTTGCATCAGATGGCCAGAGTATTGGAGCTTCAGCTTCAGCATCAGTCCTTCCAATGAGTATTCAGGACTGAGGGTTTGAAATAGCTCAGCTAGAATTCCATCACTTCCACTAGCTTTGTTTATAGTGATGTTTCCTAAGGCCCACTTGACTTCGCATTTCAGGATGTCTGGCTCTAGATGAGTGATCACACCATTATGGTTATCTGAGTCATTAAGAACTTTTTTGTATGGTTCTTCTGTGTATTGTTGCCACCTCTTCTTAATATGTACTGCTTCTGTTAGATCCACACTGTTTCTGTCCTTTAGTGTGCCCATGAAATGCAAAGGGACCCTAGAGCTGGATTATTGACCTTGATATTGTCTAAGTCCTGTGAACAGCCATTCATGGCACTGTATTCTGGTGACAAGGTAGAGTTAATAAGTCCAGGTTCCTTAGAGATGAACTTGTTTTCTTCGATTTGCCATCCAGGTTGTACAGCCCTCACATATGACAATGACTTGAGAAAGTGGCATGAGTAAGGGCAGTGCTTTCCAAACAATTATAAGATACCTCCTCAAACCACCCAGGTGTCCTTGGCATACAGGAAGCTAAGAAAGCCTGGTTCCTGCCACACATTCTGCAACATTCCCTTTTAGAGGGCCCATCCTTATGGAGCAAGATGGTGGTGAAAAAAGTTCAGTGTCCAAAGTCAAACCCCTGGATGCTGGTCCTTGACATGGCGCATGCTGGTCATATGACTTTATGCCAGCAAATCCTCTTCTCTGAGACTCAGGAGTTGGATCTGTGAGAACAAGAAAAATGCCTTCCTCAGATTCTTGAGTGGATTAAATACGATAATGTAAATGAAATTTGGCTCATTCTATCCCCTAGATACACGGAAGTGTCTAGTGGATTTTACTGTAATTCTTCCTATTGTTGTTCAGCAAGTTAAAATATTTTCCAAGTGTGATGATGAATTCCATGCTTCAAGCCTTCACAGCTCCCAATCTGGTTTTGCTGAGGAGTTTAAATTGCCCCTGTGATGGTTTTCTTAGTTATTAAATATGTAAGCCCCTTTCATGTCATCAATACAGTGCAGTTTCTCTTTTCTTTTTCATTTTTGACCAGTCTGTGCTTCACAAGGCACCTTGCAGCTTTTTCAAATTGTCACATTTGTTTAATTAGCCCAGAGACCCTGCGATGTTCATTTCTGTCAGCCATACAACAGTCTCTGTGGGTAGCTTGCAGACCCCTGACCAGGACTTTTGAAAAATGATTTTGCACATTTCTTTCCTTTCTCAAAGCAAATGAGGGAGAGGCGAGGGGAACAGGAGCAAGCAGAAGAAAGGGGCAAACTACATTAGCGTGGTGAAGAAAGATGTGACTAGAGCCCGCTATAAAACCATTGACCCTCGGCTTTGGACAAGAGATACAAATTGATTACACACCACAGTCTGAAGCCGAGGCCTAAGAGAGGCAGTTTATTTGGGAGAGTCCTCCACATGCTATTTATTTACCTTGAGCCCAGTGTGACTTTCCCTCGCTGTACCCTCTCTGGGAAAGGGCTTGGCATTCCCAGCTTCCAACCTTCTCTGTGCTGCTTTACTAAATTTATAACAGGGAATAAAGTATCGACCTGGTGACCCCAAGAGATGGTCTAGGTGGAAAACACATACAGGTTTAAAGAGGATTTAGAAATATCCATGGGCAATGGATTCCCACGGTGTCATTAGGCATCCCCTCCTCGTGGTGAACAAATGAGAGTACAGGTGTGGATGCCTCAAAGAGTTCAATGGGAAACACTTAATAAAAGACACTTTGATGATAGACTTCAAGTGCAATTGTTAACTTTTTATTTTAAAAAAATGACTAGGGCGTGAAGTGCAAGTATTGGATTGGATTTCTGCTTAGCAAATGCTTGGTGTGAATTATCTCATTGCTACGTGATATGATTTCCAAAGACGTGTCGTGTCAGTAGCTTTTCCTTGCTTATGCAGTTTGGCAAGTGGCTGTTTCTCCTGAGGCAGAAAGAACCTTCTTGGCTGATTTGAACACAGGACTGAAGCTTTATAGCAAGTCTATGGGGCAGGGTTTTCCTCCCATACCACCTGCTCCTGGTGCGTTTTATACTGAGGTGAGAATGTTCTCTTTCTCCATTAGTCAGACATGCCTTTAGAGAAAAATAGGACTCTCACGTGTGCCACTTCTATGTGGAATAAAGAAGCTATTTATTTCCCATTATTTGAAGTAATTGCAGAAAAAAACTAATCTGGAGAGAGGAGAGGCTGTCCAGGCATTCAGGAATACTCAGCCTCTCGGGCCTGGAATATTCCGAGGGGGCTCTCTGAATCAGTTTCACTGGGGCTCAGTTGTGGTTTTGATGTTAAATTAAGACTATTGCAAAGAGTTTGATGCCTCTGTTGGTTTATTTTTCTGTTTATTGGGGGAGTGTGTGTGGCGGGAAGGTGGGCCTGGTGGTGTTCAGTTAGACTGACACCTTGTGATCAATTTGCGAGTTAATGTCATGTGAATGACACAAACCGGTTCTCTTTCCGCCCCCTAGCACTGCGATTCTATAGTTCTCAGACTGAAATAGACAATTCCATGCAAATCATATTGGCTGAAGTTTCAGCTGTATTAGTGGTCTGCTGCTTTATTTTTACTGAGCTCAGAAATAATGAGAGAGCAAAGCTACAGCCAAGTCATTCACTGGAGGCCTCTTTCCATGAAAATAGATATTACTTCTTTTTTCCTCAGCAACTGAAGCTTTGTTCATTTTCAAAGCAGTTGTCATGAACTCATTATCATTTTTCTTAATATGATAAGTGTAAACTAAAGAATGCTATAATGTTTGAAAAGCTAGAGCAGTCTTCAGAAATGGAATACTAATGCCTTGTGTAAGTCTTTGATTGAGAGAAATGTATCCTTCTGTCTCCATTTGCCTGGAATTGTCATTCTCCAGTGCCTTTCACTTATAGCATAAGCTAGCTTCCTAAATGACTGCTCTGTTGGTGCATGTACACTGTGTATTTGTCCAGTAGTGAGAGATCAGCAAATCACTTTGGTAATTTTTGGAAGATGGTAACATAGTGCATGTTACGCTTAAAAAAAAAAAAAAAAAAAAAACTCTGAAAAGTTTATTTTAGTTCTACTTTTGAATCTGTCTGCAATGCAGGAGACTGGAGTTCGATCCTTGGGTCAGAAAGATGGCCTGGAGAAGGAAATGTGGAGAGGGAATGGAGAAGGGAACTCTCCACTCCAGTATTCTTGCTTGGAGATCCACAGACAGAGGAGCTTGGTGGGCTATCGTGCATGGGGTCTAAAAGGGTCAGACACAGCTGAGCAGCTAACACACTTTCACTTTGAATAATAACTAATAATTGTCATTATCTCACACTGATTCCGATTATAAAGATTCTAACTACCAAGAGTCCATGCACACCCTGAGCCTGGACCTCATCTAGCTCTAGCTGCCCAGCCACCAGGGAAGCCTAGAGAGTAGACACTCGGATAAACGTTTTTAGAATGGATGAAATAAAAGGTAGATCATTCAGGATGGTGCTAGGGGAGAAGCGAGGGAAGGTGCAAATTGGAGGTTAACCATAAAGAAATATCTCATGCTATGAGGATATAGCATGTCATTCCACCCAGTAATATGGCTCTGAAAAAAAAAAAAGACAAAAAAAAAAAAATGTTTGTAGCATTAGGAAAGCTTGGGAAATTGTTTCAAGCCAGTATATTTAAATTTTTTTTTCTTTATTGAAGCATTATTTATTTACAATGTCATGTTACTTTCATGTGTACAGCAAAGTGATTCAGTTATATATATTTATATATATAAATACACATATATATACATGTATATATGCATATATATATACTTTTTTCAGATTCTTTCCATTACTGGTTGTTACAATATACAGAATATAATTCCCTATGCTATTCAAGTAGGTCCTTCCCTGTGCTAACAAGTAGGTCCTTGTTGTTTATCTAAAGAGCACACCAAGCTTTGCAGCACACCAGGTTTCCTTGTCCTTCACCATCTCCTGGAATTTGCTAAAACTTATGTCCCTTGAGTTGGTGATGCTATCCAACCATCTCATCCTCTGTCATCCCCTTCTCCTCCTTCAATCTTTCCCAGATCAGGGTCTTTTCTAATGAGTCAGGTCTTCGCATCAGGTGGCCAAAGTGTTGGAGCTTCACCTTCACCGTCAGTCCTTCCAATGAATATTCAGGACTGATTTCCTTTAGGATTGACTAGTTTGATCTCCTTGCAGTCCAAGCGACTCTCAAGAGTCTTCTCCAACACCACAGTCTGAACACATCAATTCTTTGGTGCTTAGCCTTCATTATGGTCCAACTCTCACATCCATACATGACTACTGGAAAAATCCTAACTTTGACTAGATGAACCATTGTTGGCAAGATAAAGTCTCTGCTTTTAATACACTGTCTAGGTTTGTCATAGCTTTTCTTCCAAGAAACAAGTGTCTTTTACTTTCATGTCTGCAGTCACCATCTGCAGTGATTTTGGAGCCCAGGAAAATAAAGTCTGTCACTGTTTCCATTGTTTTCCCATCTATTTGCCATGAAGTGATGGGCCTGGATGCCATGATCTTAGTTTTTTGAATCTTGAGTTTTAAGCCAGCTTTTTCGCTCTCTTCTTTCACTTTCATCAAGAGGCTCTTTAGTTCCTCTTCAGTTTCTGCCATAAGGGTGGTGTCATCTGCATATCTGAGGTTATTGATATTTCCCCAGAAATCTTGATTCCATCTTGTGCTTCATCCAGCCCAGCATTTCACATGATGTATTCTGCATATAAGTTAAATAAGCAGAGTGACAATATACAGCCCTGATGTACTCCTTTCCCAATTTGGAACCAGTCTGTTGTTCCATGTCCTGTTCCAACTGTTGCTTCTTGACCTGCATATAGATTTCTCAGGAGGCAGGTCAAGTGGTCTGGTATTCCCATCTCTTGAAGAATTTTCCACAGTTTGTTGTTGTGTATATGTTACTCCCAAATACCTAATTTATCCCCTGCCCCTGTTTTCTATGCCTGAGAGTCTGTTTCCATTTTGTAAATAAGATTATTTGTATCATTTTTTAAGATTCCAAATATGAGTGATGTCATATGATATTTGCCTTTAACCTGTCTGACTTACTTCACTTAGTATAATTTCTAGGTCTATCCATGTTGCTGCAAATAGCATTATTTCATTTTTTTATGGATGAGTAGTATTCCATAAACAAAACAAAAAGACAACATACAGAATGTGAGAAAATATTTGTGAATGATGCAAACAGGTTATACAGCTCAATATTAAAAAATAACCCTTTCAAACAATGGACAGAAAATCTAAATAGACATTTCTTCAAAGAAGACATGCAGATGGCCAATAGGCACAAGAAAAAATGCTGAATATTACTTATTACTAGAGAAATACAAATCAAAACAACAATGAGTATCACCTCATACCTGTCAGAATGGCCATGATCAAAAAGTCTGCAAATAATAAATGCTGGAGAGAATGTAGGAGAAAAGGGAATGTAATTAGGTTGCAGCCATTATGGGGAACAGTATGAAAGTTCCTTAAAAAAGTAATAATAGAGTTATCATATGATCCAGAAATCCCACTCCTGGGCATATATCTGGACAAAACCATAATTTGAAAATATACATAGACCCCAATATTCATTGCGGCACTATTAAGATAGGCAGGAAATGGAAGCCACTTAAATGTCCAGGGTTGGAAGCATGGATAAAGAAAATTTGCATATATATGTATGTATACACACACACATACATGCATAATGAAATACTCAGTTCAGTTCAGTTGCTCAGTCGTGTCCGACTCTTTGCGACCCCATGAATCACAGCACGCCAGGCCTCCCTGTCCATCACCAACTCCCGGAGTTCACTCAGACTCACGTCCGTCGAGTCAGTGATGCCATCCAGCCATGTCATCCTCGGTCGTCCCCTTCTCCTCCTGCCCCCAATCCCTCTCAGCATCAGAGTCTTTTCCAATGAGTCAACTCTTCTCATGAGGTGGCCAAAAAGTACTGGAGTTTCAGCTTTAGCATCATCCCCTCCAAAGAAATCCCAGGGTTGATCTCCTTCAGAATGGACTGGTTGGATCTCCTTGCAGTCCAAGGGACTCTCAAGAGTCTTCTCCAACACTACAGTTCAAAAGCATCAATTCTTCGGCGCTCAGCCTTCTTCACAGTCCAACTCTCACATCCATACGTGACCACAGGAAAAACCATAGCCTTGACTGGACGGACCTTAGTTGACAAAGTAATGTCTCTGCTTTTAAATGTGCTATCTAGGTTGGACATAACTTTTCTTCCAAGGAGTAAGCGTCTTTTAATTTCATGGCTGCAGTCACCATCTACAGTGATTTTGGAGCCCCCAAAAATAAAGTCTGACACTGTTTCCACTGTTTCCCCATCTATTTCCCATGAAGTGATGGGACCAGATGCCATGATCTTCGTTTTCTGAATGTTGAGCTTTAAGCCAACATTTTCACTCTCCACTTTCACTTTCATCAAGAGGCTTTTTAGTTCCTTTTCACTTTCTGCCATAAGGGTGGTGTCATCTGCATATCTGAGGTTATTGATATAAAAAAAGAATGAAATAATGTCATCTGCAGCAAGATGGATATACACACATAGATACAATCAAACCAGTATATTTTAAATGATGGTCACTTGGATATACTTAATGGTAAAATAATTTGAAAAAGAAGAACTAAACACTTGACAATGAGGTTAAAAAATAGTTTTGAAAAGAGTAGCTTACACATTTCCAAGTTAGCTTACAAATGAGAAAAACAGATTCACAGGTGAAAAAAAAGCTAAGAAATGGCCTTTGGGTAACATCAGATTCCTCTGATGCCTGCACTGGACTCTTGAGCAAAAGCTCTCCACTGAGGTTTCCTCCTTCTCCTGATCTTCCCAAAACATTTCTCGATGGCCAGTTCTTACATTTCTTTCTCTTGAATTCATGCTAATACAGACTTTACCAAAGAAGGCAATTTAGATCTAACCGCATTTCCTAGTGAGCTGGCCCGTTTTCTGTCCTGATGGGTTCAACTGATCGAGACAAATGTCCTGATAAGGATTGATATTTTCAAAGCAATCATCTATTGAGGGCTCATCCAATTAGTTGCATGAGCTGTGGCCTCATGTTGCTCTTGCTAAAATATGCAGAATTTGATGGATCTGGTTGAACTCTGCCCAGTATGTCACTATGGTGGTCTTGCCCCCTTTTGCTGCCTTTCATGGTGTTTCTTTGTAGCATTTAAATGTGGAGTGCCTGAGGAGTAACTGGTCCAAAGGAATTTGCATGGCTAAGCCCTGCCTATGGCCATCCACATCCCCATTATATTCAGTAGATGAAATGGAATTGATTGCATCTGGCAATGGCAAGAAGATGAATTGATTGATTGAATAAGCACATGGTGAAGCTGCGGGGTCACTGATGACCGCTCCCCAATTGTAAATTATAATCAGGCTCTTTTTTAGTGTAACCCTGGTTTAGGGGCTGCCAGGACAAAAGCAGCCTGTGTGAGCTAGATGTTTTGCATGAACACTCCTAGGGCCAATGGAAAAAATTTCCAGCTTCCCTGAGACAACTGCCAGTACTAAAGAGTTTTGAATAAAACAGTCAATTATTTATTTGAAAGAATATTGCCAGAGTTTTTATACATGTCAATGAAATCATATTTTACTGTTAGAAGCTTTAGACTTTTTTTTTGTTTGCTTTCCTAGTGGATTGCATTTTGTGTGTCGGCTCATTGTTGGGAAGTCGTTTAATGTAACAGTTGATTTTCTACTTCTTCCTGACCAGAACTTGCATAGACATCAGAGATACAAGCTCAGGAGGCTGTCTTAAGAGGATTCCAAACAGAAGAATATTCATTAAATTAAGTGGAACAGGGTTTTGAGACTACAGGAGAGGTTTGGTAGGAGTGTTAGTTATGACAACCAGGAAAATCTATGGTTCCACTGTTGTTGGACTTCCCGAGAGCTGAGCAAATAATCAGATGAATTGGGTTGTTCGCTGTCTCACTGTGAGATAGTAGGCTCCCCCAGCACTTGCCCACCACCCCTAAGACCATGATGAATTTCCTTAGCCTGTTTGATCAGTCATGTTTACATGTCATGTGAAAGATCCTACTGCTCCAGATTCAGTTTTGTATTGTCTCATCAATATCATTGATTTTACAGAGAGAAAGAATAGAATCCCACAATTATATAAGGCAATGCAGTTAATCCATGAGCCCCACCCAGCCCCCCAACTTTATAGGAAGCCCTTTTCTGGTACCCTAGGCAGGGGCTGTCTTGCCTTTAGAGATGGGTCACTCGTTGCCTTCTGAAGCAGTAGGCTCTGTGGTTGGAAAGCTCACTTGATTGGAAATTCTTCCTTAGTTAGAGTTAAAATTATTTCCCTGGTAACTTCGATCCATAGGGCTGGTCCTAATCTCTTGGTCCACAGAGTGGGTTCCAGATCTCTTCTGTGTGACCACCCTTCAGGTATCTGAATGCACCACTCAGACCTTCCCTCAACTTCCGTTTCCTGTAGACTAAACTTTCCTCATTCTCTTGAAGGGCATCCATAAATGTGATAAACTTTCAAAGCTCTGATGGTTCTGGTAACCATCCCTTTTAAGAGCCTGCAGTATTCCAGTGCCCCTGCTGTTATGGGGCATCTAATGGGCATCATGCTAACCTCCATATCACCTGAGCTGGCATTGGTTCTTCTGACTGCCAAATCCCTCAAATTGACTTAAGGGTAAACTAAAATCTTTGAGGTTTTAGCCCATGAATTATAGCGGAGTCTTTCTCATTTTACAGTTTTACACTTGGTTTGTGGAATATAATTGCAGTTTTCATTTACCTCTGTTAAAATTCATCTCATCGGCTTCAGGCCAGTTATGCAGGATCTTTCTGAATTTTGAATGCTCAGAGTTTACTGTCACCTGCAATTTTGATAAGCAGGCATTCTATATGTTTAAGTTATTGATTGAATGAGATAATTTTTCTGAAAGTATTCATTTCAACCAAAGCCCCAACGTAAGTCATCAGTATTATTATCATTATTTATACACACACACAGAGACACATGTACGTGCACACACACTGCTCCCCTTGCCTTCACCACAAAGCCTTTCCCAGGACCTTGCACAGCGAACTCTTCCCTGACAGCTTAGTGTGTCAAGCAGAGTGACCTCTTTGTGGAAGAACTTTGACTTTTAATGCTTTCTGGATCCTGGTGACTGGTACGTAAGAGTACAAGTTAGTAGAACAAAATGCAGGGAATCCATCAAAGGGAATTCTTTGCATCTGTTTCCTCATCTGCCCAATGAATGTGATGCTAATCCCTGCCTCTATAGTTTATGGTACAGAAAGGCCAAGTGTGGGAACTAAGTGGCTGACACACTTGTTGTTGTTATTCAGTTGCTCAGTCCTGTCCAACTTTTTGCCACCCCATGGACTGCAGCATGCCAGGCTTCCCTGTTCTTCACCATCTCCCGGAGCTTGCTCAAACTTATGTTCATTGAGTCCGTGATGCCATCCAACCATCTCATCCTCTGTGGTCCCCTTTTCCTCTTGCCTTCAATCTTTCCCAGCATCAGGGTCTTTTCTAATGAGTCAGGTCTTCGCATCAGGTGGCCAAAGTATTGGAGCTTCAGCATCAGTCCTTCCAATGAATATTCAGGACTGATTTCCTTTAGGATGGACTGGTTTGATCTTCTTGCATTCCAAGGGAATTTCAAGAGTCTTCTCCAACACCACAGTTCAAAAGCATCAATTCTTTGGCACTCAGCCTTCTTTATGGTCCAACTCTCACATCCATACATGACTACTGGAAAAACCATAGTTTTGACTAGACCAACCTTTGTTGGCAAAGTAATGTCTCTGCTTTTTAATATGCTGTCTAGTTTGGTCATAGCTTTTCTTCCAAGGAGCAAGCGTCTTTTAACTTCTTGATTGCGGTCACCATCTGCAGTGATTTTGGAGCCCAAGAAAATAAAGTCTGTCACTGTTTCCATTGTTTCCCCATCTATTTGCCGTGAAGGGCACAACAAAACCTTGTGCTCACCAGGACCCAGGAGAAAGGAGCTTTGACACACTGTAATGACTAGATAAATCCTGATATTTTTGTTATTCTTAATAATAATGATAATTCACACATAGAAACTTCAGAGACTAATAATAATATCTCACAATAGCCAGTTACTATGTCCTAGGCACTAGAGATAGAAAGGTGAATGAGATAAGGCTTGGCCAACGGAGTAGACACTTGAAAAAACAGCCAGCTGTGTGTTGGATGAATCTGGGACATAACTGAGACCAGCAGGGTCTGGAATTCTGACTATTTCTGCCCCTCAGAGTGTGGAGCACCCAGCTTCTGTTTCTAAGTCAGGCAAAGCAAGGCTTCCCACAAGCTGTTTTGGATTTGCTCAAGTCCTAGTGCTGGAGGATCTGGTTGGAAAATAATTGCTAGTGGAAAGTGGGCCTTTTCTGATTTCTTCTGGGTTTGGCTAGGGAGTCTTCAGATCACAGGAGGGTAAGCATCTGCCCTATTTTTAGAAACTGCATAGAATTCTCTATTGCTTATGAAGTACTGAAAAATAAAACAGCATTGCTTGCTTAGTCCTCTCTCCATAAACCAAAGTTGACCTCACAAAGGGGAGATGCATCTAGTGTCATGGAAAGAGTGTGTGCCATGGACCTGGTCCCCAGCAACCGCTTCTGGCCAGTGTGAGGCCCCACCTCTCAGAACCTCCACTACACTGATGGCCTAGTGCAGGGATGAATCCCTGCTTTCTCTTTCTCAGGGAGGATCAAAGGAGCCCAGAGATGGAGTTTCAGACTAATCTCACGTGTGTGTGTGTGTGTGTGTGTGTGTGTGTGTGTGTAATTTTTGTGGTTAACAGAGCAGTGATGCTTGGTATTGAGTACAGGTGCTCAGCCCTGGAGCATGTTGTCAAAGCTTTGGCAACACTTTGGAGCAGGTGCTCATTCCCACGTGAAGAACATGCAGATTACTACAGTTGGATAAGGGGGTGTGCATGTTCTTATCTTGGGAATAACAAGAACATAAAAATAGATTAATATCCTTCAAGTGTGAATGAAAAGAATAACAATGAAAAATCTGCTATGAGCTTTGGACACGTTCTAGGTCTAACTCATTTTGAAAGCGGAAAAGCTTGTGCCAAGGTTCCTTGCTGAAGATAGTCTTTCAGGAAATTATATTCCTTTCAGCTGCCTCCTCCCTGTCTTAATTAAGTGCATCAATGGTACCATGGAGCCAGCTTGCCGTTTCATGAAATCTCACTATTTCAGTGACTCAGTTGTCATTGAAAATGTGCAAGTATATGTAGCTTCATGTGGATTGGCCAGCAGAGAAGCATACTCCAACAGTAATTCAGGATCAGATTCTGCCACTAAGTAAATATAGCAGAGCTGAGGGAGGAAGTACACCTTCAAGAAGTGATTCATTCATCTAGGTATCTGAAACACCTTTGAATAAACCCAGACGCACACCTCTAAAGCCAGTGATGGAAAGGTATGGATAACTAAGTTTCTCATTGATCACATCTTCCTTTCCGGTTGCGGAAGAAACAACACTCCTATCCCAGGCTGGGGCTTACTGTATCAGTAGGACCTGTGTCTTTTAAATGATGAGACTAATATTGGAGAAGACCAGTCTTACTCAGAAAACACTATCTAAATTTTCAAAGAAATCATTGTGTATTTTAAAGACACAGAGTAACTAGAATTCAGCTTGAAGCTGTTGTCATGTATAGTTACTTTGGACCAGTTTTGATGAATACATAAGTAGCGTTTGTCATGAATGTTATCAACTGCATACCAATGCACAACTCGAAAACACTTGGAAATAGTCTATCTTTTAAGTAGGTTAAGCATCCCCTCTAAATCTGGTATGCATTTTTAATGTACTTACCGCCTCCTTTTAAATAATGCCAGGTAGAATCCAATCTGTGTCAGGGCTCCTCTGAATCATACTTACAGATTCTGCTTCAGCAGTTCCACTGTGAATGAATCTGTGAAGTATCTTCTTGCATTACAGCTCTTCAGACATCAAAGACTCTTTTTGAACTGGATAATTATAGAAGGGGGGAAAAAACATGGTTTAGTGCTACCTGAGAGTTCTTATTAATATTACCTTTGAAATGACTAATTATGTTACCCATAAAGATTGGGGAAAAGTATTATGTAACTGACTCATTAAAAAGGCCTTTCATAAACTTTGATCCCCTCCTCCCGTTTGCCTTTATTTCCATCATTACATTGATTTTTAGATTTAATGTCCATATACCAAAATAAATAAATCCAGCATAGTCCAACACTGTTCAGCTTCACAAACTTGGTCATCTCTCCTGGGATGTCGAGCATGTGATTTAATTACCCTCACTATTCGGGGAAAGTACCATGAGTCCTAAGACTCCAGCAAGATTTGAACAGCACCTCTTTTCAAAGCGAGTGTTTAAAAGAACTGAGGAGCTACCCTCTCTGCTAGTGGAGAGTGGGCACCTGAGGGGCCGTGCCAACATTAAGACTTCAGCTCACAAACGCACTGTGTCAATAGCATGGTCCTAAACTTGTCACTAACAGTTAGGCTACATCAAGAGGAATGAGTATCAGAGCATGCAGAATGAGGGTGGTGATGGTGCTGCCCTGCCCTGAGCTGGCAGATCACACCTGAAACAGGAGATCATGAGTCAGAAGAGCCCCAGGCAGTCCTGAGTCCCTCCTGGGAGCACCTGAGATAGTTGGCAGAACGCAGAATGCAGGCATCAGAAGAGAAATTGAAGATTCCCTATCAATGCATGAACAAGTTTCCAATGTCTCTGACTGGAGGAAAGATGGCACCAAGGGATCAGGCTGCTGTCTTCCAACAGCTTGTCGGGAGAAAGAAGAAATGATGTGTTCTGTGTGGCTCCGAAGGGCAATCCTGAGGTAGAACCTCTTGGGAGACAGATTTTTTTAGCTCCCTGCTGGAAAGAATAGTGTGATCAGGCTGTCCGAACATGAGACTGGTTGCTTTGAACAGTAGTGAGCTCCCCATCACTGGCAATGTACAAGTGGATGTGGAATGGCCCTTTGTCTCAAAGATAGGCTTTAAGCAGAAGTGTGGAGCAGGGGAATGGACTGAATGACTTTAAGTTCCCCTGAAAAAGTTTAAGCCAGTTAAGTCAGTAGGTATTATAGAAAGGGCCTACCATATTTAGTGCCAAGAAAGTGTTTCATTTTTTGAAGTTCCTGCGAATAAAGTTGCTTTGTTTTTCCTCATCAGGAGATGACCCATCCCTGGCCTACTCCTCTCACTGCCATGCATACTCCTGGAAATTCTGAGCAGAGCACACTATCCATCCCAGGACAGGTCAGTGATTCTTCTTGCTCAATTTCCCTTGCTATGATGTCAGTTATATCAATCTTCCCATTGGAATCTTAAAAACAGAAATGGCCTTGGTGTTCTATCGCCATAAAATCTAGACTCTTTCGTGTCCCTCAGGATGTTAATACAAATAACATATGTATTGAAAGAGCATCTTCAAGAGAATGTCCACCAGATGCTAGCTTGTAGATCATTATTCCTAGAGCACCACCACTGGCCGAGCTACTGTCCCCAGAGCTGATGGAACCAGAGAGAAGAGTGAACTCACCCCTTAAGAAAGACCCAATAGATGATGAAACAACATCCCAAACTGTTTTAATTAAAAAACCCAGTACTCTTCAGCCTAATGGATCAGTTTTCACTTTCATGTATCACTTTTAGTCTTTGCCCACAAGCAGACAGATTTTCACATGCCAACAAATCATATTGACAGAACCTTTTCTCCTACAGTTCTAGTGTAGAACTGTCAAGTGTTTCATATAAATTTTTCCTCACTTGCTCTCAGTAAGATTTTTTCTCAGCATTATTTTTTAAAATGCTTGAGTAGATGTGGATATTCCAATAACACATTTTAAAAGAAAAAAATAATGTCTTCCTTTCTCCCATCCAATTAGCCATCTATCCATCCATCCATCCACTCATCTATTCATCTATCCACCCATCCAGCCATCCATCCATTCACCCATCCAGCCATCCATCCATTCACCCATCCATCTATCCACCCATCCAGCCATCCATCCATTCACCCATCCACCTACCCACCCATCCATGCATCCATCCACCTATCTATTTACCCATCCAGCCATCCACCCATCTACCTATTCATCTACCCACCCATTCATCCACCCATCTGTCCATCCACCCATCCATCCATTTATTCAGAAACCACTTACTGAGGACATACAATAAAGTTAGGGATGAAGAAAAACACGAAATGACAAAGCAATGTAGCATGTGCCTTCATAAAGAATAAAGGCCCTGAGAAGGATTTCATACTCCCTGGGGCAGTGACAAAGTGCTTAGAGGTGACATCACCTGGAGGCTGCTTACAACTTTGACAGGTGGAGAAGGGCCCAAGAGAAGAACACTCCATGCAGAACAGGAGAGAAAGGCACCTAGAGAGATCATGGTGGGATGTAGACTATTATGGTCTCAAGTGAACCCCAGGCACGTAAGTGCATCTCTGGGAAAGGCCTTGAATGCCAACCAAGGATACTGGACTTTATTTGTAGGAGAAACCCAATCACATCCTTTAATTTTAGAGTCATTGTTTTGAGAGTAACATTGGCCTAAACTGTGTTTAACCATCCCCTTCCACCTTTGAAAGGGATCAGAACTAAGTGAGCAGGGTCCGGGGTGTGTCATTCCTTCCTGAAGTCCAACTCTCTGTGGTCAGGCTGCCCTGGGTTTGATATCCTTCTCCCTGGCATCGCAGCCAAGTGATCAATTCATCTCTTTCAGGTGTTGAATCCAACATTTGTACAGTGATTGCAGTGTTTTCAGCTGTATTTTTTCCAATTTTGCAGATAATTTGTGCAAGTTGCAATTTTGACATTTGCAAGTGTTTACAATAGAACTGGTTGTTGAAATGAGATTTTATAGTAGGTGCAAAATTTGGAATCAGGCCTGATCTGCATTTTCTGTCAATTATCTGTGCTACCATCAACACCATGATAAAGGTAGATGCAAGTGGGATAAAATGGTGAAACCAGTATGGCTACCCACCCACTCTTTTGTCTCCCTTGATTCCTGCCAAAACATTGATTTGAAAGAAAAGTACATTTAAAATAATAATAACAACATGAACAGCACATATAATGCTGTTGTGTGCCTCGCTTGGTTCTGAGCACTGACTACATAGTAAATAATTCAATCCTCACTATAGTGGTGGACTTCCCATTGGCTCAGTGGTAAAAAATCCACCCACAGTGCAGGAGACCAGGTTCGATCCCTGGGTCAGGAAGATCCCCTGGAGAAGGGAGTGGCTATGCACTCCAATATTCTTGCTTGGGAAATTCCATGGACAGAGGAGCCTGGTGGGCTATAGTCCATGGGTTTGCAAAAGAGTCAGACACCGCTGAAGTGATTTAGCATGTACACATGCACTATGTTGGTAATTTGACTGTCCCTAGTTTACAGAGGAGAAAACTGAGGCACACAGTCAAGAAATGTGCTCAGAATCACTCAGCTAATAAATGAGTGAGCCTGTCTTTAGTGTTGGGTGTTTTAGTGATATGTTTATCACACCAGTTTATAGATGCACCAGTTCAGATGCCATCTTCTAAAACGCAGGTATTCTCCAGCAAATACATGTACCTGCGGTGCTGGTCCTTTCCTTGTGCTTGTACCGGGACTAGGTGACACCACCCTCTCAGAAAGCATCCATTTCTTCCTTTCACTACAGAGCTTTCATGGAGGAAAGTGACTTAGGAGCTGCAGACCTGGCTGTTCTTAATCCCGGTTCTGCCATTTACTGGCTGTGTGGTTCTGTCCGAGTTCCTCTAAGCATCAGTTTCCTCATTTGTACTGTGTGTGTGTGCGTGCCTGAACATGTGTGCTAGGTGTAATCCCAGTGGATTTTCCAGGCCAAATAATCTATGATTCTATAAGCTTACAAAAACCAATACACTTGAAAATCCTCAACTTAGTAAAATTTACTTATCCCTCTCAAACTGAAATGCCACGTTTTCAGATGGAAAATGGAAAAACTCTATGACACATTGAGGGAGTTAGTTACGTTCCCTGGGGAAAGTCCCTTTAGGCAGACGTTGGCAAATGACAGCCCATGTCTTTTTAGATTTTTAAATGGTTAAGATTTTCCAAAGAATATGAAAATTACTAGTAATATGAATGCTATGAGATGCTATGAGTGATATGGAACTCAAATTTCAGTGTCTATAAATCAAGCTTTCATGGAATCTAACCACACCATTTCATGTATGTCTTATCTATGACTGCCGTCACACTACCATGGCAGGGTTAGATAGTTATGACAGACGCTATAGGTCCCTCAAAACCTAAAATATTTACTATCTGGCCCTTTATAGGAGAGGTTTGCCAACCCTTGCTCTAGAATCTAAATCCTACAGGAGCCTCTGATTTTGCAATTAAGGCTATTATTTAAAATAGCTTGACATAAGTTTGTGAAAACATTTTGGCATTGTTATATTCTACTCCTAAAATTATCAGTGTGACATATCCATACAAGAAATGCACAAATCAGTCAGACATTTAAAAAAATTTGTATGATGTGAATCAACAATTGCTGTATGAACAATGCAAATTCTCCCCATGACCCAGCTATTTTTCAGTCGGGATTGGGTATGTATGCAAGAGAAGGCAATGGCAACCCACTCCAGTACTCTTGCCTGGAAAATCCCATGGGCAGAGGAGCCTGGTAGGCTGCAGTCCATGGGGTCACTAAGAGTCAGACATGACTGAGCAACTTCACTTTCACTTTTCACTTTCATGCATTGGAGAAGGAAATGGCAACCCACTCCAGTATTCTTGCCTGGAGAATCCCAGGTATTGGGGAGCCTGGTGGGCTGCCATCTATGGGGTCGCACAGAGTCAGACATGACTGAAGCGACTTAGCAGCAGCAGCAGTAGCAAAAGAACTTGGGTAATATCCAAAGATGTTTCATTGGTTTGGAATTCTGGTTTGAAACAGTCTTACCCAGCTAAACATTAAAAACTGTATCAAGAATACATAACAGAGTTGACTCAAATTCACTAAAAAGTATAACCCTCCAATTTGTTTCATGCATCACTGCTCTGAAGCCTCAAACAACTGACTGGGTCTGATGTCCACGATACATGGATGAAGGGTAAAAACCCAGTCCAGATTTCTGGGAGCAGTACAAAGGCTGGCCATAATCAGAGATATCATTTATTTGACTCTGAATCCTGTTGTTTGATTCCTGAAGCTATGCAAGACCAAACTTGTCCTATACGATTGTAATGAAATTTAAAAAAAAATAATGAGCATATAGTTACGGACAAATGGTTAACTCCTCATTTATTTGGCACTCTGGGAAATGTGATGTGCTGGATAACTGAAATTCTTGGATAATAAAAGGCTATCCTTCCATCAGTCAGTTCAGTTCAGTTGCTCAGTTGTGTCTGACTGTTTGGGACCCCATGGACTATATAGTCCATGGAATTCTCAAGGCCAGAATACTGGAGTGGGTAGCCTTTACCTTCTCCAGGGGATCTTCCCAACCCAGGGATTGAACCCAGGTCTTCTGCATTGCAGGTGGATCCTTTACCAGCTGAGCCGCAAGGGAAGCCTTAGTTATTGTAGCATGCTGTACTATTATGTGCTTTGTCATTCAGTTGTGTCTGACTCTTTGTGACCCCATGGACTGTAGCCCGCCAGACCCCTCTGTCCATGGGATTCTCCAGGCAAGAATACTGGAGCGGGTTGCAATGTCCTCCTCGAGGGCATCTTCCCAGCCCAGGGATCGAACCCAGGTCTCCTGCATTGCAGGCAGATTCTTTACCATCTGAGCCACCAGGGAAGTCCAAGTAGTATTATACTATGCTGTAATTGTGTCCTCGGGAGCTATTGACATGGCTAGGAATGCTTGCCTGTGTATTAAATGGCCATAGACTCTGGTGTATTTTCAGTTCTGACTGTGCTGTGTCACTTGCCTTGGCCCCCTGTGCTGTCAGGTTTCACGTCTCAGTGTTTCTAGTGGCTATGTTTTTAGAAAGGTTTCCCCTTCCTCACCATGTATAATTTGCTAAGGGGTGGGAGTCAGACGGCGAAGCTTGTTAGGGTCTTTTGTCAAAAGTTAGTTGTCTAGCAGACGGGGGAAAGGATGGCAGTGTGGGGTGGAGAAGCCCTTGAGCAGCAAACTACCTGGGCTTAGTGTCAGCCCTTTGCTTGAGAGGCCTTTCTCATGTCTTGTGGAGTTTCTGCTCATCTTCTGGTGTGGTGATCATGCCAGAAGATAAGTGTCTTGGGTAACAGAATCATGCTACATAGATTGGAAAACTCACTTTCAATTTAAACACAGCATCATCATCATTCTAGCTCACTTCTCTTACATAAAATAGTGCTGTAATCTTATTTTTACTCTATAGGGTGGTAAGATTAAGCTTAAAGAATAGATTACTTGCAGCAGATTGATATAATTCTTTTAAAGAATTTTTTATTTGAACTATAGTTGATTTACAATGTTTTGTTAGTTTTACATGAACAGCAAAGTGAGTCAGTTATGTAGACATGTATGTGTGTCTATGTATGTGTGTGTGTGTGTGTATGTTCTTGATATAACTAATTCTTGTACTTATTTGAATTCATTGTCTCTGGTTGGAAACAGTTGCTTTGCCTTTGAAATTCCCTCCTTCCTCCACACATGTGTCCATGCTCCCAGAAGGCCTGATGTGTGCAAATCCGGATTTCTTAACACACTTATAAGTCATGTTGAGGGTGACTTTCAGATAAAATTGAAATCTCTTTAGATTGCATGCTCCACTTGCGTAATTGGAATTGCTTCCTATACATCTCCAACTTTGCAATGAAGTTTTAAGAACACTTTTCTTGTAAAAATAAGAGACATCTATTGCATATGTGTCACTGTCAAGGTAGAAAATTGGAGTTGTTTCTATAAAATGGAACAACTGAGCCAGTCTGTTAATTACCGTGTTATTTATACCTCTACCAAAGATCCTTTGTTTGAACCGAGTCCCCTGTACTTCCATAGAGGCATCATTGCCTAGCTAAGTGAGAAATTATACATTTGAATCTCACACACATGGGTCATTTGTTCCCACATTGCACACATTTCCAAACAGATACCAGTCTTATGTGTAATTCTGATAAAATGGCACTTATGGTCAAGTTGTAGCAGGTTTAGCTGGCAAATGTCTATCCTTTAAGTAGACCTATGGACAGTAGCCTAATTAATGGACTCCTTAACTCTGGTTTCCTATTTGCCAACATTAGTCAAGTTATATCTTCAGCAGTAACAAATAGACCTTTTGTTTCTTTTGTATCATTTAACTAATGTTTGTATTGTCTGTGTTCTTCCTTATAGGAATCCCAACATCTGACTCCAGGATTTGCCTTACAAAGTAAGTGTTTTGAAAAAAAAAATATTTCTTGGTCAAAACCATTATCTCCTCTCCTCCCTCACTTTGTTCTCTTTCCTATGTAATATTATGAAAACATTGTTATTTAACAATAAGAAAAAGTCACATTGTGATATATCCAATTGGTTTCCTTTTTACTTCATCTGTTATATATGGCAGGATTCTGTGAAAAAGTGTAACTGGAAGGGCTGCATGTTCAAGACCAATGTTGTTCAGAATTATCATTTGACAGTAGAAAACGTGGATGGTAAATGTCTGCATGCTTTCTTTTCAGAGTGGAGTGACCCGACCAGCAGAGCTTCTACAAAGTGAGTACCGTTCAAGTCCCGAGTGTTCAGATTTCTGAAACAGGCTTCTTCAGGGGCATTTGGCAAGGAAAATGTGCTTTGGTGCTGAGGGAATCTTGTTCTCTCTGCTGCTCCTTGAAAACAGGAAACTTGCCTCTTAACAACGTGAAGTGTGATTAGAGGGGAAAATGAGACTTCCCACGATAAGCCAATAACAGCCAAAATGAATGAAATCACCATTAGGCTCTCTAGCATTGTAGATACAAGCTGGGTCAAAAATAACTGTGATTCTTGAGTTGTTTGAGCTATTTGAGTTGTTTGAACTGTGATTCTTCAGTTGTCTAGTTATTTGAACATTGTGTCGCTTCAGCCACAGACATCTTTATATGTAACATTCGGCCACCACTGACTAGGATGGAGAAAGAAGCCGCCTAAGTAGCCGTGATTGAACATGAGGGCTTGAGTGCATTTTTCTGGCCAGTCAGCCTGGGACCTCGCTGTTCACAGGTCATCTGGTGACTGTATATTAAAGATAAACAAGGGCAGGCAGCAAGAGATGGAATAAGAGATTGCATGATACTAGGTTGAAGTTCAGAAGCCAGGGCCCTGCAATTCACTCCACACTGTCTTCATTTTTTATTAATGTTCACTGAAGGAGGGGCTTGGAGAAACCAATTTCCTCAGATTAACTATTGTAGATTTTGTAATATCCATTTGTCCAAGAGCGTATCAAGGGAGTAGTTCTCTCACAACTTCTTTCATTCCTAATAATAGAAAATGGAAGCCAACTTTTCTGCGTGAGTAATAGTCATATACTTGAAAATTTTCAAAATGAAATAATGTATGTCATTTGAGTGGCCTAATGGCACACTTGAAGTGAATTGCTCACCTTTTGGAAGATCACGAATAATTGCATAAAACAACTGGGAATGACTCCCAAATAGACCAAGGCTCTGAGAAAGTCAGTGGTATTTCCATGGTCTTAGATCTGTTTAGTACTAAATTCCACCAAACGCTGACCTCATCATCAGTCCTCTTATTTGGTTTTCTGGCCTGATCTGTGCCTTATAAGTGAAGGTTCCATTTCAATACCCAAGAATTCTCCATTTAAAGGATCCAGGGAAAAAGAAAGAAAGAAGAGGAAAATAAAACTATAACCTTGATTTAAGGGCCAAATTACACGGAAATGTGGTAATTGAATTGTTTTGTTTTTTTTTTTTTTTTTTTTGGCTGTGTTGGGTCCTTGTTGTGGTGCTTGGATTTCTCTCATGTCATGGCTTGCAGGTTCCAAATCGCATGGGCTCAGTAGTTGTGGTACACAAGCTTAGTTCCCCATGGCAGGTGGGATCTTAGTTCCCCAACTAAGGGTCAAACCTAGGTCCCCTGCGTTGCAAGGTGGATTCTTAAGCATTGGACCACCAGGGAAGTCCCAAAATCATCTTTGATATTGTTCATTCCAGCTTTTCCAGTCATCATTTTGCACTGACCTCCCCCTTGTTATCCTAGTAGACAATAAACCTTATTCTCCTTACCTCTACTCCTAAATTGCTCCACTCTTATTCCAAAGCCAGTATAATTCACAAACACACACATGCATGCACTCACACACACACACAGTTGAGCATTCAGGAAATCAGTGCAGGTTTCCCAACAGGAAAACTTACGAAGAATATTTTTTCCATTGTAAAATGATTCTACTCCTAAAGCAGGAGTTTTAGGCTCCTGCTGTGAAATATGCTGATTTCCATATAGACCATAAAATGCAGTATTTCAGTAGCTTTAACTAACAGAAATAAACTTGTCAATTGTGATTTATAGCTAGAGGCTGCATCTCCAGACAGTAGCACTAGGTATACAGTGCATTTAGTAGGGCTAATGTGCGCTATAGGCATTGCCGATAAAACTGGAAGACACTGAGTCTGTTTAATGAGTGAACTGCTCTTCTTTTAGTTGTTTGATCTAAAGTCTAAGTATTGTTTGTCAGACTCCAGCTGGAATAAGTGACCTTCTTGTGGTAGGGTATAGGTTTAACACAGGACAGATCAGAGCTATAATAATTATTTTCACTTTTAGCTTCCAAATTATTATCAACTTAGCCATTATGGTCATTCTCCCTTATTTTACTACACTGTGCTTTTTAAGTCAATTTCTAGGCTTTTTCATCTGGCAAGGTCATCCTCCAGGCATCTGAGAACATCCTGCATGTAGACAGACTGTTAGTAGCTGGAGGTTGGTGGGAAGCAGCCCCAAGACAGCCCTTCTGCAGGAGAGACACCCTCCTAAGGCTTACAAATGTCCTGGGCAAGCCCCTAGCCCCTCACTGCAGTAGGAAGACATGGGAGCCCTGTAAATCAAAGTCCCTTTGCTACTGGACTACTTGATTGTTTTCTTCATCTTGGCCTCATTTCCCCAATGACGAAATGCAGATCTTCCGTTTGGGCCTGGGTTGTTTATAAGGACTACACGGATCAGCACCAGGACTGAAAACACCAGTGCAGGGTTCCCCAAGTGCAAGTTCGGAACTAACCAGACTCTGTGATGCAGTGGGATCACTGGCCTTGGGAGGATGGAAGTTCTTCTCACCCCAGCATGCTCCATTGACACACAGTGCTTTCTATAAGGTGTCCATCTAAGTGGTGACATCCTACCTGTTCCAGCTGGAACCCTGACTTCCCAGGAGGCCAGAGCATGCAACTGGGAGAGTTTCAAGATCCAGGCTTGAGTCTCTGTTCCATGACACTGATGGCATTGGGGGAAAGCATTGACCTCGGATTCAAAGGATTAAAGTTTAAATCAAGGGGGAATTTATTTTTATTTCAGAGTATAGAGATAGAGCCCCTTAAGGGACATGAGGCAAAATAACAAACATATGTATATATGCATATTGGTATACATGCAAACATTTGTCACAATTCAAATATAAACAGTTATACTTTCTAGTAATTCAACTCAACCTTAAAGTGCATTGAATGTAAACCCTTAATTTCTGAAAGAAAGAAGACCCAGGAGGTTTTGTTTCCCTCAGCCTGTATAAGTCAGAGTTGTATTATAGTCTTGGAACAGGCCTCACCCAGGTCTTTAAATCCAGTGGAGTTTCTAGCCTCCTTCGAAAAAGGTCTCTTTCCCCCAAAAGAGTGGGACATGGGCTATTGAAGGTCAAGTTGTATTTCTCAGGCTGTAGAGTTGTGAGTTCTACAGTGATACCATGTCTGTCCTGCCTCTAAAACACCCATTTATTTCAGGGAAAAGATTCAGAGATTGAAGGGACACCCCAGACTATGGGTTACCTTCTAGTTTATTTATGACACCATTAAAGAACAATGGAGGAGAAAATGGAAATCAAATCCAAAGGACTTGAATTTTCTCCATTGAGTTAAATGTCTTCATCTAGTTGACTCTATCAGCTTGTCAATTATTTGTCAGTGCAGTAGCTTTACCAAAATACATGACTTTGTTGGTCTTTTATGAGCCATCCTGAATAGGGACAGATCAGATTCTTCCTGTAAATCATTTTCAGACAGCAACCATGAACTCAGGAGTATCCCTCTAGTCTTTCCTTGACTAGCTCATTTCGTGAGGACCGGTGAGAAGATGGCAGCTCCATATATGGATGTTTGGATATTTCCTTTGTCATCCTTGGTTGTTTGCCTTTGGATTCTGTCAAGTTGGAAATCATGCAGACCCCCTTTTTATCAGGTGTCTCCTGTGTTTTAGGTCATGCTGTTGAGAATTCCTGGATAGTTTCCATAAAAGCCCAACATAAAGGTAGATGTAACCGTAATCTGCTCTTTCCTTGCCGTGAAACCAGTTTCTTCATTTATGGCACTGGCTACAAGTCTGAAAGCTTCCCAGCCATGGACCCAGACAGCTGACAAAAGGCCTGACAAAGAGAATCTAGTTGTGGCCAGTTTACCTGTGAGTGACAGCTATGCATACCACATGGACAAATTCCTGAATGTAGCACCAGATCAGAGGAAAGGAAGTTACACTCTCACAGGAATGGTAGACATCTGTGACAATAATCACTGTGCTGGGGGATCATGGGCAAGGCTAGGTGCCAGGTCTCATGCCAGGTGCTTTTATATACACCACCCTGTTATATTTAGCAGGGCTTCCCTGGTGGCTCAGATGGTAAAGAATCTGCCTGCAGTGCAGGAGGCCCAGGTTTGATCCCTGGATCAGGAAGATCCCCTGGAGGAGGAAATGGCTACCCATTCCAGTATTCTTGCCTGGAGAATCCCATGGACAGAGGAGCCTGGTAGGCTACAGTCCATGCCAACCTGGAGGGGCTCCCAATAATTGCCATTTTACAGAAGAGAAAAATGATACTAGAATATCATCCCTCCTTATGAAGTATACACAGTTCAGTGGGAGGACAGACTGACTGTTTATCTTGAACAGCCATGTTAGCCATGAGTACACAGGAGGGCCGAGTAAGTTGCATTGCTCTTCGTGGGAAAGCTTGCATGCTCAAAGCCTTCTCTTTTCCCACTGAGTTATCCCTCCTCGTGGAATCTGATGCAGTCAGGGATTTGGTCACCAAATTTGGCATTTTGTACCTGGACACAAACCTTCAATAGACTTGAAGAGCTGAAGTTGATGATGCCAAACCTGGTTAAAGTTGCTTGATTTAACTGAAAGAGCATTATTTCTCATCTTTTCTCTATAGAGTATGAAGACTTCGTTATCACAGGGAATAGAAAGATAATAAGAATGTTTTCTAGTTTGCTATGACCAGTAGCAAGTGCTACATAATTTCTTAGATGAATTTTAAAACAAATTTTTTTTTTATCAGTAAAACTCCAAAACACAAAAAACATGCATGGAAATTTTGACCATCTTTCTACAAAAACTTTCATCATGGAAAATGTTTCCTTTGAGAATCTGATTTGAGATTTGAGCAATTTCATATGTTCTTTCCTAAGCAGTTAATTTGGTCTTCTACTTAGATACAATTTCTGGAGCAAAGTAAATGTGTAACGAGGCAGGGGAAAAATGACTGTTATTTTCATAATCAGATTAATTCTTAATCAGAATAGATGATTTGGTACTTGGAATTTAGAAATACTACTAATCAGTTTAAGGCTTACAAAAGCCAAACTAAACTCTCCTAATAAACTGGCAATCTTGGTGACTGTCACTGGTCACAGCCATTCCAACTTTCAAACTGAGACATATGCCAACTCTTGCATTTAACCCATCTTGTATGCCCTGCATCTTAGAGCATGCCAACTTTTCCTAAAGACTTAATATATTTTTGGAAGTTCTCCACTACATTAGGGACAGCCACCTGGGAGCAGAGAAAACAAAATTTGGCAGCCTTTTCAAGCTGTGAATTAAAGGTAATTCACAGTTTGAAATGAATCAGCATGAGGTCCTTAAGAAGAGTAATCAGACATCAAGAGGATTTTATTTTGAGGACTGTATATTGGCTAATGTGACAACAAGCAATATCGGCATTTGCAATGTGCACGTCAAGAAGTATTGAAGCTGCTGGTGCTTGACAGGCGCCAAGACTGAAAACTGGGGCACCTTTGACAGGAACTGTGGATTTCTGCTTTCATTACAAAAGCTGCAAACATAGATGTTTGTGCTCAGGGAGCATAAATCTTGAAAGATCAGATTTGCTTTTTGTGTCTTTGTTCAGGTGCCCAAGATTTGTATGTTTCAGGTAGATTTTGAGACATGTCTGTAATTAGAAACAAACATCTCTTTTTCTCTCAGGAAAAAGTCAAGTATGTTGTCTTTTCTACCTGATTTGCATCCATATTTATATTCATTCATTCACTATTTCATTCCTTACAACAAAAATGCTTTGAACCCCTATTATGTGTAAGGCTCTGGGCAACGCAGGGTGGTTGTGCAGAGTGAAACCATGCACACTCCCCACCAACGAGCTCACAGGTTAGTGAAAACTTCATGGATAACACCAGTATCTCAACAAGCTCCTACCCACTGAGCACCTGCAGCAAGTATGTCAGGAACTTTCTCTCTTTACAGACTCATGGGAGTCAGCACCTTATATTCTACAGCAGCAGAAACCAAAACTCAGGGATTTTGAGTGAGTCACCCTATGGGCCACAGTAACAGAACCACAACTAGACAGACTCCAGAGCACATGCTCTTGACATGCACTTAAGCCATCCCCTTGGAATTCACCTATGATCTTTCCCTGATGTCAGACCAAAGTAGACTGGACACTTGCATGCATGCTCAGTCATTTGTCTTCGTGATCCATGGACTGTGGCCCACCAGGGTCCTCTGTCCATGGGATTCTCCAGTCAAGAATACTGAAGTGGGTAGCCATTTCCTCCTCCAGGGGATCTTCCTGACCCAGGAATCGAACCCTGTGTCTTCTGCGTTGGCAGGTGGATTCTTTACCGCTATGCCACCAGGGAAGCCTAAGCACAATGTGGGCTAAAATGGACCCTGTCATTTGCTTTCTATCAGGAAAAGGGTTAGATCAGAACACTGTCATTGAGTCAGGCTCTCTGACACAGCACATGCTCATGGGTGCTGATGGGGACACTCTGTAGATACCTCAGCCTCAGCTCAGGGCCTGGAGAAGGCAATGGCACCCCACTCCAGTACTCTTGCCTGGAAAATCGCATGGACAGAGGAGCCTGGTAGGCTGCAGTCCATGGGGTTGCTAAGAGTTGGACATGACTGAGTGACTTCACTTTCACTTTTCACTGTCATGCACTGGAGAAGGAAATGGCAACCCACTCCTGTGTTGTTGCCTGGAGAATCCCAGGGACAGGGGAGCCTGGTGGGCTGCCATCTATGGGTTCGCACAGAGTTGGACACGACTGAAGTGACTCAGCAGCAGCTGCAGCTCAGGGCCAGCAGCCAGATTTTGTCACATGCCTGGAAGATGCTTCCTTTGGTGAGGTGGGGTGATCCAAACCTGTAAGGGACTTCACCACTCCTAGTAATTCCCACAAGGGTGATTTCGGTGGCCTGTGATGGTAACAACATTTCTCTCTAGAAATCTCTATTTTCATATATGAAAGTAAAAAGAACAAAACTGATACTTGAGTTGGTTTTTATGACAGATTTGTCCATCACCTTTCATGCTTACCAATGTGGAAATTGCTTTATTTTATTGAGAAGTTGCTTTATTTTACAACCTTATTTTGAAAAATTTAAAAATTATTCCCAGTGTTATCAATTGATGGCCCTATTTCTAAGTTCTCCTAGAGATTTTCAACAGTAAATGGGAGTGAGAAGCAGAAGAGGTTAAGAAGGGTGGCAAGAATACACAGACTGCTAAACTGCTAAATCACTTCAGTCGTGTCCGACTCTGTGTGACCCCCAGAGACGGCAGCCCGCCAGTCTCCCCTGTCCCTGGGATTCTCCAGGCAAGAACACTGGAGTGGGTTGCCATGTCCTTCTCCAATGCATGAAAGTGATAAGTGAAAGTGAAGTCGCTCAGTCGTGTCCAACTCTTAGCGACCCCATGGACTGCAGCCTACCAGGCTCCTCTGTCCGTGGGATTTTCCAGGCAAGAGTGCTGGAGTGGGTTGCTATTGCCTTCTCTGGGAATACACAGAAGAACTATACAAAAAAGATCTTAATGACCCAGATATCCATGATGGTGTGATCACTCACCTATATCCAGACATCCTGGAATGTGAAGTCAAAGTGGGCCTTATGAAGTATTACTGCAAACACAACTAGTGGAAGTAATGGAATTCCAGCTGAGCTATTTCAAATCCCCAAAGATGATGCTATTAAAGTACTGCACTCAGTATGCCAGCAAATTTGGAAAACTCAGCAGTGGCTACAGGAATGGAAAAGGTCAGTTATCATTCCAATCCTAAAGAAGGGCAATGCCAAATAATGCTCAAACTATTGACAATTGCACTCATTTCACTTGCTAGCAAGATGGTGCTCAAAATCCTTCATGCCAAACTTCAACAGTACATGAACCGAGAACTTCCAGATGTACAAGCTGAATTTAGAAAAAACAGAGGAACCAGAGATCAAATTGCCAACATCTCTTGGATCATAGAAAAAGTAAGGAAATTCCAGATAAACATCTACTTCTACTTCATTGACTAAACTAAAGCCTTTGGCTGTGTGGATCACAACAAACTGTGGAAAATTCTTAAAGAGATGGGAATAACAGATCACCTTACCTGCCTCATGTGAAACCTGTATGCAGATCAAGAAGCAACAGAACTAGACATGAAACAATGGACTGGTTCAAAATTGGGAAAAAAGTATGTCAAGGCTGTATATTGTCACCTTGCTTATTTAACTTATATGGAGAATACATCATGCAAAGTACTATGCTGGAGGAAGCACAAGCTGGAATCATGTTTGCTGGGAGAAATATCAATAACCTCAGATATGCAGATGACACCATCTTAATGGCAGAAAATGAAAAGGAACTAAAGCGCCTCTTCACAAAGGTGAAAGAAGAGAGTGAAAAAGCTGGCTTAAAATTCAACATTCCAAAAACTAAGATCGTGGCATCCAGTCCCATCACTTCATGGCAAAGAGATGGGGAAAGAGTGGATACAATGACAGACTTTATTTTCTTGGGCTCCAAAATCAACTGCAGATGGTGACTATAGCCATGAAATTAAAAGACACTTGCTCCTTGGAAGAAAAGCTATGACAAACCTAGACAGTGTATTAAGAAACAGAGACATCACTTTTCCAACATAGGTCCATCTAGTCAAAGCTATGGTTTTTCCAATAGTCATGTATGGATGTGAAAGTTGGACCATAAAGAAGGCTGAGCACTGAAGAACTAATGCTTTCAAACTGTGGTGCTGGAGAAGACTCTTGAGAGTCCCTTGGACTGCAAGGAGATCAAACCAGTCAATCCTAAAGAGAATCAGTCCTGACTATTCATTGAAGGACTGATGCTGAAGCTGAAGCTCCAATACTTTGGCCACCTGATACAGAGAGCCAACTCATTGGAAAAGACCCTGATGCTGGGAAGGATTGAAGGCAGGAGGAGAATGGGATAACAGGGGATGAGATGGCTGGATGGCAACGCCAACTCAATGGACGTGAGTTTGAGCGCATCCCCAGAGATAGTGAAGGACAGGAAAGCCTGGTGTGCTGTAGTCCATGGGGTCACAAAGAGTCAGACACAACTGAGCAACTGAGCAAGAACAGTCATTGAATGTAATGTTTTGATCACACACACACACACACGTGCACATCCTGTCTCCCAGAGTATCAAGCCCCTCTAATGCATCTGATCTAATGAGATGGCTTGCACAGATGTGCATGCTCTTTTTTCAATTATTAGGTTGTAAAATACCATGACCAAGACTACTTTTCACGTGCCCAGTGATTGCAAATTTGATAGCACTTTCACACAATACATTAACATCATGTGAGTGTTATAGCAATCCTATTAGATAGCCAGCTATGGAGTGGTGGAACTGGGCCTGGAAGCACGGATTCTGCCTTTCATCAGAGTGTGCTGCCTTGTCCCCATGTTCTCCAGATGCTGTGGGGCCAGAACTCATCAGTCAGAGCATAGACAAGTCTTCCAGGACCAGGTGAAGAAAATATAGCTGCAGTGCAAAAAACCCCATGGATCATTCTTAGAAATTAAAAATAAACAAACAACCCCTCCTGAGAAACAAACAAACAAACAAAACAAAACCCTACCCAACTGAACCTAGAATAGATGAGAAGGGATATCCACCCTGCTTCTGAGCTATTCATTCTGCTTTTCCATCCTGTCAAATATTTCACAGTCGGCCACATACTTTGCCCCAATTACAGTATCAGGAACATTCTGTTTAAGTGGTCTGTTCTTGACATCTTCTCAGAGCTGCTGAAAAGCCCTTCCACTTTACTAATGAGTGGGTGGCAATGTCGGTAGAACATGGCAGGTGCTTGCACGATCCTAGCCACAAAATTAGTAGAAAAATCAGAAAAAAATGCCTTTTTCTGTAGTTCATGCTTCCACTGCAACGTGAGGACCAGAAAAGGAAAAGGTCTCAAAACTATTTGATTGACATTTGCAAATATACTCCCAGTATTGGGACAGAGAACGGTGGGGTTGGAATATGCTTTGTGAAACCCAGTGGGACACAGTTGTTTTTCTTTGCTGCCCTGTGAGATCTTGGCACCCAAGTACAACCCCTAATACACCACTTGGTCCTCAGCGAAGTTCTAGGATGCCTGAGAGAGTGATGAAGAAACAAAGGTCATTGAAGGTCATGATTTACAGAGCAACCAACAGTCCTCTCACCACCACTGCCTAAGTTCAGGAGTTACCTCGTTTTTGCAACAGTTGCCCACTTTTTAAAAATACCCATTAGTTAACTCAGTATCATAACTAGGTGGGATATTTCTATATTTTCAAGAGAAAAATCCAGAAAAGGATGTAGTGCTTATAATATCTAGAAATTGTCTACAATATCTGGAAATTCCAAGGGTCATTCTATATTTCTCCAAAATCATTCTCATTTATCATGTAACATGGGCCAAAGGGAAGCAAACGAACTGCATGTGGGCTGTGTGGTGGGTCTTTGTTGCAGCTGCAGGTTCTGTCTCTCTCTAGTTGTGGCATGCAGGGGCTTCTCTGGTGGCAGCATGAGGGCTTTTCTTATTGCAGGACAAGGGCTCTGTAGTTGCAGTGTACAGAGTTCTATAGTTTTGGTGCCTAGGCTTAGTTGACCAGCCATATGTGGGATCTTAGTTCCCGGACCAGGGATTGAACCTGCATCCCCTGCATTAGAAGGCAGATTCTTAACCACTGGACCAGCAGGGAAGTCCTTAGAGTCATCGTTTGCAGGCACCATCTGTGGGCCAGGCGCTGGGGCCAACACTTCACAAGCATTAGCTGTGTCATCCTCACAGCATCTCTGAGGTGGGATGTCATCATCTCCACTCCCAAGATTCCTCTCTCAAAGGCTCAACGAGGGCACCTAGCAAACACCCCAGACACCTACGGACAGACAGCCAATGCCGGTGATAATGCTGGAACCAGGCCTGCTTGACATCCTCTGGGCTGTGCCACACTGCTCTACTTCACTTGTTTCCTCACCTGCTGTCTTCACTGCCCCTTTGTAAAAGGAAACTGATTTTGTGGAGAAGGAAATTGCATCTCAGAGCCTTTCAATGGCTGTTTCAAGATGACAAAGCCAGGTATGATTGGAGACAGAGTCCCTAGGATTCTTGGAGTACAAAACTCGAACTTTTCTTTCTGAGACCCTGTCTGCCACACTTGTATAAAGTTTCAACTGAACAATTGTGAATTAAGTACAGAGACAGACAATACTCTTCTGGTTCTATGGCATCTTCTGTTTCCACACAGGGCATTATCTTTGTTACATCTGGGCTTGACTCAATTCTGGGAGCCAGAAGACAGAGGAGGGGCCTCAGCTGCTGGGCCTGCACTTCCGGGTGGCTCAAATTGCAGCTCTCGCTCTTCCTGCCATGTGACTTGATGAAGTCACCTGGCATTTTTCTGAGCCTTTGTTTCAACAGATGTAACACAGAGATGTGCTATTGCTCACACTCCATCATGAAATGCACCAACATTAGGGGACTCCTGAATGGGCTTTGCCAGCCATCATTCGGCATTAATTCTCTCCTCATGTTATCACTGAGGAAAGTCGTGCTCAGATGGCATAAGCGTGGGCCCTAAGCTCACACAACTCACTGTTGCAAGGCTTCTTGTCCCACTTCTTGGGCCCTAATTGAGTTCTCCTTTTGCTAGTATCTGCCATTACTTCTCACAAATGTTTTGTTGATGTGGTTTGGATCAAAGGATCAATTCCCAATGCAGACAAAAGAGTGATGCTGGACTGGAAGCCAGTTGTATATGGACCACTCTTCTACTTAGCTTAGATGTCCCCAGCACACTTCTGGATGCTCCACGCACAAGGGATCATTCATTATTTGATTCATTGACAGTTTGAGCATTTGAAAAAGAATCTGAATAGTTGTTGTTGTTGTTGTTTTTAATCACATACATTTTTTCAATTTCACTGTCTGAGAGAATGGAATTTGGGAGTTAGATTTACCCTATCTTCATGCTTTTGAGGAGGGGGCTGTTTTATTCTGAGGTTGAAGAGGACCTGAAGCCAGTGACCTGTCTTGACCTTTACAACTGGATTAAAATTCCAGGTTGCTACTGTGGTAACCATACCTTGAAAATTAGATCCTGACAGTCACAAGAAATTTAAAAGTTCACTGCTGCCATGGACTTTGAAGAAAGGTCACTTAAGATTGTTAGAGACAGCCTCTTGATTTAAATAATCTACCTTTCTGTCTGGTATGCGTGTGTGTGTGTTTGGGGGGAGGTTGGCACAAAGAGATTATATCTTGATGAATTTTTTAAATATAAAAAATGGTTGTGGTTTGAAGCAGAGCAATTTTCTGCGTGAAATTTAAATCAGCGTCAGTTCAATTTATAGTATTCACAGAGAGTTGTGATATTCAGGGTGGCAGGAAGCCAAGAGACACAGAAAAGATGTAAAGACACTAAGAAAAGATACTCCTGGGGGGTCCTTTGCAGACAAACCTCAGTGGCCCATGGTCCAAATGGCAGCCACTGTCAAGCCACAGGCTACTGGGCCCAGGGTTATGCAGAGGAGGGAAATAACAGAGCAGGCACATGACAGACTTGCAGATCAAGACAGCAGGCAGACGCTGATTTGCCCAGTGGTGTAAAGAGCTGCTCCCAAAGCGAGGGCATTAGGAACCAAGCAATATGGGGCATCTCACCTCTGAAGCAGATGAAGGATTGAGGAATTTGAAATTCCAGAAATTCTCCATCCTTCTTTTGTATTTATTTCTCTCTCAAGACAAGCAGTTCATGGTGACTCTGGCTTTATAATTAGTTTGGGCTCTGTCTGTGGTTCCATAACAGGCTTTTAAAAAATTTGATTGGACTTTTTTTTGACACACTACAACAGGATTGGAATGTGTTTCTTAGGCAACACATTAAAAAATACCCTTTAACGCTCTGAAAGGAGCAGTTTCCCACCAGAAGTGATGATCTCACTCTGGGAAAGTTGGCAGACTCTTTCCCAAACAACAGAGAGCAAATATTCAACCTGTTGGACAATTTCAGGTAGCTGGGGAAAGGATGATATCAGGTAGTTGGGGGAGGGATGTGAAGCAACAGGAACTCTAGCCTTCCACAGAGGGGCAGCTCTGGCTGAAGACCTGAGGGGATAACCTTTCATATCCCTTGAGTGTCTCTTCAGCCTGGTTTGGTCAGTCTGTGTGCCAAGGAGACTGGGACGATAATGACGGAATTGCGATATTCCTACAACCCAAAAAATGCTTAGGAAAGCCCAGCAAACACTACCAGTATTCCCATTGAGAGGGTTCTAGAACCTCAGGTAACACCTTGGGCTCTACTGACATAATAGATTCACAAGTCTCTCCTTAGGGACAAGGGTGGTATGGATTCACCTGTGCTTTCTTAGCAACTAGTACACAACCTGCTGCATAGTAGATAACCAGAAATTGTTCTCGAGTGAATAGTACATAGTCAAATAAGAATCCAGAAGGTGTCAGCTATTCTGAATTAAAAATAACATTTTTTGAGATCTTTTATTTTTAGATTCCTCAATCCATATTGAAAAGGTAATGTCATAAGAAGAAATAAAAATGTGTGAGTGTGTGCACATGTGCATGTCTAAGTAGTTTAGTCATGGAAATCCATGTAATGTAGAGATTTAAGTAGACAGGCTCCAGAGCCTGGGTTCAAGTCCCAATTACACTGCTTAGTTGGTAAAGAATCTGCCTGCAATGTTGAATACCTAGGTTCGATGCCTGGGTTGGGAAGATCCCCTGGAGAAGGGAACAGCTACCCACTCCAGTATTCTGGCCTGGAGAATTTCATGGACTGTATAATCGATGGGATCACAAAGAGTCAGACATGACTGAACGACTTTCACTTCACTTTGGCCAAGTTACTTAACCTTTCTGTCACTCAGTTTCTGCATCTGTAAAATGGGGATGATAATAGCACCTGCATGATAGCACTAAATGATTGAGCTGCTTATTATAGTGCTTGGTACATAGGCACTTCTCATTAGACATTAACTGTTTTATTCATTATGCTTAAAGTTAATACTGTCATTATTACTGTATGCTCTGAGGCAGAGCCCTTTGTGCTGCATTCTACTCTTCAGTCACTTGGGGAGTCCTTCCTTCCATTTCCCTGAGTTCTCCCAGAGGCTCCCAGTTCTAGGAAGACCTCTCCAGAACAAGCCTTTCCTCTGTGGACTCACTTACCCCAGGACCCAAGGGCAAAATGAAGAATGGTGGAAATGTGTCAAATTCATCCACTTTGGGAACTAAGCACTTTCTTCTTGGGAGCTCACCACAGCATCTTATCACAGCCACACTTGTGCTTTTAATTCTGTGATTATTTAAAAACAAACAAACAAACAAAAAAAGCTAGGACTTAAGGATGTCTAGGTACTCTGCTGAATGTTTTATGTCCACTAGCTAATTGAATATTCACAATCCAGTGAGATGTTAGCACCACTCTCACCCACATTTTACCCAGAAGAAACTAAGGTTCATGAATGGAAACTAAGTTCTTCCAGCCAATAATGGTGGGTTCATGTCTTGAGCCTATGTCAGGCTGACTCCAGTAAGAGACTCCTGAAATGCCACCTTGCTGCCAATCCTGGAATCTGCCAGACTCCATTGTCTTGGCAAATGCAACACGTTCTCAGAGATAACAGAGAGCCAGAACTTGACCCAAGACGTTTTCTGTCTCTGATTCCCAGGATAGCTTCTCACCTTTGGTAAAATCACCACTGGGGTAATTTCATAATTGTGGATTGCTTGGCTGACATCCATGTGAATGACTATTTCTGAAATATTAGAGCAACACATTGGCAGTGTTCTAATCAAGTAATACAGAATCCTTTTCTGATTTCCCTCTTTTTCTGGCATGCATAAAGGATTTGTCTGAATAACAACAACAAAAATGAATAAAATTTCATGAAGAAGCCCCTACCATTCTGTGAAAAAAGCATTGTAATCCCTTGCCTTGTCGAATCATTCTTGATGCTGCATATCTGTTTCCTTGGTCTTAAAAGACATTTCAGACTCTGCCTTTAATTATGATCAGACTTGACTTTGAATCCCTTGAGAAATAAGCTTGATTTTGCTGAAGGTAAGGTAAGGTGAGGTAAGGTGAAGTTGCTCAGTCGTGTCCGACTCTTTGCGACCCCATGGACTGTAGCCCACCAGGCTCCTCCGTCCATGGGATTCTCCAAGCAGGAATACTGGAGTGGATTGCCATTTCCTTCTCCAGGGGATCTTCCCGACCCAGGGATCAAACCCAGGTCTCCTGCATTGAAGGCAGACGCTTTAATCTCTGAGCCACCAGAGAGGAAAGGTAAAGTAACATTCAAATAGGTTTTAAAAATAAGAATGAAATTTCAGAAGACACACTATTGTAAGACATACTGTATATCAAAATATATCAGCACATAGTTGTAACAGTAGTTTAGTAAACACATTACTGAGTGAACTATGATAAGTAATCCACTGAGGTGCTATTTTGCTCAGTCCTAAGCACTGGGTTAAGGGTATGTCACCATAAAGTAGATAGGCAGTGTTGAAAAATATTTGCTTATGTGTCTTTTTTTAGAACATCTCTTTCAGGCCCAACAGACTAATTGTTTTTCTTCCCTTGCTAGGAAAAGTATACTATAAGGAATTTAGTTAAGTGGTATAATAAGTGAAGATCTAAAAGAGTTTTAGAAGATAACAATTCTGAGCAAAGAATTGTCTTTAGCAATTTGATTGTGAATGTGACAGAAATTAAATATAAAACACAATCAAAGGAGGATCAATGAAATCTTTCCAATTTGTAATCTAATTTAGAATCCAGCATCACTTTTATTGTCTACTGGCACCTCTATTATTATAAGAACCTGAAACTGTACGTAAAATAAATGTATCAGTACAAGTAAATGAATTTCCATGTTCTGGAGAGTGATTTTTTTCCTCTGGACAGCCTGAATTATCCTGGTTAAGAGCCTAACTCTGTGGAAGAGCAAGGCTCCTGAAGACCATTCTTTTGCATAGAGTTTTATATTAAGCTCCTAGAAGCCCTGTTCCAAAATTATAGAATAATAGGAAATATTTTTCTAGAACATTCTTCTATTACTCTTGCCAAAACTGTTAGATCTAAACTAAAGTAACTTGACTCTTAAAATCATGGTTCAGGTCAGATTTGTTGTCTTTTAATTCCATGTAAATAAAAGTATGATGAGACATTATGCACATCAGAGCATGTCAAACCAGGTCCAGTTTAAAGCCATAAGAAATTTTCCCCCATTTGAACCTATTTGAAACTATTTTTTTAGTTTAATTCCATAACGTGAATGGTGCATATATACAAAGGTTTCAAAGCAGTGTTTCTCAGAAACAGCATTTCAATAGCTCCTCCTCTGCAAAAGAAAGCAAGGGACAAAGTTGACAAATCATCACAGTCTCTCATAATGAAAACCTGAGAATATGCACATCCACATGCCCACTCCATCCCAGTGTAGTCTGGCTGAATGATGGTTATCATTGAATGACTGTGGCTCACAATTTTACGTGGGAGAGAAGAAAGGACATATAGAAAGATGTTTTTCCACTTGAAGCAAACCTGTCACAAAATTCTTGCATATATTTCCAAACAGATAAAAAGGTAATTTTTCACCCTTAAAAAGAATCCTTCACTTTGAAAATGATTCACCGCAGGTTTCCTCTAAATAGTAAGTTCATCTCATGCATTCACAATATGGTTTGATTTTCAAATCATCAATTTACATGCACTTTCCAGAAACAAATCTATTGTGCAAAGTGATGCTTACTTGTATAGCATAAAAAGGTAAAAATATGTTTAAAAAATCGGGGTCCATAGTTTATAGAGTGTACTCATCATTAATATTAATTATATATAGTCCAGCAGCTTTCACTAACACAAGTAGAGATGGAGATGCCACAGGCTGCCTCAGAGGTGGTTCCATAATGCTCATTCATAATTAGAGAAATGCCATTATTTCGACAGCAGTCAATCAAACACAGCCTTGTTCTTGTTCTCATGGGAACCTAATCCTTCAGCCCCTTCTTCCCCTTTCAGTTTGCCTGGTTCACGGACATTCCATGAGGTGAAAATCTAACAATAAATTAGAGACAAAATTAGAGCCATTTTTATTATGACTAACATTGGGAATGGAATGTAATCCTTGGAGTGCAGAGTATTCACAGCCAACGTGAAATGGACTGATCAGTAACTAGAGCCGTGGTGTAGCATCTCTCAGATCAAGAATTCTTTAAAGAACCCTGGCAGACAATGTGGAAAGGTTACCTGGAATCGTCATTTAGAATAGAGCAAAATGCCATTGAAAAGGGAGTCAGGACTGAGCTCCCTGCGTTCATTGTGATGAGTTCATTCAGGTGCTGATGGCTTGGCTTTTTAACAACAGAGGTGTTTAGTCTCCGTTAGAGAGAGGGTCAGAGCACGCAGGAAAACTGACAGCAACACAGAGATTGACATTCTGTGGATTTGCTTGTCTTCTAATAGAATTTCTCTGGGAAACTTGTCTTCCTCTGCATGAAATTAAGCAGCCTCCAAAACAAAGGAAAACCATCACCGGATCACTTGGCCAAACACAGTTTTGAACTTCCCTGTGGAATTCAGCTTGAAAAGCTTTATCAAAGGTTTTGCTGAGCTGATCAATACAGGATAAATTTTGGGTCTTTGATTTGTAGAGCACTAATTTCAGACTGATTCTCAGATAATTTCCAGGAACACAGTGAGTTTCTCCACTTAAAAGATCTATTTCTGCGTTCAGTTGTGACCACTAGGCAGGTCTGGTGGGAGAGTCATAAATGTAGCTCTGGGTAATTATTTTGAGAATGTCAGCACGTTGATTGTCATCGCCTAATTGAAAATCAGAGTTTTTTTACTGTGACTTAAAAAAAAATCTTATTAGTGTCAAACAACTTCCCTTGGAAACTTTGGCTGTATAGTCTTATTTATGCCGTGCAAATGTTGTGAATATTTGAGACAAATCAATTCAGAGGGAAAGAAAATAACCTCACTTTTCTGTCAATTATGCAGATATGTAAGGTAAAATTCTTTGGGATATGAAATTTCTAGATTTCACTTTTCTTTAGTGCTTTAGCATAAAATATTACTATAAAAGGATTACCATAGAATATTAGTTGTTATTCAGAAAAAAAAAAAGGAGTTTTATGATCCAATATATTTGGGAAACAGCGGGTTAAAAAAAACTAATGAGTCTTTTCATTGTAGGAATTCTTTGAGCCTTTAATATGCTAATGTTCTCTGTGTTTCTACGATAGGGGTGTAGAATGGGAAGGGTTTCTATGACTTGGCCATAGAATTTTTTTGCCCAGCATAACTTGGGCTGTGCCCATCCAGATAACAACATCATTGTGGAGTTCTCTGTACATATATCATATATCTAGACACAGCTTCGACATGTACCTGGAGTGGTAATACTCCTTTTTTAATCTTTCCACCCTCACTCTACTTCTCCTCCAGTTGCCCCACCAGATCAGAGAGGACGTTTAAAATCAAATGGCCCTCTTAGACAGTTTGTGAAATGACAATTTGTATGAAAAAATCATGGAGGCTTAATTTTTGAATTCACAGTATGGAGAGTGTTCTGAAAGCTCACCAACTTTCTTCCTAAAGATTTATTTGGTGGGAACCTTTCCTTCCTCCTGCAGACCACCTGCAGCTAGAAGCTCTCTCAGGGGTGGCTGCCTCCAACACTGCCCATCATCTTCCCCCACCATGGAGAGAAAAGCTGGCTGAATACAGAAAGAAATGCTGCCGACTCACCGAACATTCTTGGGAGATCATTTACTGCATGTTTTATAAAACCGGGGACTGGATGTGCTTAAGAGCTTTTTATTAGATATTGCTGAGAGAGATAATAGTCCTATTATCCTGGTGACTTTTGAGACCATTCTGAATGCTGCTATTATTGAAAATGCAGTAATGAAGTCACCTCTCAAATCTAAGCGGGTGGATTGTCCACTTCAAACTGTGGCTGCCCCAGCTGGCTGGCTTCCCTCCTCCCTCTGTGGGAATGCGTTTTGAGAATGCAAACTTGCATAACCTTAGATTGAGAAAAAACACAATTAAAAGAGAATTTATTTTTCAGTGTAGGGAGGGAGGTTGGATCACACCAATCCAGAGTCTAAAGGAAAGCATTTCCCACGTTACCCTTCTTTTCTGTGTGCCGCTTGGCTCTGAAAGCACCAGTCCTCCAGAGCTGATGTATTCCCTTTTATACAGCCAAATCATATTTTCAACGAGGCCAAGAATGTGTCCTTTACTTTAAGTACTTTCTTGATAACAGATCTCCTATTATGAGAATATTTACGACATAGTTAAACTGGGATTATAACCCCTACTTTGGTATTTCTGGTCTTTTGAGCTACACACTTAAAACAAGATGTTTCTGTGTACACAGTACTCCATTTAATTATCATTTTAATTACTTTATTGACATAAACATTAGTTTGGAACACATTTTACAATAATGAATATAACATACAAGCAATTTATAATTTTCATTATGTCTTATCTCATGCACATTGTGTGAGGCTTGATGGTAGATAATTAGTTGATTGAATATGAAAGCACCCAAAATACTGATGGGTAGCAGAGATGAGTTCTGATTAGTTGGCTCTTTCTGCCATCATCAATTATATATTGTTCTTCTATTTATTCTTGATGGATACTGAGTAACATGCAGCTTGCAAAATTTGTAGAGAGAGATGATACAGTGATTGTATTTGGAAGATATTATAACACCTACTTTGTAATATGGAGAAATTAAAATTATTTAATAATTCAAATTATTCAAATTATTTCAGAAATTAACTCTCTGTCTTTAGATTTTCTCAAGCATCGTTATCACTACTGATTTTATGCATGGGTGTCACAGATGCATTTTTGTAAATACCATGTTTCTCAGCATACTAGTAGGGTTAAAATAAGAAATCCAGCAATAGAAGGGTGAGGTACACACCCAAAATAGCAAAGATGAAAATAAAAAGTGCTCTGAGAGGGTGGTACAATACTCCTGTTTGTAAGACTCTGCCCTCCTCCAAGTTGGAAGTGGGCAAGGCAAGCTGGTGACCGTCACACACGTGATCTCACTAAACTCACTGTCCGGACATCAGAGCTCTTCTTTACATTATCTTGGTAACTGGACTAGGAAGTGGCCATCTAGTCATCTTTAGTGTTTTCAAAATCTGTGCATTGATTGCTTATTCACCGAAGTCTGGTATCTCAGATTGAACCATCATCTGAGTAGCAAGTTACTTTTTCAAGGGTATAAAAGGCGCACCAGTAAACTTCCAATGTAGATTCATGGTTATTCTTTGAGGATTTACTGAATGTAGATCCATAGGCCCAGCTTACCTTGTCAAGTTGTGAAGTTTTGTAGGGATGCTTCTTACTGTCTTGAGCTTCTCATGCTGTCCTTATATTGGCTTGGTCAAAAAGTACGTTTGGGTTTTTCTGTGAGATGGTACAGAAAAACCCGAATGAATTCTGGCCAACCCAATACTTGGCTTTGTCCACGGGGAGAAGAGGATAGGTTGGAAATGAGGCTGGAAATCCAGGGGCCACGTGAAAAGGAATTCAGGGTTTCCCAGGTAGCACTAGTGGTAAAGAACCTGACTGCCAATGCAGGTGACATAAGAGACGTGGATTCGACCTCCAGGTCAGGAAGATCCCCTGGAGAAGGGAATGGCTACCCACTCCACTATTCTTGTCTGGAGAATCCCATGAGCAGAGGAGCCTGGCGGGCTATGTTCCATAGGATTACCAAGAGTCAGACATGATGGAAGCGACATCACACACACATTTTCATTTACAAAGAGAAGTAGAAATTCAATTTGTAGAAGTTGGGAGACTTTTAGGTTTGCCATTAGATAAAATTATGCCAGCAAATCCATCTGAGGGTAGATCTGGCCTTGGAGTATAAATTCCTTATTTTGCTTTCCTTTCTCTGAGACTGAGTTCTGATGAAAGCCAAGGAAGAAATACATGGAAAAGTATCACACCAGGGCTCAGGGCTTCACTGCTGCTGCTCTGTCATTTATTAAGGTCCAGTGCCCTCTGAGCACGTCTTCATCATTTGGTACATGGCAATGAGATATATTTAACTCAAAGAGAAGCAGGCAGCATGCTGATCGAATGTCATACTGCCGGTTGGCCTACTTTGAAATACCAGAGTGGATTGGCTTCAGATGGGTAACCGATGTGGTTTTTCAAAGGGATATCCAATTCCGACTGGTTGGGGATGCAACTCAGCAACTTGAGATTGGCCAAAAAAGGTGGAAAGGCCTCCCTGCAATGGAGAACTAGAAGACTCAATGGTGTGGTTAGTATAGACAATGTGCGTTGCCTCTGGGGAAGTGAACATTGCTATTTGAGGTGAAGCCTGGTGGTTTGACTTTTCTCCAGATTCCACCTACACAGCAGTCTGAATGTACTGCTTTTTCACAAACATGTATTCCACTGTGCTATACACAGGTATAGATTAATGCAGATTAATTTGGCATAGTGCATCCAATTGCTGCTGTGAGATACATTTTAGAATTACTTCCTAGCTCAGGCTAATGGTGAGAACCAAATAAGACATAAAAGTAGGTTTACATAGATTGTTTTATAAATCAGATAAAGCTTTCTATTACCTACCATTGGAACTGGATGCATTTTTGCAAGCAACATAAGGGTTGTGCATGTAATACTTTCATTATTTCCAGCAAAAGTAAAACAAAATAGAAACAAGTCCATTGAATTTCACCACCATTAACTACTACTATTAACTGTAATTTTTCTTGACAAGCTCTCTCATCTGATGATGAGTGGTAACACTGGGAAAAGTCTCCTGAAAAATTGCATAAACGTTAATGAAATATGCCCTTGTATTTTAAGTATGCCCAGTTCAGACATTTAAAATAGAGCAATTTATAATGTGTTAACAGTCAGAACTCCATCTTGTTTCAAATAAATTTATTTTTCTACTTCTTGTGAGACTCTAACTCACTCTGAGAAGACTCATGACATTTCACTGCACAAGGCAGGTCACAAATTGAATAATGTGAAATAACATTATTAGAGAACTGAAGAAAATGATATGGCAATAATGCATTTTACAGTAAAATTTGATAGTCCTCTAAAGATCAATGAGTGTGTTTGTTTACTTTGAAGTGAAAGGACAAAAGGCTTCATAATGGAATATAAAAAACAGCCGAATTAAAGGAATCTTTGCCAGATGAAATGAACAGATTTCCTAGTCTGCAGTGAATTCAGAAAATATACCACGTACTTGGCAGTAGGAAGAAATAGCATAGGCACCTTCTGTGATAATGTGTCATTATAAAGCTACCCTGGAATGAATGAAGTTCTCTCCTGGCCACACAGAATAAAACAAGCTGCAAGTCACAAGGGTCCTGTCCTGTCCCAAACATTGATTGAAAGGGCACTTTATAAAGAGAGAAAGAAACAGCAGGGCACCTTCATTTGCATGACCAAACGCTAATGATGGAGGCGCTTTTATGGACCCACTGTATACACAGAATAGGTTCAATTAAAAAGAAGCTATTTTACACTGGCCTTTACCTCACCAGGATTAAAAAGAGAGAGAGAAAACAAAGACCATTTATCTAGGTAACAATACATTACTTTATAGAAAAATGAAGCAGAATATAGGGTAAGCAAGAAGCGTGGGTCTCCCATGGTTTTATCTTCGCCACTTCTCTTCTTGACCAGGACATCTTAACACGTCACGAAGATTTTTCTTTCTAAATAGAGTAAGTATGAATGATGGTGAGAGTGTACAGGAGTATAGTAGCCTATCCTTACTAAGAACAGAATTTGGAACTTCTTATGAGTTGAAAATCAAGCTGCATTAGCAGGGACCAACATGAAATGCTTTCTGATATTTTGGGGCTTGATAAAATGAGTCGGGGTGTTAGAGTTCAATGTCTATGGACAGATGTTTCACAGACAAAAAACGAGGCTCTTAATTGGCTCTAATTAGCACCCTTGTTGGCAGAAAGGATTGACAAGGTTATTTCTATGACACCCCCTACCCGACTCCCAGAGCTGTTCTTTCCAGGACAAGCGGAGGGCAATGTAGGTAAACTTACGCTCTTAGTCTTCAAGGATTATTTGTGCCCTTAAACAAAGAGAGGCTTCACATTTCTAAGCTGTCAACTTAGTAAGATTCTTTGCCTAGGATATACATTGGCTTTTATTTTTAATTAAATAAAGCATAATTAGTGGAAAAACAATACAGCAGAGTGACGGCACTTTTTTGTGGGTTTGTTTGTCTCTGCTTAAAGAAGCAGAAGCAAAAAGGGGGAAAAAAAGAAGAAGCTGTATTAAGGATGAGAAAAACAATCTCAGCACATTCTAGATGTTCACAGTAGTATAGAACATAGAAGATGCTTTGTACTGGTGCAGACCTCTGCAACATGCTGCGTGATACATCTTTTCAATGGTCTGTTTCTAATCACTTGCATCTGTAAAATGGGAAGTACATCAGCCTTGGGAGAGGGCTGAAATATCGTGAGAACAAGTGATGGTGAAGAGTCAGCATGTGATAAAGGAGTCTATGGCTGCGTTTTAATAAATATTAAGCAAAACTCTGTGGAAAGATGCTTGACATTTCAGCAAAGGCTTCTTGCTATATAATTGCATACTTGGGAAATATACAAAAGTTGTTATTTTTGAATTTATTCAATTTAGTGCTAATAAGCAACTCAAAGACTGAATTAAAACCATTGTTAGCAACATAACGGATTTTTCTGATGTTGTAGCATGATGGTATACATTTCTGAAGAGCTGGAGAGGATATTAAATATGGATTAAGCCCTTACTTTCTCCTAAAAAGACTGAGGGATTAGATCTTAAAAAGGAAATAGACCCAAAGAATTCCCATCAACAAGACCCATGGGTGTGAGACACCATATGTGAAGTTAGGGTGGTTTGATGTCAGGATACCTAGAAGCTGGCCTTTCCTAAGAATGTGCATTTAAGGAAAAATCTTCAAGAAATAGAAGATGGATAGAAGACAGCCAAACAAAGAGCCTGGGTGTATCCTGACCCCTCGGAGGACCTTTGTCCCTCAGTCATTGGATGGGGGCTTCCTAGCCAAGAGCCAGGTGGCTCTGTCTGCTGAGGGCAATTCTCTAGGGAAGAGCTCATCTGGGGAGGACCCACAGTGGCTAGAGGGAGGGAGCATTTGGTGACAGGCATGTGGGCAGGCTCCAGGGCTGCAGGCTGGTAAAGTTAGGCAGCCCTCTCCCTAAGTGGGGCCTTGTGGTGAGTGAGCGACTTTCAGAAGAGCTGGAATGCATTCAGCAGAACAAAGTCCATCGCAACTAACGCAATTAAAATAGCCTTTCATGACCAGCATAGTCTGCACGTAGATAAGCCCAACAGTTTTTTCTTTCACATGAACAGTCCTGTTTTAAGTACAAGAGGGCAACCTGGTGGTTACGTGGGGTTCTGATGTGCTCATGTGTTATAGAGACAGAGGAGATGGCAGTGCCGCTCACGAGTTCTGCTCTTTCCTCCCGGCCTGCGCCTCATGTGGCACGCCTCATCTCTCGAGTACTTCTTTTGTAGTCATCCCTCAGGGTGGCACACCAACACCTGACCATCCCAGCCAGAAGGCTCTCTGGATGCTGCATAAACACCCCTTGTTCCCAAGGCAAAGGGATGTTCCTCTCACCGGGAACCCTGGGAGCATGCTGTGATGCTGACCCTAGATCCCATTCAAGTCCCACACAAGTCCCAATACGTTCTGGTGCCAGTCACTCCCTCCCACCAGCCCATTTCCAGACCTGTGAAAGAACCTCCTCCAGAGGCCCCAGGCCCCAGTTTCCTCAAGGCCACACCCCCTTACAGATTCTAGACCTCCCAAGACTGCTCCCCTCAAAGTAGAGTCGTATGGCTAGAGTCATGCTGTGGAAAGATCGCTGTGGCCCAGGAGAGATGCTGAAGGCTTTCGATAAGGTGTCAGTCAAGAAGAGGGGACACAGAGAGAAAGGATGGTCTGTGGTCCCATCACGAGGAGTAAGTGATTGACAAGATATATGATCTGAGGGCTAGAGTAGAAATTTTAAAGTAATGTCAGTTTTCTTGCTTTAAAACATGGGTGGATGGTGACACTACGGAGACAGGTAGAACGTGAAGCTTGGGGCTGAAGTGTTAATCCATGCAATGACATGGGCGAACCTCAGAAACTTTGTGCTAAGTGAAAGAAACCAGACACAAAAGTGCATCTATTGTATGATCCTGACTAGGCAAATCAAGAGAGGCTAGAGGTTAGGCTGCAGGTTAGAGGTTGCCTAGGGATGGAGGGAAGCAAGGGTGGGGGAGGGGGGTAGGAAAAGGGTATGGGATTTCCTTTTGGAGTGCTCAAAATATCCTGCAACAAGATAATGGTGGTGGCTGCACAACACTGTGAATGCACTAAAAAGCACTAAATAGTTTGTTTTAAAAGGGTGAACTTTCTGTTATGTGTATTTAACTACAACCGTGGATGGGCAGATAGATAAAACAAAATGAATGCTTAAATGAAACAAACCAGGAGGAGGAGGAGGCTAAAGATGATGGATTTAATTTTTGCTTTCTGGGACTCAAGGTGTTTGTGGGCCATGGTTGTGGAACTGTCTAGCAGAGAGCTGGATTTGTGAGTCCAGAGCTCAGGGAAATGTCTGGGCTGAAGACGGAGATGTGGGGGCAGGGCAGTAGGTGATATCTCCCAAGAAGAGTGGAAAAGCAAGGAGCTCAGGGGGAAGAGTGTCATTGCAGATGGGCAGGCAGAGGAGGAGAAAGCAGGCGGGATGGCCCACATGGAGCAGCCCAAGCAAGGCAGCTCAGAACCATGTCTACAGCGCGTGCGCAATCACTCCTGGCGGGGAAATGATAAGCCCCATTGCTGGCTATGCCTCAGGCATCAGTGATTATCTTGCATTCTGTGCTGGGCTTTTCACTGACATCACACTCTCTGGCTTTTCACCTCTCACGCTGTGTGACTCAGCTCTTAGTCTAAGGTCTGCTGAGTGTGTGCCAAAAGGGTGACATGGGAAGCTCTCCAGGGGACAAATCCATGCTGTAAGAATGCTTTCAGTTCTAAAATAAATACTACTCATTTAAAGAGTTAGAATCTGCCCTCAGATAACATTATCAGAAGTCACTGGAAGCCACACTCAGCTTTACCACTGACAAGAATAGAGGTAAAATCCATGCGGATTACCAAGCCAAATGACAACACTCTCACTTCACTAGAAGACCCTCCTAAACAGGGTGAGGTGTGACCTGGAGTTCGCTTACATTTTAGTTTTGGAGATGATATGGCAATCGAGAGGCTCAGATGACCCAAGTTTCACTTATTTTCCACTTTAGAAAGCTGGTCCCTGGGATTCCCCTCCCCTACCACCTTGCTCACTCTTTTCTTTGAGCAAGCCTGTTTGTGTAATCTCCC
>SJYT01046756.1:106422-157579 GCA_006410635.1 Cephalophus harveyi
CGCCCCCCCCCACCTCAGCAACTGCTTCTTTCCCCAGGTTATTAGGTGGTAAGGCAAGTATGTGAAAAGATACCCATTCCCCTCCAATCCACATATTTGGTGGCCCTGGATATAATCCTGTATTCATTTGCTGGGGCTGATGTAACAGTCCCACATGCTGGGGGCTGAAACACCAGAAATGCATTGTCCCCCAGTTCTGGAGACTGGAAGCTCGAGATCAAGGTGTGAGTAGTGTTGGTCCCTTCTGAGATCTATGAGGGCAGGATCTTTTCCAGGCCTCTCTCCTGGGCTTGTGTAGATGGGCATCTCATCCTTCTATCTCTTCACATCACCATCCATATACAGGTATTTCTGCATCACAATTTCCTCTTCTTGTCAGGACACCAGTTGTGTCAAATGGGGGCCCACCTTCATGATCTCACTTTCATTTGACCACCTCTGTAAAGACCCTGTCTCCAAATATGGTCACATGCAGAGGTACCCATAATCATCCTGTTGCCTGAATTTGCCTTGCCTTCATGGCACAGGTCTCACGACCTTTGTTAGATGGGCTCCTTCAGATGGCAGGACGTAGTGATGGGCTGCTGGGTTCTGTCCCAACCCTGCCAGGGGGAAGCCTCACGAACATGAAATCTGCACCCCATCCCCTGCACCCCACACACACACATCCACCCACCCCAGGAAAGCCACGCTGAGCTCCCTTCTCCTCCACCCTCTCAGAATGACTGCGGTGTAGGGAGCTGACTCAGGCCGCATCTGCAAACAGTAATTTCCAGATAACATTGTTACTGCAATTACCAAGTTAAGAAAAGGCTGCTCAGCCGATACTTGGGCAATGGAGAAAGTAATGAAAAAAAAAAAAAAAAAAAACAGATTTGCTTTTCTCCTGTGGAGACAGCCCATTCAGAGGAAGCAGCCCCCACCTTCTCCGCCAGCAGCTCTGAAGTAACCCCAGCTTCAGACCGGTCTGCTTCCTGGGGGCCGATCATTCTTGGGCTTTGCATTTGGTGGCTGTGCCAAGAGAGCCTGCTGGAGACCCAGAGACAAATCTGGCTGTTGCCCCACATTCTCTCCCCACTAAATCACAGTTTTCTTTCGCGGGAAGGTGGCTATTGTGTGGCTGTCAAACTGAGGCAAGTGAAACGTGCCCAAGTGACGGCATGCATTAGCAATAGCAGCTCCCTCTGTCACATGCAAGCTCTGAGGCAGCGACAAGGCAATTTGGCCCTGATAGGTGGGTGATGATTAAAATTAACAAAAGGCATGAAGAATGAGAGGGGAAAGCTCCTATTACCTTGTGGTCCCCAAACCGACAGGGTGGCCAAATACTCCCCATGTGAACAGAACCCCCAGTCAGAGGGACAGACCCCAGGGCAGGGCATTGTCCCTGAACCAGCTGTGGATGGTTTCCTTGACCAGATCTGGGAATGCAAGGTGGGTGGTGAGGGAGATGGCAGCAAGATCTGGGTTGGGTTCAAGGTCTGGGTCAAGACCTGAAACTCTATGGTTAGAAACAGTGTTCCTGGCAGGGTGTGTGTATGCTGGGGACTCCTTCGGAGTGCGCTCAAGACTTGTGGACATTTCTCACAGTGTCATGTCTCAGATGGGGAAGCTTAGATGATAGCCAACCGGAAGAGGATTAAAGGCAAATTATCTCTCAGCTCAAGGGAACCCCGGTTTAAATTGGATTTGTGACCTAACATTTGCATGAGTGTAGGAACCACATCACCAGTGTGGGGCCCTGATGGGAGCCCACCTACCTAATCCCACGTGTCAGAATCTGGAAAATCGATTAGGTAGCAGAGCACCAGGCATGGGGAGGTCTCAGCCGAAGAGAAATTGCCACAGTCCTGGGCAGACTACACATCAGGCCAGCAAGAACTAACACCTTTTCCCCACCTCTTTCCCTGTGCTTAATGAACCTGTGTATATAACGATCAGTGAGCACCAAGTCTACATTCTCACCCTGGCTTCTCCTGTAACCACTAAAATGTGAGCCTCCTGCCACAGGTCCTAATTGTCTACTTAAATCACCTCATCCACACCGTCAGGCCACATGACACACGTGCCTGCCTGTGGGTTCATTGCGAGAGGACAGGTGATTTGTCCTGTGAGAGGAGACCTCCGTGCGGATGGATTCCTGTCTTTACTTCCCTCCGGTTTGGAAATTCTAAAGTCAGAGAGGGATAGAGCATCTTTGCTAAAGGGTTCTGGGCTTGGTCCCCGCACCATCCAGAGAGCTGTCTCTTTAATGCTTTGTCTCTCCTGGAAAAAACAAAGCCTTTTTCCCCTGGTGAAGCTTCTGCTGGCTGTATCAACTAGTTTTAACATAGAAAAAATGGAAGGAGAAAGGGATTGTGTGTGGGGGAAAATAGCTCTTTTTCTCAAGGCAGTTTTCTCCATGGATGTGAGTTGCAACGTATTTGAGAGCTCCTGTCAATCTCCATCAAGCAGGGCAGTTAGTGGAGTGGTTAGGGACATGGGCTTTGGCATCAGGCAAGTGCAGGCTGTCATCTCACCTCTCCCTCCTCCCACTCACCCAGCTGTGTGACTTTTTAAAAATAACAGCTTTATTGAGATTCAGGTACCATAAAATAACCTTTTAAAATGTACGATTCAGTGATTTGTGGTAGTCACAGACTTATGCCATCATCACCACTGTCTAATTCCATTATATGTTCATCACTCCAAAAAGAATTCTTGTGCCATGAGTACTCATTCCTCACTCCCCAAACCCCCAGCCCCTGGCTACTAGTAATCGACTTTCTATCTCTATAGCTATGCCTATTGTGTACATTTAATGTACATGGAATCATTCAACATGTGGTCTTTTGTATCTGGCTTCTTTCACTCCGCATAGTGTTTTCAAGATGCCTCTATGTTGTAGCATGAACCAATACTGTGTTCCTTGTTATGGCCGAATAATATTCTATGCCCTGGCTATACCACATGCTGTTTGTCCACTCATCATTTCATGGATATTTCAGTTGTTTTCACTTTATGTCTATTTCCTCATGGCTAATGATGTTCTGCATCTTTTCACCTGCTTGTTGCCCATTCGTATATCCTCCTTGGAGAAACATCCATTCAGATCCCTTGCCCATTTTTTAATTGTTTTCAGTTCAATTCAGTCACTCAGTCATGTCCAACTCTTTGACACCCCATGGACTGCAGCACGCCAGGCTTCCCTGTCCATCACCAACTCCTGGAGCTTGGTCAAACTCATGTCCATCGAGTCGGTGACGCCATCCAACCATCTCATCCTCTGTCATCCCCTTTTCCTGCCTTCAATCTTTCCCAGTATCCGGGTCTTTTCCAGTGAGTCAGCTCTTTGCATCAGGTGGCCAAATTGTTGGAGCTTCAACTTCAGCACCAGTCTTTCCAATGAATGTTCAGGACTGATTTCCTTTAGAATTGACTAGTTGGATCTCCTTGAAGGTCAAGGGACTCTCAAGAATCTTCTCTAACACCGCAGTTCAAAAGCATCAGTTCTTTGGTGCTTAGCTTTCTTTATGGTCCAACTCTCACATCTATACATGACTACTGGAAAAACCATAGCTTTGACTAGATGGACCTTTGTTGACAAAGTAATGTCTCTGCTTTTTAATATGCTGTCGAGTTTGGTTACAGCTTTTCTTCCAAGGAGCAAGCATCTTTTAATTTCATGGCTGTATTTTTATGGTTTCAGTTCCAGGCTTCTTTATATATTTTTGATACTAGACTGTTATCAGATATATGACCCACAACTATTTTTCTCCCATTCTGTGGAGACATTTCTTGACTTTTCTGAGTTTCCTTAACTAAGCAGAAAGTACAAGTGCAGCCTCCCAGATTTTTTGAAAAGAGTCAATGAAGTGATCCATTGGCACACGTGGCAGAGTGAGTGTCTGGCGCACAGTGAACTTACCTGAATAAGTCTTGTGATCATTCACTAGGATTAGCCAACTTAGATTCATGGTGAGACAGAGACAAGCTGGGAGCCCTGGAGCCCTCAGTTTACATCTAATGAGTGTGATGTTCAAAGAGCTTTGAATTGACTATCGTGTTATTCCTAGAATGACTGGAGCTGTTTTATTTCAGATGATTACACTTTTATTCTAAGTATATTTTATAGTTTTATAAATTAACTGATAATTCCTGGCCAGTATTGGGATCTGCCACTTTCCATGTTTATATTTATAGCTCTCTCTGTTTTTCTCTCTATCTAAACAGCTAGCTGCCCATATATCACAAATGTGTCTATGAACAATAGGATAGAAATAGCATAGTGTTGGGACAAATATTTAGAATTGGCACTTTCTTACTTAAGGCAAATCATGAAAGGATAGACCTCCAATTTCTTAATATGTTTGCCAACAGTATGTAAAACCTACTTATGAGTCTGTTATGGCTGAAACTGCTTTCTTCAACCAGAGATCTCATAATTTCATCTGCAGGGATTCTTCTAATACTGCTTCTGAATGCATTGGTATAAGAACCAAGATCCAATTTGTCCTAATACCATAATAATAGAAGTGGTAACATTTATTAAGCACTCACCATCATACTCTTTGCACATTACTCTTCACAAAATGTATGCAAAATAGATATCAGGGACCTTGTTTTAGAGACCCAAAAATGGAGGCTCAGAGAGATCAATCAGTTTGCCTACATTTGCACAGCTAGTAAATACAAGAGCCCAGACTGGACCCCTAGTCCATGCAATTTCCAAATCTTTGTTCTCTCCCCTATATGGCCTTACACCTCTTAGGAGCTTATATTTACCAGAGTTCTTATTCATTAATCATCTGGGTTATTTCTGTGTTTCAGAATCAGAAAATCAATCCCTCCTAATCCACTGATAAAATGGTAGTACATAAAACCTGGTGTGCTGCAGTCCATGGGGTTGTAAAGAGTCAGACACAACATAGCAGCTGAACAACAACACAGAACAATTTAGATCTGTGTGTCACTCACTTATCTTGAGGATCTTTTTATTTCAGAACTTCAGCTTTTCTTTTGGAGTCAATGGAAGTTCTAAGATATTGGCTTTACATGGCTTCAGCAGGATCCCAGGGTTAAGAAACACCCACACTGTGTTGGTGAGCCACAGATAATTCATTTGTACCATGTTGAAGTTTGGAGAGAGATGGCCAAAATGATTCAACGTGGCTGGCTTGCCACATCAATGTGATTGTGCCATGTGCAGTAATTTATAGTGTAAACAAGTTTTCTGCAGAAGCTAAATTTATCATGCAACTAATTTAACATGCACAGAAGGAGCTGTTAAATTATTTCAGTCCCATTACTCAAAATGTTCAGAAAATTCCTCTGTATTAGAGCCAGTGCAGGATTGGCTCTGCAACCAAGTGCATCAACATAAATGTTGAATTCCCTGGAGAAAATGCTTGCCTCATACTGTTACTTAGGGGAAATTTATGCCCAGACACTGTGGAGCCCCTTCTAAAACAATTCTCATTTTGTTAAAACAATAGGATCAAATTTTCTATCAAGTTACCCAGCATCTCTGCATTTATAAAACTTGTAGGCAGACACAAATGTCAGTACAATGGTGATGTGTTTTTAAAGGATTAATACTTTATGAAATGTGGAAGTGGAACCTGAGGTTTTCCTGTGACTTTCTAATTTTGTCTTTACCTACATGGGAAGAATTCCTCATGGAAGCCATATGTGATGCCTCAAAACTGTTTAAATTGGAGTAATTATCAGAACAAATGGTATCATTGGATGATATTAGTCTGTTTGTGTTCCTTCTGCCTACTCAATGAATCAACATTAATACAGATTTTTAGAAACACTTGAAACAGTCATCTGTGATTCCATTTTTATTTTAAAATACAAGTTTAAAAATTGATTTAACCTTTTTACCTACTAAAATATACCTTTAGATTGACAGTTTCCATTACATAGTCCTTATCCAGAAAAGATGTATCCTTTTCTACCCAGTTTTTAAAGCTCTGAATCAGGAATAGGCATGAAATTTTATCTGGTGTGTGTTTGGCATCTGTTGAGATGATCATATTTTTTTTTTATCATTTTATTTGTCAATGACATGATGTAGTATATGAATAGACTTCTCAATATCAAACATTTTATGCACTCCTGGAATCTGGTAGATTAATATTTTATGATATGCAGTTCAGTTTTATTTTATGTAGATTTGAATTTTACAGATTTGATAAAGTTGATTTAATATTAATAGACTTTATACTAAAAAAAATTGATCTACTTCTACTTCTGATGTGGGAAAACTATTTGGGGCTGAGGTACAGTTCTTTTCCTTTCTGCAACTTTCACATTAATGTAAAAACACACTTCTCTAATTTTACTTGGTTCCAAGTAAAAATGACATCTAATGTATTCAGGATAATCCAGGCTGAGTTATCTTGAGCCAATAATCACAATAGATGATAAAGGTAGGGTGATTCCCATGTGCTAGCATTGTCTCATTTAATAATTACAGCAGTCCTATAAGCTGTTAGCGTTAGGAGTCCTCTCTCACCAAGGACTCACTCGGAAGTTCAAGGGATTTGATCTTAAGTGATGCAGCCAGTGAGGGTTTGAACTTGGGCCTGACTGCAGAGCAGGCTCAGGCCTTACACTCAGCCCCTCCCTGTGCTCAGAAACCACATGCAACTCAGCTGGCTCTGCAAAGAGGCAAGTCACTGGTCTCTGAGGACACTGAACACAGGCTAGTTCTTGCAGATGTGTGTCCTTGTACTTGAGCTATGTCTGGCTTAGTCCACATTCATCACTCCTAGCAGAGACAAGTCCATTAGCTGTTGTTCCACTTATAGTAATGAAGTGCAATATGGGCATCATGTTTGATGGGAAAACTTCGTAAATGAGCGTGTTCAGCATGGCCCCCGAGTCTGTACAGCTGGTCCCATAGGGAGCAGGGAGCCACTGACTAGGATTTCTGGTAGTGTAGGGTAAGAGCTCTGCCAAGGCGCTATGAACACCCCACAGATATTCAAATAGGCTGTGTAGGCCGAGGCTTGAGCCACAGATAATCTGAGTCTTGGCAGAACACCTAGTGATCGTCCATGAATGGGAGAGCACAAGACGATCTCGAGATGTACTTCAAGGCTGTTTCCCACTTGCCTTCCCTCCCGTCTCCTCTGGGAGCCTGTCATGACACAATTTCCCATGGCTTCCCAGGGACTGGGGAGATGTGGAACATTCTGTGCCACCACCTCCCCAACACATACACACACCCCGAGGAAGAGAACCGCAGCCCATAAAACCCCTTAACTGAGGTCTAGAATGGGCTTCTCCACCACAGACTGCTTACTCTGCCAACGTCCAGTTCCAGTGGTCTTGATGGTGTCCTTTTTGGCATGAGGGTCAAAGATCCAGGGGCAGCTCGCAGATCTTCCTTGCTTTCATTATGTAAGTATGTAACTGTCTCACTCTAGAAGTAGCTGGCTGGATCTTTAGCAGTCCCATCGCCCGGGCTTCACCCTGTTTTATATGTGTTGCATGACAGGTGCTCACCCAATGGGACACTCACAGGGCCCCTGGGCTCTGTGTGCCCCCAAGAAAGTCCAGCTGTAGGATTTTATAGGGTTGAAACACTGTCAGTATGGGTTAGAAGACAATCTGCCTCTTTTACCCTAAACAAACTGTGGGTATGTGTGTTTGTTGGAGAGGTGTTCTTTTGATGCAAGAAAGAGCTGAAGATATCAGTCAGCTGAGCTTTTCATAAGCAACCGGGCAACATTGCTGTCAAGGTTTTATGTAGGCCTCAATGGCTAGGTTTGACTATTGTGCTTCAACAATCTGAAAGACAATGTGGATTCTTTATGCTTCAGCCTCCAGGAAATCCTATCTGCCATGTCAGTTCAGGTAAACAGCCCTTCTTGACAACCTTTCTCTAGAAAGGGGTTTGAGTAACAGCTTAAAGCACTCCAAGCTACAGTGCTGTTATCAGCGGCTAAGGATTGGCAGTGCCATGGATCTCACTAAGAACTGCCCCCAGCTCCCATCAAGTTTCATGGAAAGCATAGGGACTGCCAGCAGGCACCAGCTGTACGGTGCTTAATAGCACCTTAATATTTTAAGTTTTGAAGAGTTTCCTTAGATGGAGATTAATGGACCAGCTCAGTAAAGGAGTTCTTTACTTAATCCTTTAACAATTAGGAGCTGATGGGAAGAGAGAAGTAATGAAGTGCCCTGTGTGACTGGGACATTCTTAGCAGGAACCGCAGGGGTTTCTGGTCTCTTTCAGCCACGGTTGCTCGAAGGAGCTTCATGGAACGACATCTGCCTTGCCTCAGCAGTGGGGAATGGAATTTATGAGGCGTGTCTTCAGAGAGAGGAAGGTTGGGTATGACTGTCCCCTCCCCTGGTCCTAGGGCAGGTACACGAGCCGTGCGAGCAGCAGGAGGCACTTGTGAACAGAGAGGGACAGCCTAGTGTGAGGGGTGTGTGCGTGTTTTGGAGATGGGCAGAGTTCAGTGCCCTCAGAGTGGCTGGGAAGACATTGGGCATCAGGATTGTCAGTGTCCCAATCCAGCTCATTCTAACTCCAGCATTTCTGTAGAATCTGGTCTCTTCTCTCCCCCAAGCTGACTGTCAGTGTCCTGGTTCCCTGGACTATGACAACGGTGGTCTCACAGATGTCTATGTTGCCTCCTTCTCCCAGTCCATCTATGGGTCCTTTGCTCTCGGAAATCTCTACATCTGGCTCCCCATGTCCCTCCCTTGCTTAAAAACTGTGGTTCTTTCCCCTCTCTGTTGCTCTTCAGAATGAGGTAAGGTTTGGTCTCACCCCAAACTACCTCCTTAGACTCAGCCCTTTTCACTGGTGCTGACCCATAGTATATTCCAACCAGACCAAGTGCCCCCCTCTTGCCCAAACCTCAAATCTCTTGCTACTTCTGCTTGTTCTCCTTAGGCTGCTCTTTCCTTCTTCCTCCCCTGGCAGTTCTTTCCTTCTTCCTCCCCTGGCAGTTCTTTCCTTCTTCCTCCCCTGGCAGTTCTTTCTGCCTCAGAGATGTTGCTCAAAGACTACTGCTTCTGGGTAGCCTTCACCAGACTGAGTAGACATCAACATTCCTTCTTTTGAGTCCCTTCTTACATGCCTCTAACATTGAACTTACAACATTACGTTGTTATTGTTTGTTTATCAAGTCTTATCCTTCTTAAGGTGTGGGTTTTTTTAGGGGAAGAGGCCATGTCATCTCACTGTTGCCTCCCCAGGGCCAAGCACAGTCATGGCAAGTAGTAATGATAGTTACAGTAATCACAGAGTCTCTACCAACCATCTCACATACATAATCTCATCTAATCCTCATACCAGCCTTCTGAAATAGGTACTGTTATTGCTTCCATTGTACAGATTAGGAAGCTGAAGCTATGATAAAAAAAACTTGCCCTAGTTCACACTCAGTATACTTTAGAAAATGCAAGTGTTAGTTGCTCAATTGTGTCCAATTCTTTGAGACCCTATGAACTGTAGTCTGCCAGGTTCCTCTCTCCATAGGATTTCTCAGGCAAGAATACTGGAGTGGGTTGCTATGCCCTTCTCCAGGAGATCTGCCTGACCCAGGGATCAAACCCAGGTCTCCTGCATTGCAGACAGGTTCTTTACTGAATGAACCACCAGAGAAGCCTGTTTTAGCACTAGGGTTCAAATTCAGCACAGCCCAACTGCAAAATCTGTGCTCTTGTGTGCTCCAACATTGTCTCACCCACAAATACCAAGCCCAGTAAATGATCCTGAATGAATCCTTATTACTCCGTATGGATGACTCTTCACAATTCATTCAAGATGACTCGGACAGTCCTACTGAAGAGTTGGCACCATCTACTATTAAGATGCATGCTTGGGATATTTTTTAAAACAAAAGATTCTCTTTTCCCCTTTGGAATGATCCCAGCAGCTGTTGTCAGGTCCAGGTTGGCCCACTGGGTTATGATCTTCTCCAGGGAAATCCACTCTCAGATGTTTTCACACACACCCTGAAAAATGATACAATAATGTTTGGGTGTGTGTAACATTCTTGAAAGCCATCTGAATTCTATTAGGCAGTTTGTCTTTTGCATGATAACTTGAGTTCCCATATTTGCAGAAAATGTCATAACCCAGAGAAATATACCAAGAAAATGAAAATCAAATTCAAAATAAATCCCATGGAGGAGAAAATTGGTATTGTGCTGAATTTATGTGATCAATTCAATGGAAGTCCAAGGTTGAAGAGGTGGCAGTTTGATACAAGTCAATAATCATATACATCAAGGCTCATTCTATGAACTTGGGCTTATGTATGCAATATAGATATAAATCCATACATGCCATGTGTGTGAATAGAAATCAGATTCTTACTCTTTTGTTTCCTACCTTTGCCTTGTATGTATATGTACTCAGGACTCAAGCCAAACAGACTAGTCTGCATCCTTTGAATCTCTGAGATAGATATTATTTTTATGCCTATTGCACAGAGAAGTAAACTGAGGTTCAGAAAAGTTAAGTAACTTAGCTCATGTTCTCTAACAAAATCCTGTATAATATCCACGGAGCCATAATTACCCCCAATATATGACTTGACCAGATGAGTTGTTTTCACAGTATGTTCATCATCCCTGGGGTACCCCAGAGGTTCCCAAACCTGACTGTGAGCCAAGCAGTGTGACTCTTTTATTTGGGGTTCCTAATAAGATTTCACCTGGCAAGGGAGGAATCTTGGGTGTGGGAAAGTTTGAAAACCATTGGTTTACAGCACAAGTCATCAGACTTTATTATGCTCAGATAGTAAATATTTCAGGCTTTTGGGGCCCTATCTTCTCCATTATAGCTACTGAACCTGGCCATTGTGGCATAAAAGCTCAGTTAGTATTTGCATGAATGGGTGTGACTGTGTTCCAATATGACTTTGAATTTGAATGCTATATAATTTTCATATGTCATGAAATATTATTCTTCTCTGGATTTTTTCTCAACCATTTAAAAATGTAAAGCCAGTTTTAACTCACAGGCAGTATAAGAGCAGAAGGAAAGCTAGTTTGGACTGAAGGCCTCAGTTTACCAACCCCTGGACTAAATAGATGGTCCCTAAGGGACCTCTCAAATCTCTCACTAAGGAACCAGAGTAACCTTATGAGATGCCCTATTTTCTGAAACCCTAAGAAGACCATCAGCTGTAAAAGACACTCCTTCTCTGGTCTGTATGCCCATGGAAGGGTGCATGATCTAGTTGGGACCCATACTGTGGACCCACTGGGTGACACTGGGCTAGAGGTCCCACCTAATACATCTTGGAGACTTATCCCCATAGAATAGTCTGGATCGTCAAACTATTTGTCACTGCCCCAGCCCTCAGACTTGGAATTTCCAGGATTCCCAGTGGGTTGGTCATGAAATCTGACATTTAAGTTAAAACCTTGAGAAAATTAAATGCAGCTTCTCCGGGGAAAAGAGCCTTTACCTTGGGGAAACAGAATGAATGCTTTGAAAAATGTCATAGCGTCTTCCTCATCGCCTGCCTCACTATCCACAAATGCTTCAGTGCTGCCGAGACTACAAAGCACTAGGTAGGGAAATAGACACTTCCCTGAGTAGTTCTAGTCCAGTCATATTTCATTTCCCCAACCTACTTTATGAAGAGGAAGTGTCGTTTAAGGAGTCGGTAGGACTAAGATACTATTCTAGAAAAGGACCCACAGTAAGAGGCTGCCTGACAAGAAGGCTCAGGTCTTCAGGCAACCCTGGACTCTCTGGGATGCCCAGCCCGGCTCTGCTGTGTTATTCATTTGGAGAAAAAAATGAAAACACTTACTCCGATTACTATCAGCTTTGAATATTTATGAGGACAATGGTAACTTAACCTAGTCCCCAGAAAACCCCAAAATAATTGAGAGAGAAGCTATGGTTCTGTTTTTGAGTGCCTAAAACCTGACTGAAACAGCCTCCTCCCCTTCCCCACACAATGGAACTAGCAGCACTGGCCCTGCCTCCCAAGCCCATTGCATGTCCAGTGTCCCAGGGTGGGCTACAGAGAAGAGCACTCAGGCTGCCAGATGGAAGCTACGAGATAGCACAGGGCAACTCCTAACTGGCAGAACTGAAAATAGTTAAAGCTACAGTAGAAACAGACGTCTGACGGCATGAGACAAAGGCTGTAGCTGTACATGGGCGATGTTGTAGGTGCCTCCTCTGGGTGACAGGTGACAGAGGTAACACTTTAGGCACTTCCAGCTGGAAGAGCCATGGTCCATCTATGCATCATCCACCAATATGCAGCTAGTTCCATCAACACCTGGAAGCCAGAATCCAGCCCATATCAAGTAGTGCACCTGATAGTCTGTCCGCCCAGTAAAGTTCAGTTCAGTCTCTCAGTCGTGTCCGACTCTTTGCAACCCCATGAACTGCAGCATGCCAGGCCTCCCTGTCCATCACCAACTCCCAGAGTTCACTCAAACTCACGTCCATCGAGTCGGTGATGCCATCCAGCCATCTCATCCTCGATCATCCCCTATTCCTCCTGCCCCCAATCCCTCCCAGCATCAGAGTCTTTTCCAGTGAGTCACCTCTTCACATGAGGTGGCCAAAGTACTGGAGTTTCAGCTTTAGCATCATTCCTTCCAAAGAACACTTAGGACTGATCTCCTTTAGAATGGATTGGTTGGATCTCCTTGCAGTCCAAGGGACGCTCAAGAGTCTTCTCCAACACCACAGTTCAAAAGCATCAATTGTTCAGTGCTCAGCTTTCTTTATAGTCCAACTCTCACATCCATACATGACTACTGGAAAAACCATAGCCTTGCAGAGTTCCAAAGAATAGCAAGAAGAGATAAGAAAGCATTCTTCAGCGATCAGTGCAAAGAAATAGAGGAAAAGAACAGAATGGGAAAGACTAGAGATCTCTTCAAAAAAATTAGAGATACCAAGGGAATATTTCATGCAAGGATGGGCTCGATAAAGGACAGAAATGGTATGGACCTAACAGAAGCAGAAGATATTAAGAAGAGGTGGCAAGAATACACGGAAGAACTATACAAAAAAGATCTTCACGACCCAGATAATCATGATGATGTGATCACTGATCTAGAGCCAGACATCTTGGAATGTGAAGTCAAGTGGGCCTTAGAAAGCATCACTACGAACAAAGCTAGTGGAGGTGATGGAATTCCAGTTGAGCTGTTTCAAATCCTGAAAGATGATGCTGTGAAAGTGCTGCACTCAATCTGCCAGCAAATTTGGAAAACTCAGCAGTGGCCACAGGACTGGAAAAGGTCAGTTTTCATTCCAGTTCCAAAGAAAGGCAATGCAAAAGAATGCTCCAATTACCGCACAATTGCACTCATCTCACATGCTAGTAAAGTAATGCTCAAAATCCTCCAAGCCAGGCTTCAGCAATACGTGAACCGTGAACTCCCTGATGTTCAAGCTGGCTTTAGAAAAGGCAGAGGAACCAGAGATCAAATTGCCAACATCCGCTGGATCATGGAAAAAGCAAGAGAGTTCCAGAAAAACATCTACTTCTGCTTTATCGACTATGCCAAAGCCTTTGACTGTGTGGATCACAATAAACTGTGGAAAATTCTGAAAGAGATGGGAATACCAGACCACCTAACCTGCCTCTTGAGAAATCTGTATGCAGGTCAGGAAGCAACAGTTAGGACTGGACATGGAACAACAGACTGGTTCCAAATAGGAAAAGGAGTGCGTCAAGGCTGTATATTGTCACCCTGCTTATTTAACTTATATGCAGAGTACATCATGAGAAACGCTGGACTGGAAGAAACACAAGCTGGAATCAAGATTGCATTCCCCATCTATTTCCCATGAAGTGATGGGACCAGATGCCATGATCTTCGTTTTCTGAATGTTGAGCTTTAAGCCAACTTTTTCACTCTCCTCTTTCACTTTCATCAAGAGGCTTTTTAGCTCCTCTTCACTTTCTGCCGTAAAGGTGGTGTCACCTGCATATCTGAGGTTATTGATATTTCTCCCAGCAATCTTGATTCCAGCTTGTGTTTCTTCTAGTCCAGCATTTCTCATGATGTACTCTGCATATCACAGCAGTATTAATAATCAAAAGCTGGAAACAGCCTAAATATTTTATAATAGGGGAACTATATAGTAATATTGCACAAATCCATATAATATAATAATATGGAGCCATTGAAAAAGTTTGAAAGAAATTGTAATGGTATGATTCTAGTCCTGCAACATATATGTGTGTAGTGGCTCAGACAGTAAAGAATCTGTTTGCAATGAAGAGACCTGGGTTCAATCCCTGGGTTGGGAATATTCCCTGGAGAAGGGAATGGCTACCCTCTCCAGTATTCTTTCCTGCAGAATTCCATGGACAGAGTAGCCTGGTGGGCTACAGTCCATGGGGTTGCAAAGTGTCAGACACAACTAAGCAATTAACACTTGTGGGCATACATGAATGTATGTATAAGCAAATATACATAACTAGATACAAATACTTATCAAGAGAGCAAAACAGAGAAGGAGGATTGAGGAACGGTGATTGATTTTTTAATTATTTATCTGCATTTTCTAACTTTTCTAAAATGAGCATATGTTACAGATAGATTGATCTTACATCCAACATTTCCTAGAAGAGCTCTAGTTTACCCCAGAGTAATTACTTATAGTGCTCTAATTTACCTGCAGAAGTGTCACTGGGCAATAAATTATATGGTCTAACTAAGTATAATTGAGAAAAATAGCTTTAAAATCACCACAAAGTAGTATAGGATTGAACTGTAATTACTTGCACAGGAAATATGAAGGATATTTAAAATTCAGCCCAATATCTCTTATATACAAATTATAAGAATCTTTGATCACATAAAAAGAACAAGATAATTTGTGAACAAAACATATTCAAAGGGTAACACCTGAAATTACAACAACTGAATATGTAACTCTTAATTTCAGACACTTGAGTGGGCAAATTTTTAAACGTTTTCTGAAGTATTTGGAGTCAGAGTCTTACAATTTCAGCTTAAGGGATTATTAAATTTACACTTTGCAAATGTACTAAATGTAGAATACCAGATTAAATACCTTCTCAAGGACAGTGAATTGATTCTTCATCTGAATTTCCTCTGGCATTAATAGAAAAATCTGAACCTTAGTAAACAAATATTTAAAAGTACCTCGGGGGATACGATTCTAATAAATTCGAAGTAGAAAAGAAGAACTTATGATGAAATAATTATAAATCAATGCAACTTTAGGTACATTTTCTTTAATTTCTGTTACATTTCTCTGTAGTGCACTTCATACATAATCCCTGAAATTATCATATTTTTGTGGGTACCACATCAAACCAAACTTACTAACATTTAGTTCCAAACATCTTTTCACTCCTTCTAATGCCACATTAGCCAACCTCTGCCTCTTTCCTGAGAAATTTAAAGAAATCAAACCTTAGGAATGGCTTTCATTGAAACAATGAATAGCCTGACATTTTGGCTAAAAAAGTTGCTCTTTATAAACAACAAACTGGATTAAACATGAGATGGATTGCCTTCAGGCTAGTAGAGAGACAGACGCCTACAATGGTAATTGACTGTGAGACGAAGGGAGCCACAACACTCAGGAAGGGAAGCCAGCCAACACAATGAACCCAACTGCATGGCATTACCTACTAAACCATATACATATGGATGATTCTTATTTTCCCTCATGTATTGTTAGTTTTCTTGAAATGAAAAGTCATAGATTATTGTAACAAATGTACTACATTCTTTGTAGATAATACATCAAGACAGAGATATGCAGAAGGGAAATGTTATCAAATGGATCATTTGTGGGGAAAAAAAAATATATATATATATAATCTTAAAGGTTTCAGGTGATTGCAAACTCACTACAAGTCAGAAAAGTGATTCAACAAATATAATAACAAAAGCAATAGTAGAGGTTCAGCAGCATAAATAGAACAAGATGAGAAATTATGCCTACTGATACTTTGATCTATGCATATTAGAGAATGTCATAAATGTTGGATTCTATTCTGTTAGCCAGGGGTATAGAAGAACTGTTGAAACCAAGATAGAAACATGAAAGAAGACAAACAAAATAAATAACAAAACTGGAACTAGAGTTGCCTTATGACCCAGCAATCCCACTGCTGGGCATACACACCGAGGAAACCAGAATTGAAAGAGGCACGTGTACCCCAATGTTCATCGCAGCACTGTTTATAATAGTCAGGACATGGAAACAACCTAGATGTCCATCAGCAGATGAATGGATAAGAAAGCTGTGGTACATATACACAATAGAGTATTATTCAGCCATTAAAAAGAATACATTTGAATCAGTTCTAATGAGGTGGATGAAACTGGAGCCGATTATACAGAGTAAAACACCAATACAGTATACTAATGCATATATATAGAATTTAGAAAGATGGTAATGATAACCCTGCATGCTAGACAGCAAAAGAGACAGAGATGTATAGTACAGTCTTTTGTACTCTGTGGGAGAGGGCGAGGGTGGGATGATTTGGGAGAATGGCATTGAAACATGTATAATATCATATAAGAAATGAATCCCGGTTCAGATTTGATGCAGGATACAGGATGCTTGGGGCTGGTGCACTGGGATGACCCAGAGGGATGATACGGGGAGGGAGGTGGGGGAGGTTTCAGGATGGGGAACACGTGTACACCTGTGGCAGATTCATATTGATGTATGGCAAAACCAATACAATATTGTAAAATAGTTAGCCTCCAATTAAAATAAATAAATTTAAATTAAAAATAAATAAATAATGGTCATAACAACAGCAAAATCCAGTAAGTAGAGCATGCAAAATAGAGAGAAGATGGATTGACCATGAGTGTACTTAAGCATATTTATCTTGGAAAAAAGGAGGCCCCATGGGGTTATGTAGTTCTTCAACAATAGAAAATACAGGAATGTAGAAAGGAGCTGATTTAGTTTATGAGCTTCCAGTAGCCATACCTAGTAATTATAGACAGAAAGACATTACACAGTTACAAGAATACAGAAGAAAATAGAGGGGTCCTAATTTAAATAAGGTTGCTTTTTAAAATAATATGCCCACCACATCATTAAAGGTATTTACAGAAATGTTCAATAACAATTCAATGACAACAATAACAAAGCAAGTATTTCTGAGGCCCTAATATGTACCAGGCACCAACTATTCCATATATAGTGCCTTACTTAGTCTTCTCAACTACTCGTTGATACAAGTGTTATTAGTCTTCTTTTACATAGGAGGAAGCTATCTATGTCTACAAATGAATAAAAAGTAAAACCCAAGCTTACAACTAAGTACTCTAATTTTAAAATCTGGCTCCCACTTTTCAGAAGTGGTAAAGAGACACTACATAAATCACTTAAATGGATGAATTAGATAAATCCATGTCATTTCTTGAGTTTTCTAGGTGGCACAGTGGTAAAGAAACTGCCTGCCAATGCAAGAGGCACAGCTTTGATCCCTGGGTTGGGAAGATCCCCTGGAAGAGGAAATGGCAACCCACTCCAGTATCCTTGCCTGGGCAACCCATGGATGGAGGAGCCTGGTGGGCTACAGTCCATTGGGTCACAAAGAATCAGACATGACTTAATGACTGAGGATACACACACATGTTATTTATGCCAGTTCTACCATTTCATTCCCTATCTCAAAGTTTCTACAGAGAGTAAGAAGCTAATTCAGTGTATTCTATAAAATGCTACCAAAGTTGCTCTCCCATACACAGTTGAAAAGATGCAATTCCTACCACAATTGCATGCCTGAAATCCAATAACACTACACTGAACTCATGATTGAAAGAAAACCAGGAAAATGTACCTCTATCTGTTCCCTCAAGCAGCCCTCAGTTTAATCAAGGAAAGTCAATGTTACAAGCATATGGGAAAAAGGCAAATCCAGTTGAGTGAGTAAGAGGAAGAAGGGAACATTCATGACACATTCTTTTCCAGAGCTCTTCTGAATTTTGAAACTGTGCAAAAACAGAGATCTTCATTCAAAGAGAGAAGCCCAGTCTTAGTAGCCTGGGGCATGTTTTCAACTGCTGCGTGTTGAAGTATGTAACTCTGTGGGGCTTCCTGGGGGCTCAGTCAGTAAACAATCAGCCTGCAATGCAGGAGACCTAGGTTCCATCCCAGGGTCAGGAAGATCCCTGAGAGTAGGAAATGGCAATTCACCCAAGTATTCTTGCCTGGAGAATCTCATGGACAGAGGGGTCTGGCAGGCTACAGTCCACAGAGTCACAAAGAGTTGGACATGACTGAATGACTTAACTATCATGTAACTAAAGGCAGATCAGGCTTTTGCTGTGAATGCCTTGCCAGCTTGCCTTGCCACTCTCTGGGGCAGCAGAGAGTGGAACAAGATTGTCTTGAGAAACACTGGGTGAAAGAGGTCCATTTCCCTCTTGAACCAGATATTTAAGAACAGAAATAGAAAAACACTGTGGGAGGAAAAACACACTTGGAAATCAGAGACGTGGACCAGCCTTCGTATCAAATACTTTTAAACAGAGGCAATTTCTCACCTCTGGTGTGTAAGATCCACCTGACATTTTGTGCTTTTTAAGTAGAAAAAGTGGGTGAGGTAGAGACCAGAACTGAGAGGAAGGTGAGAGTCTTGAGAATAAAGAAGGACTAAGTGATGAGATGGAGAAGGCAATGGCACCCCACTCCAGTACTCTTGCCTGGAAAATCCCATGGACAGAGAAGTCTGGTGGGCTGCAAACCCACCAGTCTGGTGGGCTGCTTGCCTGACGTGCAACTAAGCCAGTCTACTGAATGAAACCATGCTGTGGTGAAGGGGGTACAGAGTTTATTGAAAGGCACCAAGCAAGGAGTACAAGCAGCCAATGATCAAAAGACCTCAAGTCTCCCGTGGCTTTCAGAAAGGATTTGTAAAGGCAGCATGAGAGAGATTATATGGTCTGTCATCAGCCCATGCACAGTCTTCTGACTGACAGTGTGTTGTTTCGGAATGTCAACTGCCAACCTTCCAGTTGCAACTGATCCAGTTTGCATACTGATGATCAGCAAGCAGTTAACGTCTTCTACTTGGTGCACGTTTCAGTACCTGCAAAATGACTCAAGGGTGTGTCTCAGGAACTTATCTGTAGCCCTTGGGGAGGAACTAAAGGTCCTTGACTGTTTTTATGGCTAAACTATTATTATTTTGTCTTCCTTGGCTGTTTACTTTTGTTTCTGCATTTTCTCACTTCTCTCATTAAATTTGCTCTTTTGACCTCAGGGAAAGCCTAGAAATCTAAAGATTTTCTACAAACAAGAGGTGAGAGTCACAGGGACCTGCCCCCCAGAAGGCCTCACAGGATCCTGCTTGGTTTGAAGAGGAATGGTCTTCATCCAGGAGGTTAATTTGCCTACACACACCTCTGGAAGAGCTGAAAGAAAACAAAACAAACAGATTCTGCTAGAATGTTGGGACATTGTTTGGGACACAATGTTTTCTTATTGAGGGAAAGTAATGGTAAAAAGTATTTTTTACATTAATATTATAGGGGTGTGTTTTATGTTGTCACTATGAAATCATGTTCTAAGTCTATTTCTCTACAATTATAGCTGCAAGGAAAAGAAGGTAGGTAAAACTTCCTTGGGAAAAAGGAGGGTATAACATAAGTTACATCTCAGTCATATTGGAAGAAAAAGTGAATGGCCTGCATTTCCTGTTCTAAGTAGACTTCCAAGAATAGAGGGGACCGTATAAACAAGTGGTGAGACATATATCCTGGCCTTTCTTCTATGGGATAATGCCTTAGAATGGAGAGATCCATTTGAGAGGCAGAAAAGGAAGCCAGAAATCAATGTTTCTACCTCTACGTGAGATTCTAGCAGGAGACACACATCCTTGATGTCTCAGCTACACTGTCATTCAGCAAACTGGGATGGCCATGGCATAGAAATAAGAGGAAGGGTGTAACTTTTAGGCAGAGAGAAAGAAATTGAAACTAAGCTTCGGTTTGTTTTTAGTTGCATAGTACTGAGTTTACCAAACTGGAGTAAAATAAGGATTTTCCAGCTGCCATGTGGTTTAAGGATGGATGAAAGTTTAGACGATTATAGAAAGCAAAAACTGTACATGTTTATTGGTTCATCAGAATATTATATATACTTTTGAAAATTGATTAATGAAGCACAAGAGAATTGCTGGTAAGTTGCCCACTATGTGTGTCTGGCAATTCTAGCTTCTCTGTGATTGTAGCATGTCTCTTCAGTTCAGTCAGTCAGTAGTGTCCAATTCTTTGCAACCCCCTGAACCGCAGCATGCCAGGCCTCTGTGTTCATCACCAACTCCCAGAGTTTACTCAAACTCATATCCATTGAGTCAATGTTGCCATCCAACCATCTAATCCTCCATCGTCCCCTTCTCCTCCTGTCCTCAATCTTTCCCAGCATCAGGGTCTTTTCAAGTGAGTCAGCTCTTCACATCAGGTGGACAAAGTACTGGATTTTCAGCTTCAACATCAGTCCTTCCAATGAACACCCAGGACTGATCTCCTTTAGGATGGACTGGTTAGATCTCCATGCAGTCCAAGGGACTCTCAAGAGTCTTCTCCAATATCACAGTTCAAAAGCATCAATTCTGTGCTCAACTTTCTTTATAGTCCAACTGTCACATCCATACATGACTACTGGAAAAACGATAGCCTTGACTAAACGAAACTTTGTTGACAAAATAATGTCTCTGCTTTTTAATATGCTGTCTAGGTTGGTCATAACTTTCTTTCCAAGGAGTAAGTGTCTTTTAATTTCATGGCTGCAGTCACCATCTGCAGTGATTTGGAGCCCCCAAAAATGAAGTCAGCCACTGTTTCCACTGTTTCCCCACTTATTTGCCATGAAGTGATGGGACTGGATGTCTGTAGATTCCATATTAGTTATGCTAATAAAGCCATCACATAAAAATTATTACCTCCTTCCTTCTCATGTACTTGCCCTTTCAAGGAAGACAATGAAATGGCAATATTGCTTTTAAGAATACAGATAAGCTGCCTTCTAGAAGATCTTTACTTTTATAATATTATTCACAACTTTATAGATTTTCAGCAGTTTCAAAAGTAATACTTGTCTAAAATACCTGCTCAAAAATACCCAGGAAGAAAAGCAGTGAAACTGTGACCACTATCTTTATTTCAAGCCAAAAACATTTCTAGGCAAAATAATAGCAAATGTAAAATTGTTCTTACAGTTCCATTCAACACATTTAAATAGCACCTTCTCATTTAACATTTCCTCTATGGGGATTCCCAGGTGACTCAGTGGTAAAGAATCCACCTGCCAACACAGGAGCTGTGGATTCAATCCCTGGGTCAGAAAGATCCTCTGGAATAGGAAATGACAATCCATTCCAGAATTCTTGCCTGGAGAATTCCATGGAGAGAGGAGACTGGAGGGCTACAGTCCATGATGTCACAAAGAGTTGAACACGACTGAGCATATGCACACACACACGTACTCTCTTTTTATTCCCTTGTTCCTATCCTTTCACTCCTCTGTCTTTAGTTTACTGCATCTCATTGGACTGTCTCATTCACTTTTATGGAAATGTAAATAATCTGTATTAGTCTTCTACTACTACCATACAAGTTACAACAAACCTAACAGCTTAAATGAAACAAGCGAATTTTCTTACAATTATAAGAAAGTAAGTCAGAAGTCCAATATGGGTTTCACTGGGCTAAAATCAAGGCACCAGCAGAGACACACTCTTTTCAGGAAACTCTAGTGGAGAGCTTGTTACCTACTCATTTGGATGGTTGGCAGAATTCAGTTCCTTGAAGTTGCAGGACTAAGGTCCTCACTTCTTTATTGTCTCAGTAGCTCAAGAATGAGACAACTGAGTTCTCTGGCTAGCTATCCCCTTCTTCCATCTTCAAAGTTAGCAACAATGGGGAGAGTCCCTCTCACATTTTGATTCTCTCCTTTGTCTTCTTTTATTACAGCCCTATGACTAGCCGGAGTAAGCTCTACGGTTAAACAGTTCATGCGACTAAACTGAACCCACCTGTATAATCTAGGATGCTCTATCTCAAGTCTGTAATGTTAATCATACCTGCAAAATCCTTCTGTCAGTCATATATTCTGAGGGTTTCTATGTCTTTGGAAAGCCATTATTCTGCCTACCACAGGAAAACAGCGCAGTGTTGGTGCTTCTTTTTCCTTACCTGTGATGACTGAGCTAAGAAAACATCGCATTTCCTGTTCAAATATGCTGCTTTCAAAATATAATGCTAATGATAGTCTATCTTCTACTGATGTTTACATTTTCTCTTCCTCTCAGCCTTTTCAGTATGTCAAGCTAATCTGACAAATAAATCCATACCTGCGCCTTTGTAAAATAATCTTAGAATACCACTTCCAAAGAAGCTGACTTCATCATCCTATGTGTTAATGTTTCAGGGGATAGTGATTTTTCACAGGCGGATGGTCTCATGGTTGGCATCAGAAGAAGGCTCCCTCAGGTCCAGATGGTGTCTAGAGGGCACTTAACTTAGGTGTCTTCAAAACACCCCAAATGCAGAATTATTACTGTTTATCTGAAGTGAATGCTGCAATGTACCATCAATATCTCCTAACTCTTATCAGTAATAAAGCCTTTATATCCATAACTGTCAGGAGTACTGCAGGAAGACTGCCCTCAGCCTTCATCCTGCCCTGGGGACTGTCTGGATTCATGGCAGAAAGTCCTTCCAAGGTCATGTGACATCCAGTTATGGATTAACATGAGGCATAAAGGTATAAAGAGTCATAAGATATAAAGAATCTTGAGGTATAAAGAGTCCAGACAACTTTGAAATGTCATTATAGTTCCAGCGCTCCTCAGATCAACAGAGGCTTTTGTTGGAGTTAAATTAAAGCTCTATTTGTCCCATTTTTCAATCATAATTTCATCCTCTCTCTTCCACAGGCATTGATCTCAAACGCATTCTCTAATAAACTTTTTGCATGCTAAACTATTTCGATATTGCTTCTAGGGTAATACAATCTGGAGTAAGCAACACTGAGCAAAGCTTAGAGCATTATTAGCATGAAAGGTTACATTAATCAATACTGGTCTGTATGGAAATTAATGCTTTACTTCACTTCAAAGTGATCTCAAGTATTAAAAATAAGGATGATGATGGCAATGATAATGAAGATTTTTTGAAAACATGAGTAATCACAAAGTTCATATCACATGATATACAATAATCTAATAAAGCAATTACAATTTTGTGATAAGATATAAAAAATTTGATAATTTATCAAAAAGTTTTGTCCTGCCATGTCCTCTTCATAACAATGCAGATATGCCAGTGTCTTTGTTATTGGAACAGTTATTTAATGTTGATATTACATCTATTTTAAGAGCTATAGACAAAAGTACATAAATGCCATACTGGTGCAAAACATTATTTAGAAGTAGCTTGGTCAGAGATATTGCTCAGTTTTCTTAGATAAGGCAGAACAAGGAAGGCATTCAGTGGGATTAATGCAAAGGTTTTTAGCCTGCTGAAGAGTTTATGGCATTTTTCTACTTTCCGACAGAGACATGTCATGATCCAAATCATATAGCCACATGACCAACCTGAGAACAACGTACAATGTTATCATAAGAAAGAAGACATGAGAGGTAAAGCAGAAAGCTAGGACGCTGTTGCAATTATGAGATACTGAGTAAATGATCTTGGGAAGAAACAGGTGTGGAAGATAACTGCAGCAGAAGAAACAAGAGATCTTGCCAGCTGATTGAATGTATGACAAAAGTTGGGCTTCCCCAGTGGCTCAGCAGTAAAGAATCTGTATGCAATGCAGAAGCCACAGGAGAAGCAGTGAGTTTGGAAGATCCCCTGGAAGAGGGCATAGCAACCCACTCCAATATTCTTCCCAGAGAACCTCATGAACAAACGAGCCTGATGGGCTACAGTCCATAGAGTTGCAAAGTTGGACGAGACTGAAGTGACTGAGCATGCATGCATGATGCAAGTTGAAGAGTTAAACAGAATTTAGGCTTTGGGGCCATGAGAAACATAGAGTAAATACCATGCTAACCATAAACAGAAACAGAGAAGTATGAGGAAAGATGTTTGGGATAAAGGACTGTTGTATTTGGTTTTGAATATATTGAGTTATACAGGTTTAAACAAAACTAGGAATGAAATGTAAAAATATTTAAATACTTTAAAGCATTGTACTTAAAACAGAAAAAAGAAATTAGTCAATTTAAACAGTATAGATAATTTAAATGAAGAAAGTTTTTACCCTGGAATTGAGTATTCTATCAAACCTCTCAAAGAGTAAACAGAGTCACTGATTTTCCTGCTTTCTTCACTATAATGCAGTTGCAATTTCAACCAAATATGACACTCTATCTTCTTTTAAATATCTTCACAAATACAAGAGGGATAGCACAATTAATCCACAACAGTAGGTAACACAAAAGAGCAGCTATTTAAGATACATATTAGGAGTTGGATATGCTTTTATGCTGGACATTATTGCTGATCTGGGACTGAATTATACCAGGCAGAAATCAGAAATCAGTAGTGAGGACTTCACTAAGGAGAACTAGTACAACCAGATTCATTTCATGCAAGCTCTTCTCATTGGCTTTAGATGCTCACGCTCAGTCATTTCAGTCGTGTCTGACTCTGCGAACCTATGGCCCACCAGGCTCTTCTGTTTATGGGATTTTCTAGGCAAAAGTACTGGAATGGGTTGCCGTGCCCTCCTCCATGGGATCTTCCCAACCCAAGGATCAAAGCTGCCCCTCCTGTCTCCTGCATCTCCTGCACTGCAGGCAGATCCTTCACTGCTGAGCCACTGAGGGAAGCCCCGCTTTATAGATAGTGGGGCACAACTAACTGAACCTGAGCTCACCCAGCTTTTTTGCACATGGAGAGAATGGTGTCATCAGTGGACAAAAGGGAGGAGACAAGGGGCACCTAAGCAACCACAGCTTTGGATATTTGTGATACAACAATCCTGACTGGGTTATAATTTTACCTTTGTATTATTTACAAGGAAGGTATGTTCACGTGAATTGCTAGTTAGAAATACTGAAAAGAAAAGGCTGAACCATCATAAGGACACAATTTTCTAAGTGACTTTTTAGAAAATTAACTCTGCTCATTACAAATGAGATCATTTCACTCAAACAGGCTTGGATGACATTTAACACAAAGTTATATTATTCAAATTACTATATGAATTTTAAAGTAATAGTACTACATCAGACATTTTATAGTATTACACTTAGCTCTTTAGAAAAAAAATGCATTTTGACCAATTTCTTAAATAAAATTAGATTTTAAAAATCAATTTTTAGTTGAAGTGCTTATGTTGTTCAGTTGAGCAGTCATGTCCGACTCTTTGTGACCCCATGGACTGCAGCAAGATAGGCTTTCCTATCCTTATGAAAAATAACATGTTAAATTCAGTTGTGTTGCCACATTTTAATATTCTATCTTTAATGTGACTTTCTCAGGAGCACCCCACTTTTTGTTTTCCCCATTTTTCTAGAATACATACAAAACCATTTACATATGCACACACATACACTCTCTGCATTCAGGTAGAGGTAGAAATATTAGGTAATGTGCAGCAATGGCCCCAATTTTATTCCCTCAATAAACTGATTATTTAATCTGACACTGAAAAGAAAAGGATAATTTAGGCTCAATCTTGAAGTCACCTACAGTTGATCTCTGTTTCCCACCCCCCATAGGCAAAACCACTAAATTTACTTTAAAATAATTCTTGTAAGATTTACAATTATATTTTTTAAAGCATAATTAAGCAGTATTTGCTTTATATTTCTTTTTGATTTACTTTTCTTCCATAAATGAGAGTAAATATCTCAAAGTTTTATAAAATTTTCATGGGTGGCACTCAGATGTGATGTTATTATCCCCCTTCATTTTAGATTACAAATAATGAAACAAATGAGTTCAATATAGAGAAAATTCATTTTCTAATTTATTTATTTGAATGTCATTTTGTAGTAATTCATGCTAGATTACACATCAGAAAAACAAATCTTTTGATTTCTTGTCAATGGAAGCTTTTCTGATAGATTTCAGATTCTCTCCCCAGACTCCCCTTGGTATATATTGCCTACATGGAGGAGTAGATTCTCTTTTTAGTTTACTGATAGAGTTTTAAGTACCTAAATTGTCTCTAGATTTGAGTAAGTACATCTTGATTAGACCTGTTCAGAGGTTCCTGGTACCCCAAGTATTTTTCTTATTCATATGTCTGACTGATGACATTCTCTTTTCCCTTGCATCTAAGTAGTGCCAGATCACCATTTCTCAATAGAATGTGAATGGAAGTGATTTATGTTGTTTCCTGGCTGATATGGTTAAGAGCAGCTGTCTTTTCTCATTGCTCTCCTCTCTTCCAATTTATCACTTGAAGAGAGAGAAAAGCTACAGGGTGGAACGAATGCAGGTCTTTAGTTTACTGTATAAAGCAGAGAGACCACCTTCTTGTTTACTCATGCCTGATGTCAGCAAGAAACAAAATTTCATTACTAAACATTAAGATATAAAGCATTCTTTATAATAAGAAATTCAAAATGAGACAAATAAGAATGAGCCTGTAGTGTTGTTCAATCGCTGAGTCATGCCGGACTCTTTGAAACTCCATGGAAGCCAAAACGCCAAGCTTCCCCATCTTTTACTATCACCTGGCATTTGCTCAAATTCATGTCCATTGAGTCAGCAATGCTATCTAACCATCTTATTCTCTGTTGCCCCCTTCTCCTTTTGCCTTCACTCTTTCCCAGCATCAGAGGGTCTTTTCCAATCAATCAGCTCTTTGTATCAAGTGGCTAAAGCATTGGAACTTCAGCTTCAGCATCAGTCTTCCCAAAGAGTATTCAGGATTGATTTCCTTTAGATTGACTGCTTTGATCCCCTCGTAGTCCAAAGGACTCTCTAGACTCTTCTAGCACCACATTTAAAAAACATCAATTCGTCAGTGCTCAGCCTTCTTCATGTCCAACTCTCACATCCACACATGACCACTGGAAAAACCATAGCTTTGACCATATAGACCTTCGTTGGCAAAGTGATATCTTTGTTTTTTAATACACAGTCTAGGTTTGACATAGCTTTCCTTCCAAGGAGCAAGCATCTTTTAATTTCATGGTTACAGTCACCATCTGCAGTGATTTTGGAGCCAAAGAAAATAAAATTTGTAACTGTTCCTACTTTTTCCCCTTCTATTTGCCATGAAGTAATGGGACCAGATGCCATGATCTTAGTTTTCTAAATGCTGAGTTTTAAGCCAGCTTTTTCCCTCTCCATTTTCACCTTCATCAAGAGACCTTTAATTCCTCTTCACTTTCTGCCATTAGAGTAGTATCATCTGTATACATGAGGCTGTTGATATTTCTCCCTGAAATCTTGAATCCAGATTGTGACTCATCCAGCCTGGCATTTTGCATGATGTACTCTACATAGAAGTTAAATAAACAGGGTGAATATATACAGCCTTGTTTTACTCTTTTCCCAGTTTTGAACCTACTTACTACATAAAATTAGTAAGCTTCAGTAGCATATAATATGTGTTAAATTGAATGAATTTAGTAAACAAAGGTTAAATTTATAATTCTGGGCTTCAAACACCATCAATGGCTCTTGAACTAAAGTTTGGCTTTCACCATCTTATAGATTAGAGCTTTTAATTTGATTTACATTTCTTCGTATATTCTTACCTAATAAAACCACCAAGGAACAAATAAAAAACAGAGTACTGAATGTCCAAAAAGAATAAAGAAGAAGAGATTCCACGATTTTCAGATCTTGGATATGTCAATAATGAGTGACCCAGTTGCTGAAATTAATTATCCTCCCATCCCAAATCAATTCACAAGTGATTAGCTTAATATAGAAAACTATTATAGGTATCTAGACATTTTTGATAGTAGAATAAAGTCAAATTATTTTTTGTAAAGATTTTATTATTGCACCATATAGCTGGTCCCTAGATGAGTAAAAATATATACTGCATGCATGCATCAGTTTCTCAGTAGTGTCTGATTCTTTGCGACCACACGAATTATAGCCTGCCAGGCTCCTCTGCGATTTTTCAGACAAGAAAGCTGGAGTGCCATTTTTCTACTCCAGGAGATCTTCCAGACCCAGGGATCAAACCCACATCTCTTGTGTCTCCTAAAATGCTGGAGAATTCTTTACCTGCTGAGCCATCAGTCAGTTCAGTTGTTTAGTCGTGTCTGACTCTTTGCAACCCCATAGACTGCAGCACGCCAGGCCTCCCTGTCCATCACCAACTCACAAAGCTTGCTCAAACTTAGGTCCATTGAGTCAGTGATGCCATCCAACCATCTCATCCCCTGTTGTCCCCTTCTCCTCCTGCCTTTAATCTTTCCCAGCGTCAGGGTCTTTTGCAATGAGTCAGTTCTTCCCATCAGCTGGCCAAAGTATTGGAATTTCAGCTTCAGCATCAGTCCTTCAAATGAATATTCAGGACTGATTTCCCTTGTGTGTGTGTGTGTTAGTCACTCAGTCGTGCACAACTCTTTGCAAACCCATGGACTGCAGCCCACCAGACTCCTCTGTCCATGAGATTTTTCCAGGCAAGGATACTGGAGTGGGTGCCATTTCCTTCTCCAGGAGATCTTCCCAATCCAGGGACTGAAGCTGGGTCTCCTGCACTGCATGCAGATTCTTTACTGACTGAGCTACAAGGGAAACCCAAGGAAAGCCCCAAAACATACTGGTTTTTAACAGAATCTTATGTGATATAAAGTCTTAAATTTAAAGGTAATTTCTCAAAACAGAAATTCACATTGACTCTTTTTTGGCTATTCAGGCACTGACTATGTAAAAATCAATCTTTTCTAGATAGCCCATTTTTATATAAGGTTTCCAAACCAATTTAAAAAATTATATGCAAGTAAGTATATTTGTATATATTTCACATATATTACTTATTTGTTCAAATAGGCCTTAAAATACTTTAAAATATCCAGAATCCAATACTTTGTATTCCCCAAGGCACCTAGCAAAATAATGAACACATAATAAGTGTGAAATAAACATATGCTTGTTCCTCTTACTGAATAGATGACTTTAAGAATTGATTCTTAACGCCTAATATTCACTACCATAGTGACTGGGTAATCACAAGGTGTTTATTTCTACCACCTCCTCAGCAACAGGTAGAATCAACATGGAAGAATGCTATTTGTATAAGGAAAGTCAAGAGAAAAATTGACTAACATTGATCAGTTCCCAGTAGCCGAAAGGACAAAAGTATTATACATAACACTGAAAGTAGCATTGGGAGGATTTATTTTTCTAACTTTATATATTTAACATTTTAAAATATATTTAGCTGTTGAGTCTATAAAATCCAAGAATTTTAAATCACATCGAACCATGGAGACTAAAAGGTTACAATATAATAAATTGATTATTGATAAGATTTTCACTGAAAATATATTAATATTACCACTTTAAGAAGAAATTATTGCACAATTCACAATGTAGTTTAACAGTTCTCTTAATCTTACATTTTCACTAACACACATGGAAGCCCTTTTGATTTATACAATTAAATAAATAAAAAGAAACTGTGATTAAAAGGTAATACTCAAAAAACTTTCAAACTGCAAAAAAGGTGTTTATATATTCTTTAAAGCATATGTGCATAATTTCATGATATATCTTATAAGCCCCAAACGTTGGGGAGTACATAAATACTTATTGAGTATTGACAGCTGTAAGGAGTTGGGAAATGAATGCTACAGACCATGAGGTTATAGGTTATATCCACTAAGTAAGTGACTAAGTTTGCCTCTATAACTTTTCAAAGACTCATGTGCAGCATGTGGTTGTTAAATTATTGTTTATTTTAAAATCCCATAGTCCTGCTAGATCTTGTGCAGAATGCTTTCACATATAGCATATATCGAATTTTCAAGTAATAGGCCATGCATGGCACACTGTATGCCATGGAGAGATTATAGGAATGTTGTGTGAAAATATCAGTCTCCCTCTTGCGGAGTAAGAGGAGAAGGCAATTGTAGGCAGAGTCCACAAGGTCACTTGCTTCTTCATAAGTGGTTTCATCCGGGTTCCTCAAAAGACTGCCCAAATAGAACAGATTCATAAGCATAATGAAATCTCACTCTTGAAACCCATTGTCAGTGAGGACAATGAGAACAACTATTGGTTTGTCGGTGTCTTGAGCATGGTCATAGGAACCTGAAATGTTAGGTCCATGAATCAAGGCAAATTGGAAGTGGTCAAACAGGAGACAGCAAGAGTGAATGTTGGCATTTTAGGAATCAGCGAACTAAAATGGACTGGAATGGGTGAATTTAACCCATAATGGAATAGCCATCATAGTCAACAAAAGAGTCTGAAATGCAGTACTTGGATGCAGTTTCAAAAACTACAAAATGATCTCTTTGTTTCCAAGGCAAAGCATTCAATATCATGATAATCCAAGTCTATGCCCTGACCAGTAATGCTGAAGAAGCTGAAGTTGAATGGTTCTATGACAACCTACAAGACCGTCTAGAATTAACAGACAAAAAAGATGTCCTTTTCATTATAGGGGGCTGGAATGCAAAAGTTGGAAGCCAAGAAACACCTGGAGTAACAGGGAAATTCGGCCTTGACGTACAGAATGAAGCAGGGGAAAGGCTAATAGAGTTTTCCCAAGAAAACTCACTGGTCATAGCAAACACCGTCTTCCAAAAACACAAGAGAAGACTCTACATATAGACATCACCAGAAGGTCCACACCAAAATCAGACTAATTATATTCTTTGCAGCCAAAGATGGAGAAGCTCTATGCTGCTGCTGCTGCTGCTAAGTCACTTCAGTCATGTCTGACTCTGTGCAACCCCATAGGTCACTTGCCTCTTCATAAGTGGTTTCATCCAGGTTCCTCAAAAGACTGCCCAAATAGAACAGATTCATAAGTATAATGAAATCCCACTGTTGAAACCCATTGTCAGTGAGGACAACTGTCTGTTGGTTTGTCGGTGTCTTGAGCATAGTCATTGGAACCTGGAACGTTAGGTCCATGAATCAAAGCAAATTTAGTTCAGTTCAGTCCAGTTGCTCTGTCGTGTCCGACTCTTTGCGATCCCATGAATCGCAGCACGCCAGGCTTCCCTGTCCATCACCAACTCCCGAAGTTCACTCAAACTCATGTCCATCGAGTCAGTGATGTCATCAAGGTAAATTGTAAGTGGTCAAACAGGAAATAGTAAGAGTGAATGTCAGCATTTTAGAAATCAGAGAACTAAAATGGACTGCAATGGTAGCCCACCAGGCTCCTCCGTCCCTGGGATTCTCCAGGCAAGAACACTGGAGTGGGTTGCCATTTCCTTCTCCAATGCATGAAAGTGATAAGTGAAAGTGAAGTCCCTCGGTCATGTCCGACTCTTGGCGACCCCATGGACTGCGGCCCACCAGGCTCCTCCATCCATGGGATTTTCCAGGCAAGAGTACTGGAGTGGGGTGCCATTGCCTTTTCCAAGAAACTCTATACAGTCAGCAAAAACAAGACCAGGAGCTGACTGTGGAGTATGTCAAGGCTGTATGTTGTCACCCTGCTGGTTTAACTTATATGCAGAGTACATCATGAGAAACACTGGGCTGTATGAAGCACAAGCTGGAATCAAGATTTCCAGGAGAAATATCGGTAACCTTAGATATGCAGATGACATCACCCTATGACAGAAAGTGAAGAACTAAAGAGCCTCTTGATGAAAGTGAAAGAGGAGAGTGAAAAAGTTGGCTTAAAGCTCAACATTCAGAAAATGAAGATCATGGAATCCGGTCTCATCATTTCATGGCAAATAGATGGAGAAACTTGGAAACAGTGGCAGACTTAATTTTGAAGGGCTCCAAAATCACTGCAGATGGTAACTGCAGCCATAAAATTAAAAGATGCTTACTCCTTGGAAGAAAAGTAATGACCAATCTAGACAGCATGTTAAAAAGCAGAGACATTATATTGCCAACAAAGGTCCATCTAGTCAAGGCTATGGTTTTTCCAGTAGTCACGTATGGATGTGAGAGCTGGACTATAAAGAAAGCTGAGCACCAAAGAATTGATACTTTTGAATTGTGGTGTTGGAGAAGACTCTTGGGAGTCCCTTGGACTGCAAGGAGACCCAACCAGTCCACCCTAAAGGAGATCAGTCCTGAATATTCATTGGAAGGGCTGATGTTGAAGCTGAAACTCCAATACTTTGGCCACCTGATGCGAATAGCTCACTCATTTGAAAATCCCCTGATGCTGGGAAAGATTGAAGGTGAGAGGAGAAGGGGATGACAGAGGATGATGTGGTTGGATGGTATTACCGACTCAATGAGCCATGAGTTTGAGCAAACTCCGGGAGTTGGTGATGGACAGGGAGGCCTGTTGTGCTGCAGTCCATGAGACTGCAAAGAGTCCGACACGACTGAGTGACTGAACTGAACTGAGCATGGTCAGTGAGGAGCTCTACCCTTGGCATCTCCTTCCGTGGCCTGCAGTATCATATACCATGTACACACCCTTTCCTGGATGTAGGATCTATGGATCTTCTGAGAGTTGGTGTTCCATATGCTCACCCATGTAAAAGTCCCCTAAGAAATACGTACACCATTTCATGGAAGCAAGATTTGATGATGTTCACATTTCATACACATTTCACTGGCTTCCCAGTTGGTATCAGTGGTAAAGAACCTGCGTGCCAATGCAAGAGACATAAGAGATGCAGGTTCAACTCATAGGTGGGAAGACGCCCTGGACGAGGGCATAAACACCCATTCCAGTATTCTTGCCTGGAGAATCCCATGGACAGAAGAGCCTGGTGACCTACAGTCTGCAGGGTTGCAAAGTGTTGGACGTGAGTGAAACAACTTCAGATTCACAGCTGAAGATAGCACTCCTGCATACATTTCTCTAATACTTATAATTTTCCTTATCATAATTATCTTGCATAACATTTTTAATGTGTGCAACTGTGTGTGTGTTCAATCGCTCAGACATGTCTGAATTTGCAAGCCCATAGACTGTAGTCCACCAGGCTCCTCTGTCCATAGGACTTTCTAGGAAATAATACTGGAGTGGGTTGCTATTTCCTTCTCCAGGGCATCTTCCTAATGCAGGGATCAAACCCTCATCTCTTGCTTGACAGGTGGATTCTTTACCACTGAGTCTCTTGCAAAGCCCTCAAGTCCTAAATAGATATACACAAATTCCAGTGTGTCATATGTATTTAATATTCCATGTATGATACTATGGGTCTCCCTGATGGCTCAGAGAGTAAAGAATTTGCCTGCAAAGCAGGAGACACCGGAGCTGAAAATTTGATCACAGGGTAGGGAAAATCCCTTGGGGGAGGAAATGGCAACCCACTATGGTATTCTTGCCTGAAAAATCCCTTGGACAGAGGAGCCTGGTGGGCAACAGTCCATGGGGTTGCAAAAATCAGACATGACTGAGTAATCATGCATTTATGATTTTTCACTATGTGAAAAATATTGGAAAGTTTATAACAATTTTAATACTATTATAACAAAAAGCAAACGTATATTAATTTCTATTAATATTTAAATATAAAGGTGTGAAATCTATAGGCATGCAAGAACAATTTACATCAACATCTTATGAGCTGATAATTATCTTAAAGTTTGAATACTTAGTGATCAATTATCAGCACATCATATTTATGTGGCATTTCATAGATCTTATGCATAAGAAATTATTTAATTTTTACAACTCAGTGAAGAAGGTATTATTATCCTCATTTCACAGATATGTGAACCAGCTGATTTCCTTGGGTTACAGAGGCAATAAGTAGTGAAGCTGAAATATAAACTATGGTCTTTGCTAACATAATGTACCTTCTCCAAATCCTTAGTTAAATTAACCTGAATATCTATGTAAATGTTATGAATAACTTATACCATACATTCCCATTATAAATCAGATAATAAAAACACATTAATGAGAATCACTAATCCTCCTATAAAATTTATGTTTGCAGTTGCTTTCTTTCTATATGATCAGTCTCTGTCAATTTGATCTTCCTACAAACATGCTTTCTTTCCTATCGCCAGCTTTTAGACATAATAAATGATGGGTTAAAAGGATAGAGGGGAAATATTTGAAATTAACTGAAGTCTGGTGCCTCAGCTAAACCATGAATTTAAGTTGAGGCAATGTCTGTTACTTCTAATAGACAATTTCATGTTTAAAAAAAGTAAAAAGACTTTCCTTTCCAAAACACTGGAAATATGAAATAAAGCTCTGATGTGCTGATGTTTTCTACAAATTGTTACAGAAAAGTGTTTTGCATCACCAGTTTGGGTTCATCACTTCAACTATTATCTATTTCCTAAAGCTTTTCTTGGGAAGCTATAATCTCAATTGACCCAGCTCTTTTCATCCTTCTGTCCCATTAGTTTCAGTGATTATTTTTAATTCTCACTGGACCATGTGTAAAGTAAATCTCAATTATCAAATTGTCCAATAGGTATCTACAATATGTTCCTCAGGAGTCAGAAGATAAATTAGAAAGAAATGCAGATCACCATTATCTCCAGAGGAGAGCTGACTTGGCCAAAGTCACACAGTAAGTTACTGGCAGACTTGTTTAATGTCACCTCTCTTAATACGATATCATTGCTCTTGCTGTCACTAGCCAGAAAATAGCTTCCCACATCTGTGAACTAGACAGTATGGTTTACTGAACACTTAATGACAGTAAGCATTAAACTAACATTCTTTCTCTCTTCATAACAAGGTTTGTGAAATAGAGCCTCCTCCACTGAACCCTTCTTGATTGAACAGAAATGAATACAAATTGCCTTGCCCTACTTCTAATTCTGGAGGGCAACTTGTATTTCCACACTGTGAAGTGTCATGGGAAGCTCTACTAAGGTTTTGAATAACTGTAGTACCTTATATTCTGACTCCTGACTTCTTGAGACAATTCAAAATATTTGGGGAGCAAAACTTCTGGCATTATGTTCTTTCTACTACCCTACACAAACACATGCTTGTTATTTGATTTTTTGAGGCAAACCTCCACACCAAAGGAGACTCAAGAACATTGCACTGTTCCATCTGGTGAAATACTCTGACCTAGGTTGGCCATGGAAGGCAATCACACCCTTCTGCACAATAAAAACTCATATAAATATCAGCCATTACCAATATAAGACTCATTTTACAAATGGAGAAAATAAGTGCTCAGAGAGGTTAATGATTTGTGTAAGTGATTTTGGTTACCAGCAGCCCAGCTGGCACTAGTGTTAGAGAACATGTTTGCCAATGAAGGAGGCATAAAAGACAACGTGGGTTCAGTCCCTGTGTCAGGAAGATCCCCTGGAAGTGGGCATGGAAACACTCCAGTATTTTTGCCTGGAGAATCCCATGGATAGAGAAGTCTGGTGAGCTACAGTCCATGGGTCATAAAGAGTCGTACATGACTGAAATGATTTAGCATTCACAGAGCTAGGAATATACCTTCCTAAATTCCAAAAGGAGCTCTTTCTGTCACAGCCACACACGTTGCTATGTTGCATAAAACAAATGCAATAAAATGTATATTTAAGTGCAAATAATTATATTTCTTTTGACTCTGATGATTCACATACAAATGTAGATTATTTATCAAAAATACAGTTCATGGAACATAGCCTTTGCAATTGAAACTTCTGAGTTTACATTTGTCATCTACAATATTATAATATGGACAAAAGACTTTTAAAATAACAGCTAAAGACAAAAAGTTCTGTTGGTAGCTATACGTACATGCTTGTGTGTTAAGTTGCTTCAGTTGTGTTCAACTCTTTGTAGCCTTGTGGACTGTAGCCCACCAGGCTGCTCTGTCCATGGGATTCTACAGGCAAGAATATTGGGGTGGGTTGCCACACCCTCCTCCAGGGGATCTTCCTAAACCAGGGATCGAACATATATCTCTTATGTCTCCTGCATTGTTAGGCATGTTCTTTACCACTAAAGAAAGCCCTGACAGCTATACAAATCAGATAAACACTATTTCTACATATAGTCTATGATAATATATTCTATAACACATCTGAATATTTATCTGCAAGATTAAAAAATATATTCATTTAATTGAATGCAAGACACTATTTGGGATTCTTGATATTGGGTACCAAATATTGGGTTGGCAAAAATGTTAGTTTGGGTTTTCTATAACATCTTATGGAGAAACTCAAACTTTTTGTTCAACCCAACATCATTATTTTATATAATAAAACCAATACAATTATGTCACAATGCTAAGATTCAATTAACAACAAATATATAGACTTTTCAGCAATAATAAATATAAATGAATATGTTTTTGAATTTATGAAATGTGTTATATATTTCTCTATTTAGATATGGATATAGATAAAAAAGGGTCTTCCCAGGTGGTTCAGTGGTAAAGAATCTGCCAGCCAATGCAGGAGACCCTGGAGATGCAGGTTCAATCCCTGGGTTGAGAAGATCCCCTGGAGTAGGAAATGGCAACCCACTCCAATATTCTTGCCTGGGAAATCCCATAGATAAAGGAATCTGGTGGGCCACAGTCCACAGAGTTGCAAAGAGACAGACATGACTGACATGACATGAGCTGCATGCTCATACACACATGCACACTCACACACACACACACACACACACACAGAAAGAGAAAGATTACTGTATACTAGGCACTAAGGTCACTGACAGTTGGACTGTGAAGAAGGCTGAGCACTGAAGAATTGATGCTTTTGAACTGAGGTGTTGGAGAAGACTCTTGATCTTCCCTTGGACTGCAAGGAGATCCAACCAGTCCATTCTGAAGGAGATCAACCCTGGGATTTCTTTGGAAAGAATGATGCTAAAGCTGAAACTCCAGTACTTTGGCCACCTCATGCGAAGAGTTGACTCATTGGAAAAGACTCTGATGCTGGGAGGGATTGGGGGCAGGAGGAGAAGGGGACGACCGAGGATGAGATGGCTGGATGGCATCACGGACTTGATGGACGTGAGTCTGAGTGAACTCCGAGAGATGGTGATGAATAGGGAGGCCTGGCGTGCTGCGATTCATGGGGTCACAAACAGTCGGACACGACTGAGTGACTGAACTGAATTGAACTGAACTGAACATATGCAGTACTCAGTCAGAGCTGTCCTTTGAGTCAGATACTATTGTTATTCCATTTTACAGGTGAATGGGCTATTAGAAAATGACTTTCCAAGATCACATTTCTTTAATAAGTAAATCATTTGTTAGGTGATCACAGTTGCGCTGTGACTTGTGGCAGATCGAGTGCTGTCCTCTGGGCCACTCTGTCTAGTTGAGGTAACAGGCTGTGCACAGATGAAGAAAGCAAAAATCCATGTCTTAACACAGTCTAATCCAGGCTTTCTAGTCCATGATTGGATATTGTGTTTTTGTCTAATGCCCCTCTGACCAAAAAAGATAGGCACATAATTTGTATAAATCAAAACAAACAAAAAGACCTGAAACAAGGGTTTACTTCAAAGGACTGAAAATCAAACTGAGCCTAATTTCCATGCCTTTACAAAACTAAAGTAAAAAAGAAAAATTGAGCGTGGATTCTCATATATTTTTAGTGTATTATTGTTTCTATTTTTTCCTTTTACTTCTGCTTCCCAGAAACACAATAAAGTCAGTTAAAAGTTGAAAAATGGGAAAGCTTCAGCTATACACAAGAGATATTCAAATCTCTTCATTTGGATGATTAGGGGATAGGGAGGTTTCTGTTATTATTATTATTTTTTTTCTTAACACCATAGACAGATTTTAGCAAGTTCAAGTTAATTGGGTTTTGTACACTACCATTCATGTGGCGTTTGTTAACAAAGAGAGAGAAAGAAAAAAGAAAGTAAATACATGCATACACATCAAACAAGCATGCATGCCAGAATATCACAGTGGATTCAAACAGAATTGGGAGCTTTTGCACTAGGGAACGTATTTACTGAAGCAGAAAGTATCCTCTGTGTGAATAAGCTGCCCCAAAATATTTTGGCATAAAAGTGTTTAAACTCATTTAAAATACCACACTCTGAATTCTCCATGCTTGTTAAGTTCCTCAAACTATACTGCAAGCTACCTCTTCAAAGTATCACTATTTTGTGATGTTTGTCTATAACGTTTCAAAATGTAATCAATATTTTAAAAATCAATAATCATCATTTAAGTTGTCATTTGCTAATGTCATTATAGTTTTTAATAGCTTTAAAATCAGAACATCTCTAAACATCAATTTACTTTACATAACTAGACCCTGTAATACAGCTCAAGTTCATCCATTAGTCTTAGCTTCAGTTCAGTTCAGTCACTCAGTCGTGTCTGACTCTTTGCATCCCCATGGACTGAAGCATGCCAGGCCTCCCTGTCCATCACCAATTACGAGAGCCTACTCAAACTCATGTCCATCATGTCGGTGATGCCATCCAACCATCTCATCCTCTGTCATCCCTTTCTCCTCCTGCCCTCAATCTTTTCCCAGCATTAGGGTCTTTTCCAATGAGTCAGTTCTTTGCATCAGGTGGCCAAAGTATTGGATTTTCAGACTTAGCTTAGTGGTGATATAAATTATCCTGATTTCCATTTGCCTTACCGTCTAGGGATCTTTCAGAAGTGAAAGTTTCTGATACATCCTTTCTAAAACTCTCTTGTTTTTTTTTTTTTTTTCACTGAATAAAAATAAGTTTATAAAGAATATATAAATATTATGTTATTCTGGTCAGCTCATAATATTCTGTATGAAAATTGTAAAATGAGGAGTATAATTAGGGAGATGACCCATAATGTTTTCTCCTCCATTTTCAAATTAAGTAGAAAATTAAAAAGTAAGTGAAACCATTATGATGATTATAATTATCTCTTTCATTACAGTGGGGTGAGGATTTCAAAAGTGGCTAGTAGAGGCTAATTTTCTTGGTATGGCCATGTAGAAGTGGCATAAGAATGGACATGTAAAATCATAACCAAATACTATGGAGCTGAACTCTAGACCATATTCCGCTAGAACAATAAAGGAATCATTCCAGAATTATGGTTTCTTAAGGCAGAAGCTAAGATGCTAGGACATAGGTAGGGTCAGACTCTGTCACTGATGTAAGAAAGACCACTATAAACAGGAAAAAACACAAAGGCAGAGATTTTGTGTGAAAATCTCTCATGAATAAACAAAATTACAAATAGCCATAAAAAAGGAGAAAACATTAAAAAAAAAAAAAACACAAGACTGAAGGAAAGGAGGGATTGGGGTGTACTGTGGTCTTAGAGTTAAGATTCAGTCTTCTCTTAAGTCTTGTTATTCTGTTTTGTTAATAACAAAAATTGTATGAAAAGTTTTAATTAATCTGTTAATTCATTTATCAGTTACTTATTAAGCTCCTACTGTCTGCTATGCTCTACATATCTCATTGGAATTTGCAAATCATGATACAGCTTTCATTTTGACAACATAGGTTGGGCCTTCCAAAATGAGGAAGAGAAATAGGAGGCCCAGAAATGTCCAAGACCTAAAATAATTAAAACTTTAGATGTCTCTGCAAGAATTTTCAAGTACCACAATTTTTATTAACATATTGTCTTAATATAAAGTCTTTGCAAAGAACAAAGAATATGACTTTATCAAATAGCTTCCAATTATTTTACAAAGGGTTTTTCCTTTTACTTGGTTTTAGGAAGAGAAATTCTGGATTTACTTTTAATTTGCTAAAAATAATACCCAGAGCATTTCTACTTATTCTTTGGAATGATCTTGTAGGCTTGAAAAGCTAGAAATGTACAGATAATAGTGCTCAATTAATAATTTACTCAATACTTTTTCTTATTGTACTCTATTATTTCTAAATTCCATTAACAAACCTTTTTTTTTTTAAACAAACTAGGCAGTCAAGGCAAAATTTTAATTATCTTTTGCTGCAAAGCACCATATGTTCTGTTTAACATCAGAAAAGACAACAAAGAACATTTAGTTTTATAAAACTTTTATAAATATAGCTGGGGTGAAAAAGTTAAGCAGGTCAACACATTGCAAACTGAATCAGTTTGTGACATATTTAATCGTGCCAAAATATTTACCACTCAGCCTAAGTGCCCATCAGTGAAAAGGGAAAATGTGGTTTATCATTTTAATACTCAACAAATTTTGTACCCAGCTGTGGCCCTCAAGAAATCTGAAAACTTTTCTTGTGAGAAGGAGGAAAGTTGAAAGGGGAAAAATACATGTGGATAGGTCAACATATTGCAAACTGAATCCGTTTGTGACATATTTAATCGTGCCAAAATATTTACCACTCAGCCTAAGTGCCCATCAGTGAAAAGGGAAAATGTGGTTTATCATTTTAATACTCAACAAATTTTGTACCCAGCTGTGGCCCTCAAGAAATCTGAAAACTTTTCTTGTGAGAAGGAGGAAAGTTGAAAGGGGAAAAATACATGTGGATCCCATTACAAAGCAACCAGATGTTTACTCTGACACTTTGCATAAAAGTTAAACAAACATTAACAATATTGATTATGTGTATGCACTTTGGATGAAACTTTGTAAGGTTTGTTTTATGATTTATCTGATTTCTTGCAGAGAAGAAAAATTGAACTGTTTCTTAATGATGTTAAAAATAAATATACATCTAATTTGGTTTTGGGAAATGTAATTCCACATACACATTTTTAGCTGTAAAGGAAAATATGAAAGGGAATATTTATTATCTACTAAACAGTAAGAGTTCTAGTCATTATCCTTATTCTATATGTAGCTGAACCTTTCTTCCTCAGGAAGAAGTGACTGAGAGTACTAGGAATCAGGTGTTTTCTAAGCTCTGAAAGACTAGCATTTGTCCAAAGGCGAACACATCAACAGAAGAGCATTTGTTCAAAGGCAGACAGTCCTTTTTCTATAACTTTCTGTCATAGTAAAAAACTTAAAAAGAAAACATTTTGAGAAATGATGTTTTTGTTAAATCCATATAAGCATTATAATCAGAAGAGCAAGAAAAGTTTTTTTCGACAATATAAATGAAGAATCATAAGCAACATATCCCAAGATATTTTAACATATCTTGCCTTCTGAGGACTTTGGATTGAAAGGCACTTTCTGAAAGAAAAATGGCTATTTCAGAGTGTGTGTGTTTTCCTTCTTTTTAAAAAAAAAATCACATATAACTGAAAAAAAATATGAATGTGTTGACAGAATTTATCAAGTTCTATTAAGATATTTTTGAACTGTCTAGACATGTAGCCCAGAAGAGCACTTTACTTTGCTAAATAATTCATTTGATTTGACTTCTACCCCCAAATTCTGGTTTTCAGCATTTTAAAAAATACTTGGCTTTTCACTTCTGTCTCATACATTTTTCAGCTTGTGAAGACCACAACTGTTAATGGCTATCTTTTTTACAGACAGATGTATGTAAGCTATCATGTGAGAAATGTCTCATGGTGTGGTCAGCCCAGACTTTATACTATGCTAAGTATTAAATTGGTGAATACTATCTTTGATAATTTTTATATTCCATACTTCATGCTTCTGTACTGCCTGAAGCTCCCTTTCCTCTGCCTTCAAGTCCAAATATCCACATTTCATTGTTCAGTGACAGCAGCTCTGTCCCAGGCCCCACTCTGGCAAAATGGTACGATGGTCACAACTGTTAATGTTTCTATACTCCCTTACCCCAAATTATATCCTCATTTATGTTCTTCCTCCACCAAATGTCCCATCTTCTTGATGAAAGTGGGTCTACTTACCAGAGTAAATGAATCTCATTAAATATATAACTGTCACATTAAATGATGGATGATTAAACTTGAATTGTTAAATTTTTATCTGAAATGAACTTATTTCCAAGATAATTTCTAACGAGACTGAGAATAAAAAGTGTTTTTGATGGAAAATTTTTTTCAAAGGTCCTTAAAATTAAACTCATAAGGTAAATTAATAATTTTTAAAATGGAACATTTCCTATTTCACAGATAAAGAGATAGATTTTAATGTTTTTTATTCATAATATATCTCCAAGTTATATTTTGACTTCTCTTTTGATGTTCTTGTGTCTCTCTATGCTTATTTAAGGTTTTGGGGAAGTTTTTATTATTTTTTCTGATTTTTAATTTTATATATGTATGAATTCTACAAACATTTCACTTCATTCAATCTTGTTCATAGACCAATGGGATCTTTTTCCTAAAAGAAAAATCATATAAACAGTAAGTCTTATTACCTACACCATTGAATTACTTTGCCAACTAAGATCCATCTAGTCAGAGCTATGGTATTTCCAATAGTCATGTATGGATGGGAGAGTTGGACTATAAAGAAAGCTGAGTGCCAAAGAATTGATGCTTTTGAACTGTGGTGTTAGAGACCCTTGAGTGTCCCTTGGTGGCAAGGAGATCAAATCTGTCCATCTTAAAGGACATCAGTCCTAAATATTCATTGGAAGGACTGATGCTGAAGGTGAAACTCCAATACTTTGGCCACCTGATGCAAAGAGCTGACTCATTTGAAAACACCCTGATGCTGGGAAAGATTGAAGGCAGGAGAAGAAGGGGAGGACAGAGGATGAGATGGTTGGATGGCATCACCGACTCTATGGACATGAGTTTGAGTAAGCTCCAGGAGTTGGTGATGGACAGGGATGACTGGCATGCTGCAGTCCTTGGGGTCACAAAGAGTTGGACATGACTGAGTGACTGAACTGAATTGAACTGATTACCTTAAGCAAAGATATTAAAAAGCAGGCTGAAACAGGAGAAGCAAGAATTTCCTGAGGCCACATAAATGTAGCATCTAGCAACAAGCAATAGCTGGCTGTTGCAGAGGATGGGATAAATGTGTGAAAGAAGGCCCTACCTGAAGCACAGACCCACAGGGTCTTGTGAAAGCTAAGAGTAGAATCTTAGTGTGGCATCCTAGGAGCCACACTAAGTAGAAGGTCCGTGCCTACTCTGTTGTTCTCTTATGTCTGACTCTTTGCAAGTCCACAGACATGTAACCTGCCAAGATATGCTGCCCATGGGTTTTCCACGTAAGAATACTGGAGTGGGTTGCCATTTCCTACTCCAGGGGATCTTCCTGACCCAGGGATCAAACCCACATTTTTTGTGTCTCTTGCACTGGCAGGTGGATTCGTCAGCAACTGAGCCATGTGTGAAGACCATAAGGAGAAGGTAACCACAACCAACCACAGGAAGACTTCTGCTTCTACTTAGAAGTAGAAACGACAAGAAAATGTGGCTCTCATTCTGAAAATGAAAAAAAAAAAAAATCAAACAAAACAAATAATTTTCTTAATCTGATAAAAGTCAACAATTAGGTTTCTAAATTATTTTCAAAAATTGCAACACAATGATGTTTCAAGAAAGGTAGTTATGAGGAAATGCATAATAAAATAGAAATGTCAAGCTTCTGACAAAATGCTTTAAATAATTTATTTCTAAACATCTCAAAATGCCTCTATGTTAATGCAACAATGTTGTTGAATATATTGGTGACATTTCTTGAATGACTGAATCCCTGCCCCTCATTAGAACAGTAAACATTTTTAGCCTGTTGTGCCTATTATCAGACCATGCTACTGGATGCTGACATTTTTTCAATTTCTTACATAAGTTTGGCTGTGGTGTCAGAATTCCTCCATTATCAGTCAATCAACCTGCCCACAGAATATTTTGTCCTTTCCCACTAACATTCTCTAAGTTAATTCATAATTCAGTCTACTAAGTGTGAACCAGACCACAGAGAACTGGACAGAAAGCATACCTTTCTCATGGTTTTCCGTGGCAATGTCCCAATACTCAAGAGATGCCTAAGTGACTATCATTGCCATGTATTAACAGCCCTCCAATGTCAAAGCATATTTTACTTCTGAGCTTTGAGAAAAAAATCAATCAGTGCAGGAAGCAGAATAGGGAAAATAAGAATAAAGAGAAAAATATCATTGAGGATTTGCACAAATTCAATTTTTAAAAATAATGTTGAAGGAAAATAAAATGCAAATACACAATGTAATATTACTCAGCCATAAAGTAAACAGTGTAATAGTGCCATTTTCACAACATGGGTGAATCTATATATTGTCATACTGAGTGAATTAAGTCAGACAAAGAAAGACAAATATATTGCTTATATGTGAAATCTAAAAATATAGTACAAATGAATGTATTTATAAAACCGGAAGAGTCACAGATGTTGAAAACAATTTTATGGGTACCAGGGGATGGAGGGGAGGGATAAATCAGAAGACTGGGATTGACCTGTACACACTATTATATATAAAATAGATAACTAATAAGAACCTACTATATAGTACAGAAAACTTTACTCCGTACTCTGTAATTATCTATATGGGAAAAGAATCTAAAAAAAGAGTGGATATATATATAACTGATTCACCTTGCTCTATAATAGAAAGTAGCACAACATTGTCAATCAACTATACTCCAATGATTAAGAAAAAAAAACACTGAATTTACTTAACAAATATTTTAAGCAATATTCTAATTATTCTTCAAAAATAGCTGTAATATTTAAAAACTTTTTTTTGAGAAATGTGTAAGACATTATCCCATTTCCACTGCAAAGGGTTCAAGATAGCAGCACAGGAAGCTCCTGAACCCACCTCCTTGTACAGACACAACAAATCAATAACTACATATAGAGTAATTCCCTCCAAAAGGCACCTAAAAATTTGATGAACAGGATCTCCACAACAAAGAGTTAAAGTACAGCAATGAGATGAGTAAGAGAATGATATTGTCACACCAAAGGGGGAAAAAAATATACTCCATTCATGGTTATCTACAGCTGGAAATGATCACAAAGATAGGGTTATCTCCCTGAGGAGTGAGGAATTTGGGTTCCACATCAGACAACCCAAACCTTAATAACTACATAAGAGCAAGGAATGCCCAAAACAACTGCTTTGAAAACCAATGGGGAATATGTCTAGGAAAACTATAGAACTAGGAGAAATGGAAAATCCACTTTTAAAGGCCTCAAGCATAAACTCATTTGACCTGAAAGCCAGTGTAAAAACACTAGGTTGAAAAGTACACAGACCACAGGCAAAGGGGATTTGCTTACTATCCTGAAGTGTCTACTGGCAAGGTAGGAATCAGTTGGGCTTCTCTTTTAGAACTGAGATACTGGCAGGCACCCAATTTGGAAACCTCTAATCTGTTGACACCAGTGGGCATGACCTGTCAATAGCCCAACTCATTAATGCACCTTGGCCAAATCTCACAAAATGTCAAGGGATAAATCTTCCCAGCACTGCCAGACAGTTACCATGGCTTCCTGAGGGCTAGTCTTGCCCATCCCCACAACAAGAATATGCATACAGGCCACATGAAGGACACCCCTGGAGCCTCTGACAAATGATCACAAAGATAGGGTTATCTCCCTGAGGAGTGAGGAATTTGGGTTCCACATCAGACAACCCAAACCTTAATAACTACATAAGAGCAAGGAATGCCCAAAACAACTGCTTTGAAAACCAATGGGGAATATGTCTAGGAAAACTATAGAACTAGGAGAAATGGAAAATCCACTTTTAAAGGCCTCAAGCATAAACTCATTTGACCTGAAAACCAGTGTAAAAACACTAGGTTGAAAAGTACACAGACCACAGGCAAAGGGGATTTGCTTACTATCCTGAAGTGTCTACTGGCAAGGTAGGAATCAGTTGGGCTTCTCTTTTAGAACTGAGATACTGGCAGGCACCCAATTTGGAAACCTCTAATCTGTTGACACCAGTGGGCATGACCTGTCAATAGCCCAACTCATTAATGCACCTTGGCCAAATCTCACAAAATGTCAAGGGATAAATCTTCCCAGCACTGCCAGACAGTTACCATGGCTTCCTGAGGGCTAGTCTTGCCCATCCCCACAACAAGAATATGCATACAGGCCACATGAAGGACACCCCTGGAGCCTCTGACCCTGGTAGCCAGCAGGATTGTGCTTCTCAGCTCCATAGGACATCTTTTATATAAGATCACTTATTATAGACTGGGAGAGGTAGCTGATATAACTAAGAGTAGAAACAGAAAATTAAGCAAAATGTGGACAGAAAAAAATATTTTCCAATCAAGAAAGAAAGACAAACTTCAGACAAAGAACTCAACAAAATATAGATATGTAATCTAGTTAATAAAGAGTTCAAAATAATGAACATAAAAATGCTTCCCTAACTCAGGAGAAAAATGAATGAATGCAGTGAGAATTTCAATAGAGATAGAAAATATAAAAAATACCCAAACAGAAGTCATAACTGAATTGAAAAATACACAGTGTGGTTTAACAGCAGATTGGCTGAATTAAATAAATAAGGAAGTTGGAAGACAAAGCAATCAACTCAACCAAAGGTGTTGATGGGTGATAGTCACTCAGTTGTGTCCGACTCTTTGCACCCCGTTGGATTGTAGCCCACCAGGCTGCTCAGTCCATTGAGTTTTCCAGGCAAGAATACTGGAGTGGATTGCCATTCCCTTCTCCAAGGGATCTTCCTGACCCTGGGATTGAGCTTGAGTCTCCCACATTACAAGCAGAGACACCAGGGAAGCCCCAACTCAGTCAAACAGAGCAGTAAAATGAGAAAATAATTTAAAAACTAAAACAGCTGAAGGGAACTTTGGGACAAGATCAAGATAAATGACATTTGTATTTCAGGGGACACAGAATGAGAAGAGAGAGGAAGGGGTTAAAAAAAATTGAAAAAAAAAAAGAGGTTGAAAATGTCCCTAATCTGAAGAAGTCAACAAATATTCAGATCGAAAAAGTCCAGAAAGTTTAAAATAAGATGCAGTCAAAGAAACATATAGCAAGACAAACTATAGTTAAAATGATTAAAGTTAAGGGTTAAGACAGAATCCTAAAAAGCAGCAAGAGAAAAAAAAATTATTATATACAATTGAACCCCAAAAAGGCTATCATCAGATTTCTGGCATAAACTTTACTGACCAGATAGTGGTGGCATAAAATATTCAAAATGCTAAAAGAAAAAAACAAAAAAACACAAAAAACTACCAACAAGTAATCTCTGCCCCCAAAATTTATCATTCAGAATTGAAGAAAAGATTAAGGATTTCCCTGAAAAGCAAAAGCTAAAGGAGTTTACTTCCTCTAAAACAGGACTTCTTTAAGCTGAAAAGAAATGTCACTCATTAATAAGAAGAAAATGTATGAAAGTAAAATCTCAATGAAAAAGGCACATATTAAAGTCAGCTGGTCAAACACTTATAAAGCAAGCATGAAGGTTAAAACACAGAAGTAGTAAAGTTAAATTACAATAACTAGTTAAGGGGTATATAAAATTAAAAATGTAACATGTGTCATTAAATTTATAAAAATTGAGAGAGAATAAGAAGATAAAGCTTTGAATGTGTCTTCAAATTAATTTGCTGCTAACTTAAACTGAATTACCTCACTTATATATTACTTCCCTAATACAAGTGTGTGGGCTTTCCTGGCAGCTCAGTGGGAAAGAATGCACCTGCCAGTGCAAGAGATGTGGGTTCATCTCTGGTTGGGAAAATCCCCTGGCATAGGAAATGGCAACCCACTCCAGTATTCTTGTCTGGGCAATTCCTTAAAAGAGGAGCCTAGAGGGCTACAATCCATGGGGTTGCAAAATGGTTGGACATGACTTACTGACTAAACAATGACAACAATATGAGTCTGCAGGATAATTAGTCCTGTACCTGGCTTCCACTGGAAGTTGACTGACTGGTTTTCCACTTCCCACCACGTACATCACCGACTCAATAGACATGAGTTTGAGCAAGCTCTGGGAGTTGGTGATGGACAGGGAAGCCTGGTGTGCTGCAGTCCATCAGGTCACAAAGAGTAGGAAGTGACTGAGCAACTGATCTGAACTGGCCTTATGTCTATAAATAATGATTTTTGATAGATCAGTGACATTGGAGTATCAACTCCACATGAGGAGAGAACCTGATAGCACTATTTCCTACTTTTTCTGTACCTGGAACTGATTCTGTATTGATGGTAAATCCTGAATCAATTTTTTTATGAATGATTGAATGAACAATTATGATGAATTCCAAAGTTAATTAGCACACCTCGCAGGATTACTGTTTGCTACTGCTGATTATACACTTGAAGGTTGATCCTGAATCTCCAACTACTGAAGCAGCTCAGAAGTACCAGCCATGTACATGTGTGAGAAGGGCCTGTAAGAGCCTGATGAAAGAAACTTGGAAATGTGAAGAAAATGCTTAATCTTCTTTGGCAGGAGATTTGCACATTGATCCGACAAGCATCTCTCTCCATCTCCTGCACATCTAACACTTTTTGATGTAATTTTAAGGGAATATGCCACATACTTATTCTAATTTTAGAGGAGAGTGTCATACACAGGTGACAAGCATGCTGGCATTCTGATGAATTTAAAATGTTAATGTACATAGAATTATGGATGTTATACATAAACTGGAAACTTCAGCTCTTATTGTTACTCACTCTGCAAGTCTAATCAGATGACACTTCTCAGATTACTGATGTATAAAATGAGATCTTACTACTCTAATTTCCTTTTCATGTGTGAAAATGTTCATTATGATTTAGGTTGAAGTGAGTGTCTTATAATGTGTAATGTGCAATTAAAATAAGATGATGTCATGAATTATCTAACAATTTTTAGAAGCACTATTCATGATTTTGTTCTTTCTCTTCATTTTTCTTGAAGTAATGACATATTGTAGATACAGCATTTTCTATGCCATTAAAATAGGCAATGCTCTAATATCAATATATAAGTGATATAACTCATAAAATTTAAAATTCAGTATTTAATTATCAGATGTAAATAATGAAATTATGGGAAGATAAGGTGTTAAAGATGAATTTGTTTTATAATGTCTTTGGAAAATATATGATTAAAACCCAATGAAAAAAAATTATTATGGCAAGATAGTAGTGGCAGTAATATAATATTTGAATCTCTATAAATCTAATGCTTCAAGAAGATCAACAAATGTACCAAATAAATTATTCAAATTAGAAATCTCTAGTCATCAAAAGATCTCACTAAAAGAGTTAACAGTACAGTTTAGTTCAGTCTCTCAGTCGTGTCTGACTCTTTGCAACCCCATGGACTTCAGCATGCCAGGCCTCCCTGTCCAACACCAACTCCCAGAGTTTACACAAACCCATGTCCATCGAGTTGGTGATGCCATCCAACCATCTCATCCTCTGTCGTCCCCTTCTCCTCCTGCTCTCAATCTTTCCCAGCATCAGGGTCCTTTCAAATGAGTCAGCTCTTCGCATCAAGTGGCCAAAGTATTAGAGTTTCAGCTTCAACATCAGTCCTTCCAATAAACACCCAGGACTGATGTCCTTTAGGATGGACTGATTGGATCTCCATGCAGTCCAAGTGACTCTCAAGAGTCTTCTCCAACATCACAGTCCAAAAGCTTCAATTCTTCAGTGCTCAGCTTTCTTTATAGTCCAACTCTCACATCCATACATGACCATATGGAAAAACCATAGCCTTGACTAGATGGACCTTTGTTGGCAAAGTACATATATATGAAAAAAAATACTTCTCAGAACATATAAACATCTGCAAAGCAATAAGCAAAAGAGCAACAATATAAGTAAAAGCAAAAGGCTTACCTAGGAATTTGGTGAACAAAGAATATCCAAACAACCAATAGAAGTCAAAACAGTGGCTATCTCTGGTGAAGTCAGACAGGGGAAAGCTATGTTCTGCAGATTTTAGAATATTCTATAGTCACATTTCTGCTTCCAAGAGGCACTAGTAGTAAAGAATACACCTGCCAACGCAGGAGACTCAGGAGATGTGTGTTTGATCCCTGGGTTGGGAAGATCCCCTGAAAGAGGGCAGGACAACCACTCCAGTACTCTTGCCTGGAAAATCCCATGGACAGAGCAGCCTGGTGGGCTATGGTCCATGAAGTCACAAAGAATCAGATATAACTCAGTGACTAAATAACAACAATGACAAAAAATTAGTTACATTTAGTGGGTTAACAGATTCACAGGTTGAGCACTTAAGATTGTGGACCTACTTAAATGTCTTATTATAGTTAACAAAATGATTTTAAAACTTCATTGAAATACAACATCTCATTTATGAGTGACAAAATTCTACAACTATTACATAGTATTCTTGTGAAGAATCTCTGCAGCCAAAACTCTCAAATATTGTTAATAGATATATAAAATATCATAACCCCTATGGAGAATAAAATAGCAATAACTAATAAAATCAGATATAATTTAATCCAGCTATACACTTTCAGGAACCTACCTCAAAGTTGTGTTGATGAAAAATATGAAAAGAAAGGTGTGCAAAGCTATTCATTGTACTCTTTACATATAACAAAAGACGGGACAATCTAAATGCCCATCAAAAGAGGAATAAATAACTGATGCACATCTAGTCATTGAAGGATCAACATTCCAGAAAAGGAAAAAAATAAATATTTCTGTATATACAATCATAAAGAGTAATTTGCTGTATACATTGTAAGTTTGGTTTTGGTTTTAGCAAAGCATGATTGAAAAATGCAATACACCATAACTTAAATAAGGAAAAATATACATTTACAGGTACATCTACATATATACATATGTGTATATATGTGTGTGTATATATGTGTGTGCATATATCTTATATATATATAAGATATAAATATATATAAAAGAAAAAATCTACAGTTAACTTTCCTTTATGGGCAGATTTCCTATATAAAAATCTTAAAAGATTCAACACAAAAAACTGCTGAAAGTGAAAGTGTCAGAGTATTAGTTGCTCAACTATGTCCGACTCTTTGCAACCCCATGAACTGTAGCTCACCAGGCTCCTCTGTCCATGGGATTCTCCAGGCAAGAATACTGACATGGATTGCCATGCCCTTCTCCAGGGGATCTTCCTGATCCAGGGATTGAACCCTGTTTTTCTGAATTGCAGACTGACTCTGTACCATGTGAGACATCAGGGAAGCCCCCAAAGCTGATAGAATTGGTTAACAAATTGAGCAAGGTTAAGGAGATCCAACCAGTCCATCCTAAAGGGGATCAGTCCTGGGTGTTCATTGAAAGGACTGATGTTGAAGCTGAAACTCGAATACTTTGGCCACCTGATGCAAAGAGCTGACTCATTGGAAAAGACCCTGAT
>SJYT01046758.1:25139-65113 GCA_006410635.1 Cephalophus harveyi
ACTCTTTGCGACCCCATGAATCGCAGCACGCCAGGCCTCCCTGTTCATCACCATCTTTCGGAGTTCACTCAGACTCACATCCATCGAGTCAGTGATGCCATCCAGCCATCTCATCCTCGGTCGTCCCCTTCTCCTCTTTAGGACACAAAAATATAATTCTAACATATTGCATTCTTGTAACATAGTCTTTTATATTAGTGGCTCAACTTTAGTACTATCAGTGAAAATAGTCAATAAAAACATAATAAAAAGAATAGAAAGGAATTTTATTTGAGCCAAACAAGGACTAGCCTGGAAGCCCACTTCTCAGATTACTCTCAAGAAATGGCTCACTTATTGAAAAAGAGAAAACAGACAAAACTTTTTTTCAGAATGTTGAGAAATGTCCCCTGAACAAAAGATTAACTAGTTAGGTTAAGAATACAATCATTAATAAAATTAATAAAAATAATTAGAAGCTTTTTCAGAAAATAGAGGAGACCTGCTGCTCAGAGAAAAAGCAGAATATTGTAATACTTAATGCCCTTCAATTCTGCAGTCACCAAACTGGGTTTAAAGCTGAGTTTAAAGAAACAAATAAGCAACATAGCTCTTGTTATTTTTATTTCAATCAGAGCATATTCCCAGTATACAAAGAAATTCTAATTTCTAACTTAAAAGATAGCATTTTTTTTTTTAAGTGCTAGATTGTTACATAGAAATTGGTCTTGGTAGGGGCACATTATATCTTGAGGCAATGGTGTTTCCATTATACACAAGAATACATGCCAATCAAAAGGAAAAAAATAACTCACTAAATAAAGCAAAATAAATAAATAAATAAAGTGAGCACACAAACAAGCAAACAAATAAATCCTAAATCTAAAACAGCACTCTGATAGCTAAGCATTCCAGTAAATGCAGATTTTTAAGTTAACCACTATTTTAGCTTGTCAATAGAACTGTGTGATGTGAGTAGGACACTCTGTTTGGTTTACAGAAATTAATGCATGCTATCTACATGTAATTTAGCCTTTATTTATATCTGAGAGTTGGACATAAACAGTTTGCAAATAGTGTGTGTATGCATATGTATGTGTTTAGATAGAAGCTAAATAACACAGAGGAAAAAGTAGTATGCTAAAAATGTTTTGCTGTAAAAATTATTATGCTCACTGTTCAATAAATATAATAGAAACTATTTAATTACATGAGATGTGTATAAGAGACAGGAATTGGATACACTGTCTCTTATACACATCTAGATGTGTATAAGAGACCTCATTACATAAGATCAAATAAAATTTTTTATTTATTTCAAGGATAAAAAAATATGCCTGAGTTATTCAAATAGAAAGATGAAATTATGCTGTGAGGAAAATTTGCTTATCTTTGTAGATTTGAAAAGAAGATAAAAATGAATCATTAAAAATTATGTAAGATATTCAGCTTTAAGAAGAAATAGAAATTTGAATGATTTACAGTATTTTAATTTTGTTTCAGATGGAAGGTATTAGTATATGTACATAAGAATATTTTGAGATCCCCCTGTGTTAGTATGTGATCCAGTAGAATAATAGTTGGTAACTGCAAAACATGTATGATAAACAACTCAGAGGACCCTGTGCAGTCCTTGAGTTATTAGCCCAACATTAAGAAGAACTTAGAAATCCCTGTACATACTGAGATGTGTTTAGTCCATTGGAGAACTTCCAAATTGCACCTAAGTAAATTAAAAAAAAAAAAAAGTGAAATCAGCCATACAAATTAATGGAACTGCGGAAAGATATTCTTTGTGGTAAATTGATGAAAAATTAAAAAAAAAATCGATCTGTAGTTTCTTTCTAGAAATTTATATGAACAGCACATCAAAATAAAATAATTGAATTCTTATCAAAATAAGAATTGAATTGTTAACTTATCATTTAGTTCCATATTGAAGCAGTATGTCATATGATTAACAGAATTATTTGCCAACTGAACTAAACTCTTTTTTTCATGTGCAATAACAATGTAACTATACAATATGTCCAATCAGTTCACAGCTTTTGAACTCCTGTTATATTTGCCAAAGAAACACTTTTCTCACATCCGTTTGCTAATTAAGTAAGCCATTCGTTTTGCCAATGATATCCAGTATATGTAACATCATTAGGCTGAGTTAAGACTTTGTTGAGACTGCTGGTAATGATCCAAGAAAAAGATTAAACTGATAGTATAATTCTGTCTAAAGTTGTGGACATTTGAATAAACACTCACAATACTTGATATTTATATAACTGATTAGGTAAATTTAATATCCCCTAAGGTGAAAATAAAGCTAATAAATGCCTAAAATGCACATATACGCATCAGTAGTACCATGTTGGGAGAAACAATAAACACAATATTATTATGGGATTTTATGTCAGGAAAACAAATTTGAAACTGATTATGTTTTAGTCATTTTGCTTAATAGCCATGAGCCTTAGATCCATCATGCATGAAATGGATATAATACAGACCGCCCACAATAGTATTGTAAATATTAAATTAGATAATGAAATAAGAGAACAGCATGATGCCTGACTTGTCAAAAATTCCAGTTGTGTTAATGATTATATGAGGATAATTTTCTTTGGAGGATAACTGTAATTTTTCCTTGAAAAATACTTTGATATTTGAGCACACAGCTCCTGAGACATGATTCCAGATATATATGCTTTAAGATTGGGTTACAAAATCCCTGATGAAGTATTCTGGAACCAATACAATTAATCTCCCCAAATACATTTAATAATAAGGGATCATTATTAAAAGTTTAAATGCAAAATCAGAATAGATGTACATATGTGTAGTGGAGTATTTATGTAAAATCATCTGAAAAGGCAAACTATTAAAACTTGACTGAGATAATTAATGAATTTAAGGGGTTGTTGATTTTTCTGAGTTGTTGTTGTTCAGTCACTAAGTTGCGTCCCGACTCTGAGACCCCATGGATTGCATGTAGCAAATGAGGCTCCCCTGTCCTTCACTGTCTCCTGGAGTTTGCTTAAATTCATGTCCATTGAGTTAATGATGCTATATAACCATCTCATCCTCTGCCACCCTCTTTTTTTGTCTTTAATCTTTCCTAGTATCAGGGTCTTTTCCAATGAGTAGGCTCTTTGCATCAGGTGGTCAAAGTACTGGAGCCTTTGTAAGGCACATGCATAATTATTATGTGAGCAGAGAAGAGACAAATGACTATATCCATACTGCAAAGGCCCTTTATTGTTATTATTTTGCTGAGTTTTTTGATGAGTGTGAGTTTGCATCTGGGAGAACATGTGGGAAAAGCAGACATAGAATTTGGAGCTGTCGAGGTCCTTCTAGAAAGGATAGAGAAAGGAAGTTAAAAGATAGAGAAAAGCAGAATGAGACTTTGGAGATGTCAGAAAGTCACAAAGTCTTCCTCATGTCCCCTTGGTTACCTTACAAATCTTCAAAATTTTTGCTAAATTTCTAAAAATCTTGGATTAGGGATAGTATATACAGCCATTCAAGGGAATGGATTTGAACATTTTGGCCATTTATGGTTATAATGTTGATTATGTTGAAGGTTGAATGTATATATATGTTGAATATATGTGGTTGATTATATTCTTTGAAGCCACAGATGGAGAAGCTGTATACAGTCAGGAAAAACAAGACGAGGAGCTTACCCCCATGATCTGTGGGTCAGATCATGTACTCCTTATTGCCAAAATCAGACTTAAATTGAAGAAAGTAAGGAAAACCACTAGACCATTCAGGTATGATCTAAATCAAATCCCTTATGATTATACAGTGGAAGTGAGAAATAGATTTAAGTGACTAGATCTGATAGACAGAGTGCCTGATGAACTATGAATGGAGGTTCATGACATTGTACTGGAGACAGGGATCAAGACCATCCCCATGGAAAAGAAATGCAAAAAAGCAAAATGGCTGTCTGGCGAGGCCTTACAAATAGCTGTGAAAAGAAGAGAGGTGAAAGCAAAGGAGAAAAGGAAAGATATAAGCATCTGAATGCAGAGTTCCAAAGAAGAGCAAGAGATAAGAAAGCCTTCTTCAGTGATCAGTGCAAAGAAATAGAGGAAAACAACAGAATGGGAAGGACTAGAGATCTCTTCAAGAAAATTAGAGATACCAAGGTAACATTTCATGCAAAGATGGGCTTGATAAAGGACAGGAATGGTACGGCCCTAACAGAAGCAGAAGATATTAAGAAGAGGTGGCAAGAATACACAGAAGAACTGTACACAAAAGATCTTCAAGACCAAGATAATCACGATGGTGTGATCACTCACCTAGAGCCAGACATCCTGGAATGTGAAGTCAAGTGGGCCTTAGAAAGCTTCACAATTAACAAAGCTAGTGGAGGTGATGGAATTCCCGTTGAGCTATTTCAAATCCTGAAAGATGATACTGTGAAAGATACTGTGCTTCACTCAATATGCCAGCAAATTTAGAAAACTCAGCAGTGGCCACAGGACTGGAAAAGATCAGTTTTTATTGCAATCCCAAAGAAAGGCAATGCCAAAGAATGCTCAAACTACCACACAATTATACTCATCTCACACACTAGTAAAGTGATGCTCAAAATTCTCCAAGCCTGGCTTCAGCAATACATGAACCATGAACTCCAAGATGTTCAAGCTAGTTTTAGAAAAGGCAGAAGAACCAGAGATCAAATTGCCAACATCTGCTGGATCATTGAAAAAGCAAGAGTTCCAGAAAAACATCTATTTCTGCTTTCTTGACTATGCCAAAAACCTTTGACTGTGTGGATCACAATAAACTGTGGAACATTCTGAAAGAGGTGGGAATACCAGACCACCTGACCTGCCTCTTGAGAAACCTATATGCAGGTCAGGAGGCATCAGTTAGAACTGGACATGGAACAACAGACTGGTTCCAAATAGGAAAAGGAGTATGTCAAGGCTGTATATTGTCACCCTGCTTATTTAACTTCTATGCTGGGTAGATCATGAGAAATGCTGGACTGGAAGAAGCCCAAGCTGGAATCCAGATTGCCGGGAGAAATATCAGTAACCTGAGATATGCAGATTACAACACCCTTATGGCAGAAAATGAAGAGGAACTAAAAAGCCTCTTGATGAAAGTGAAAGAGGAGAGTGAAAAATCTAGCTTAAAGCTCAGCGTTCAGAAAACATGGCATCTGGTCCCATCAGTATATGGGAAATAGATGGGGCAACAGTGGAAATAGTGTCAGACTATTTTGAGGGGCTCCAAAATCACTGCAGATGGTGATTGCAGCCATAAAATTAAGAGACACTTACTCCTTGGAAGGAAAGTTATGACCAACCTAGATAGCATATTCAAAAGCAGAGACATTACTTTGCCAACAAAGGTCCGTCTAGTCAAGGCTATGGTTTTTCCTGAGGTCATGTATGGATGTGAGAGTTACACTGTGAAGAAAGCTGAGCACCGAAGAATTTATGCCTTTGAACTGTGGTGTTGGAGAGGATGCTTGTGAGTCCCTTGGACTGCAAGGAGATCCAACCAGTCCATTCTGATGGATATCAGCCCTGGGATTTCTTTGGAAGGAATGATGCTAAAGCTGAAACTCCAGTACTTTGGCCACCTCATGCGAAGAGTTGACTCATTGGAAAAGACTTTGATGCTGGGAGGGATTGGGGGCAGGAGGAGAAGGGGACGACCGAGGTGAGATGGCTGGATGGCATCACGGACTCGATGGACGTGAATCTGGGTGAACTCTGGGAGTTGGTGGTGGACAGGGAGGCCTGGCGTGCTGCGATTCATGGGGTCGCAAAGAGTCGGACACAACTGAGCGACTGAACTGAACTGAACTGATGGCCAAAGTTGGAGGAAAAAAAGGCAGAAGAAAAAATCAACCTTTAGTTATGGGATGTTAAAGTCTCAGGGATGGGTGGATTTCAAATTTCACATTCGTTGAAAGAAGCAGGGATTGGAGTTTCTGAAAGGGACAAAGGGGACCTAAATTTATCTAAGTTGCAATATAAATAGTAAGAAATTTTATTTATTTCTTCTTTAAACTAGAGCAGATATCAGGTGGCTAAAGTCTTGGAGTTTCAGCTTCAACATCAGTCCTTCCAATGAACACCCAGGACAGATCTCCTTTACAATGGACTGGTGAATCCCCTCTCAGTCCAAGGGGCTCTCAAGAGTCTTCTCCAACACCCACAATTCAAAAGAATCATTTCTTCAGTGCTCAGCTTTCTTTATAGTCTAACCCTCACATCCATACATGACCACTGGAAAAAGCATAGCCTTGACTAGACAGAACTTTGTTGACAAAGTAATGTCTCTACTTTTTAATATGCTATCTAGGTTGGTCATAACTTTCCTTCCAAGGAACCAGTCCAGGTTCAATGCATGATACAGGGGGCTCAGGGCTGGTGCACTGGGATGAAACCAGAGGGATGGGATGGGGAGGGAGGTGGGAGGAGGTTTCAGGATGGGGAACACATGTACACCCATGGCAGATTCATGTCGATGTGTGGCAAATCCAATACAATATTGTAAAGTAAAATAAATAAATAAAACTGGAAAAAAAAAAAAAAGAGAGAGAAAGGAACATGCTTATTCAAGAGCCAAAATTTTGGCATTTAGAATACTTGAGAGAGTTAAAAATATGCTTTTGAGACCAAATTATGGTATGTGAACAGGAAAAAGCAGACAATAGTTCAAAATTATATAGTATTGAATTACCACTTCCATTAATCCAGTTTCCTTACTTTTAGTTTATACCATGGAGGTCATTAAGAAATATATAAAAAACTTTCTACAAAACCATTTACAAAGTATTTAACAGGTTTTAAAAGTATTGTTCTCAGCTATTCAGAATTCCTCTAAGATATTACTGCCATTTAGAGATTTCATTTTCAGTTTGTAACCTTTCCCTCATTTATTTCATCTTTCCTGATTTGTAAAGTTAGTAATCCACTGAGTTTCACAACATAGATTAAATGGGAGAAGCTTTCAGTGTCATTTAACTGAAATCATTACCATAGTAAACAATGAAAATGAAACAAGATAAAAGTATATCAGTTGATACCTTTGTACATAGAATGAAGTCTGTAAATATTTTCATGAGCCAAGTAAAATGAAATCGTTCAGTCATGTCCGACTCTTTGTGGCCCCATGGACTGTAGCCTACCAGGCTCCTCCGTCCATGGGATTTTTCCAGGCAGGAAACTGGAGTGGGTTGCCATTTCCTTCTCCAGGAGATCTTCCCAACCCAGGGATTGAACCTGGGTCTTCCTGCATTGTAGGTAGACACGTCACCATCTGAGCCACCAGGGAAGTCCTTCATGAGTCAAACTTGGTATTTAAAAGATATTTAGAATTTTTTTAGTTTTGAAAATCAAAAAGAGAAAAAATGAACAGAAGTAAATTTCAAACAAGCAAGTAGAAATACTGAAAGTGTATATTTGATTTTGTTTTTAAGTGGATAACTTGTTTTATCTTCTATTTATAATGAGATCTTGGCCTAACATATACTTTTCAGTTTGGGGAGATTCTTGCTGTTGATTTTTATATGTCCATACAGGATAGGTTGGAAATATTTAGAAGTAGATTAACTTTTTAAATAGTGATCCACACAGTTAAAGGCTTTGGCATAGTCAATAAAGCAGAAATAGATGTTTTTCTGGAACTCTCTTGCTTTTTCAGTGGCCCTGTGCATTTTGGCAATTTGATCTCTGATTAACACAGCCATTATTTCTAGCTTCTTGTGAACACTTGTGCATATTCCATATGGTCTTTTTTGGTGGCTCACTTTCTATCATTTGTAGTTCCCTTGTAGATCACCATGTCAATGGTGATCAGTTCTCAGCTGAAGACCAGTGGAATCTTCTGTAGCTCCTCTTAGCATCACCTGTCTGCATCACCCTCCTCTTAGTGCAGTGTTCTCCTATCCTATCATCTGTCCTGAAAATTGTAGCAGCTTGGCCAATCTAAATCTTCAGCATTTCTCTCTTCAATTCATGGAGACTAACAGAATCTATTTGGGTTTTCTCTCTTTGATCTTACCCTACAGAATTTCTCCATATAGTAAGTTGAAACACTGGTAGACCCCGACTTACTTTTTGACCTTTTCTCAGAGATCACTGCCATGTGCTTCCTGTATCCCAGTGTGTAAAAAATACATCCACCAGCCAACAATGTTCTACCTTGATCAATAGCAGAAAAAGTTTAATGGACTTTCAATTCAATGACACTTGCACTCTCTATCTTATGGAAGAGTATGATTTTATATATAATAAGTATTAAAGTCAGAATTCAGGATTCTTAATAATGAGATGTTTTGGGATATAGACATAATGGCATTTATCAAATGTTAGTTATTTTCTGATTGTCTTATACATAGTAGAATAAATACACAATGAAAATACTGTAATTAATAAACATACTTTTTCTGCACATGCTACATATTTATAAGATTTCTTTGGAGATTTCAACTCACTACAGTGTTCTTGCCTGGAGAATCCCAGGGATGGCGGAGCCTGGTAGGCTGCCGTCTATGGGGTCGCACAGAGTCAGACACGACTGAAGTGACTTAGCAGCAGCAGAAGCTTTAAACATTAAAAAAATTCTGGTTTATCTTTGGCTCAGGTAAGAATATTAATGGTNTGTTCTTGCCTGGAGAATCCCAGGGATGGCGGAGCCTGGTAGGCTGCCGTCTATGGGGTCGCACAGAGTCAGACACGACTGAAGTGACTTAGCAGCAGCAGAAGCTTTAAACATTAAAAAAATTCTGGTTTATCTTTGGCTCAGGTAAGAATATTAATGGTTTATAGTTGTTAATGCTAGGCATAAAGGAAATAGCATGTGATAATGCGAGTCCTGTAGAAGCTGAAAAAAACTAATCATGAATGCATTACTTCAATCTGTAATACCCATGTAAAAGAGTTTAAGTAGATTAATTGAAAATAAAACCACCTAATTAAAGTTGAAGAGTAGGCAACTTAATTTGTAATTTCAGTTTTCATTTTCTGCTCAAAGATTTGAAATGTCAGCTGAAAAGACTATCACATAGTAATCATGATTTTGTGTATATATATTTTATGTAGATCATTATTTGTGTGATTTGTAATTTTAGACATTGCTTGGAATATGTCATATTTAAATCTATTAAAGCATATTTACTATAAAAATTGATATCATAAATTGATTAACATTCTTATAGTCTTTATTGTGTAGAGCATGTCCTTTGAAAGGAACAGTGTGCAGATTCCTTAAAAAACTGGAAATAGAACTGCCTTATGACCCAGCAATCCAATTGCTGGGCATACACACTGAGGAAACCAGAATTGAAAGAGACACATGTACCACTATGTTCATCACAGCACTGTTTATAATAGCCAGGACATGGAAGCAACCTAGATGTCCATCAGCAGATGAATGGATAAGAAAGCTGTGGTACATGTATACAATGGAATATTACTCGGCCATTAAAAAGAATACATTTGAATCAGTTCTAATGAGGAAATCACTTATTTAACTCAGTAATAAATTATTAAAGCATGCTCTAATTTAAATGAATATTTTTTTGTTTTCATTTTGGAATTTGCTCACGGTTTAAGATTCAGCTAAGATCTACTGGACTAGAACTAAACCAGAATTTCTGTTGCTTTTGTAAACAAATATTTAGTAAATAAGTGTCTTTCTTGTCTGAAAAGAAATGCTAATATGTTTATTTAATACACTGTGTTAAACTTTTCATACCCTTATGCTCATTGTTTTTCAGTGACCATCTTAGAAGATAATGTTTTTTGGCCAGGTCACATAATTTTTGATGATCCTTCTTTTTCCAGTGCTTTGAACTTCTCTTTATGTTCACTGATCAGTTAGGAAATGCAAGATATTTAATTTCATTTCTCCAAACATACCATGGTGAGAAAATAATATAGATGATAAAAAGATCAAAGGTCTTAAAACTCTAAGCAAAGTTGAAATCTTCCTACTCTTATTATCGTTTTTGTATCTTGTTGCTAAAACATTTTCTTATAATGGTTCATATCTTTAAAAATTATAGCTACATCTTAACCAATGTAAATAATCCTACTTCCACACTCCATGCTCTTGGACACTCAGCAATCTTTGATTGTCCTTCCCTGAACCAGTGACCAGCCATTCTTTTAAATTCACATTATAATTTCAGCCTTCCACTAAATATACTCTTGGTTCTGTGTAATACACTGTGCATTTTGCTCCTTCCAAAATATATTTGAAAAGCTCACACCTTAGAGAAGATCTTTCAGGCGTAAGTCATCTTGAGTCATTTGACTCATATTCAGACAGACTCCTACTCAATTTTTCTAGGTAGTACTTTTTCTTTTTTTAACAACTTTTTGTACTTTCAAAACATTTGTTAGATATTTCTAAAAATCATTTAAACCTTACTCAATTTTAAATAAGTAAAATGGATGGATTTAAATAAACAATTGGATGGATTTAAATAAACAATTAAATTAAGAAATAAGGGAAGAAGAGAAGGAAACACATACTAATTAATAAGCATATTTATTTATATTTTATATATTCACTAATACAAAAACTGAAAATATGCAATTGGTGAAATATAGATATGTCAATATCATCTATATGTATATTTTACTAGTTTAAATTGCATGTGCCCTGCAGTGCTTTCTCTCCAGAGGTAGATAACAAGTAAATTGAATATAAGGACATAATGATTTTGCCAAATTTTAAGATCCTTCTAAAGTGACCTGCCAATAAGCAGGTTCTTGTGGCTTTGAAGTAAATATGAGCTTCCTTATATGCTGGTAAATGATAACAGGTTATATGTGCCATAATTATAGTGATTGACAGTAGTATTAATGGGTGTAAAGTAAATATTGGTTTCCGATACTGACTCTGTGATTCAGGGTAAGTTATTTCTTCTTCCAACACCTCTGTTTCCTCATTTGCAAAACTGAATATTACCAGTCTCACGGTCTTACTGCAAGAAGATTAAATGTGAAAAATGCATGTCAGAGTGCTTGCCGTGTATTGGCTGACTTGTAGGTACCCTCTACACATTAGCTAGGACTGTTGGTATTCTTAGAAGCAAACCTGACTGTCTCCATCTGAAAATTACAGATTTCTCTATAAAAGCAATGGATTCGGGGAATTCACTGGGGATATGGTGAGAAAGTTGTCTAAATACCTCAAATTCTTGGATTCTTTTTGTCAGGACTGAGGAATGGAGGTAGATATTAGACAACAACAGACAAGTGAGAAGTAGTGTATTTTGCTGGAGGATTCCTGGGTTTACAACAATCTGAAAGTGAATGTAGTGTTTTGTCCTCTTTGCCTCTTTCTAACACCCTGCATTTCTGAACTCCAAAACTTGGTCAACTATAGTCTCTGTTGGGATAGTATTTCCTTCTAGGCAGAAAGTGTTATTGGAATAACATTTATGTTTAAAAATAAAGCAAATGAAATTTCGTCTGATCTATAGCATGTCTAAGGGTATACAAAGTATTTACTGATTATAGGATTAAGTTGTTGGGAAAAATACAAATAATTGTTTCTGCTAGTGCCAGAAGAAGAATAGTTTCCAGACATAGATGGAGGAAGTAAAGATGGAGATAATGCTATCTAACATGGATCAAACTCAGTCCAAAATTCACTGCATTGCAAGTAAAATAGATAGGTAATCCTCAGGAAATATATAGTACAATTGCCTTATGACCCAGCAATCCCACTGCTGGGCATACACACCGAGGAAACCAGAATTGAAAGAGACACATGTACCCCAATGTTCATTGCAGCACTGTTTATAATAGCCAGGACATGGAAGCAACCTAGATGTCCATCAGCAGATGAATGGATAAGAAAGCTGTGGTACATGTACACAATGGAATATTACTCGGCCATTAAAAAGAATACATTTGAATCAATTCTAATGAGGTGGATGAAACTGGAGCCGATTATAGAGTGAAGTAAGCCAGAAAGAAAAGCACCAATACAGTATACTAACACATATATGTGAAACTTAGAACGATGGTAATGATGACCCTATATGTGAGACAGCAAAAGAATCAGACTTTATTTTGGGGGGCTCCAAATCACTGCAGATGATGACCGCAGCCATTTGGGAGAATGGCATTGAAACATGCATATCATTTAAGAAACGAATCGCCAGTCTAGGTTCGATGCAGGATACAGGATGCTTGGGGTTGGTGCACTGGGATGACCCAGAGGGATGGTGTGGGGGGGAGGAGGGAGGGGGGTTCAGGATTGGGAACACATGTACACCCGTGGTGGATTCATGTTTATGTATGGCAAAACCAATACAGTATTGTAAAGTAAAATAAAATTAAAAAAAAAATGGAAAACAACCCCCCCCCCAAAAAAAGAAAGAAATGATTAGGCAACTAAATAAACTAACTAAATAAATAAATGGTACACATGTGTTAGATGAAATGTGGAGAATTATATAGTGAACAGCAGCACTTTCGAGTAGCCATTCTTCTGAGAATACAGTGTTTCTGTATTTTGATCCTGAAATACTTAAGCCTAAATTATGTGTTAAATAACTAAATAACTTGGTAAATGCAATTTTAAAAATAGAAACATTTGTTATTTTCAATCTACTAAATATTTAATTCGGTGTGGCTGAAAATTGTATATTCATTTAAAGCCATAACTTTAGCACCTAGTAAAATGCTAACACATAGTAAACATTCAAAATACTTACTGAATGAATGAATGAAAGAGTATTACTAAAAGGCAGAATATCATCTAATAACTATGCTGACTCTAAGAATGGCATCTAAAAATTAAATTGATTGGGTACTCCCACTTATTAGGACAACTGATGAGACAACCATGTCTGTTATGGTTACATTACATGGTACATGATACCACCATGTTTCTATGGAAACTATCAATAGGATCTGCAAGATAAAGGCAAATAAGCCTTTGGATTCTGCATATATGGATTTGAAATAATTCCTTTTTTGATATACATTTTTTTATTTAGAGGTATTGAGAAACAATTATTTTAAAAACTGATCCAGTATTTTAGATGTCATTTTTCTTGGATGAAATATTAAGTATGTTATGATATGAAAAAAATATTTTTAGTATAGATGCTTGCTGTATATGTGAACATACAAAACTGTAAGGTTAAGTTGAAATATTTTCCAGTATAAACACTTCAGAGTAACCATTATGAAATACCAAAACTGAAAATTATAATCCTTTAGAAGAATCTTGACAAGATGCCATGTTAAAAATAATCACCTTATCTACTTAAAATCACAATACAAGGAGAGAAGTCTTACAAAGTCTTAACATTAGTGAATTATTTTTCATTATACCCAATAAATCTAATTTCATAAAAACTTATGCTCATCAATGATTTAAAACCTAAATTTGGCACAAACAGTGTGAAGCATATGGATTAAAATTCTGCTATGAGCTCGATAAAGCACTTCACATAACAAAGCATGGATCAATATGCTCTGAATTTTTAATTTTATTTCAGTAATATATTTCTCACTGAGGGTTTTTACCATTTGTGAATTTTTTAAGGTAGCATGGACATTGTTTGTTTCTTGATTACAAGCATTCTCACTGAGGAGGGAGAATTTTTACCATCAGTATTGGCACTTTGTTGGAACCTGATAATAACACATAAATTAAAAATTTCTTTTCTAAAACTGCCACAATTTTTAGATTAAGGCATAGACAGTGAGATACACACACACACACACACACATATATCAATTTATATTTACTATACCTCTATATTTACTATAATTTCCAATGTGTCATAAACACTCATTTTACTACTATTTTAATAGTTCTTATTATTTCCATTTCTTGGCAGTCTGATTCTTTTTTTAAAGTGTTGAAAAATACTGTGTTTCTGAAAAAGACATTAGAGTTACTCTGTCAATTGGAGAAGGTACATTTAAAGTAAAAACAATTCTGGAGGAAAATAATAAATGTTGACTGTTTAGTGGCTTCAATTAGGCTACCTTTGCCACATTAAAAGTCAATCTCTTGCTTCTCTTTTCAATATTAACTTGCTGATTCTAAAGATTTAAAAAAATGACATTTAGCTCTCTCAGTGACTAAAATCAGTTGTTTTTTATAATTTCTACCAGGAAATTAAGACTTACAACTTTTATTATAAAATACTCAAAATAACTTGATTCCTGATTGCACTTTGCCACAACTTCTATTCTTTCAGTTCAATTTTTCCCTCAAATGTCTCTGTGTCTCCTGTGATATTTTTAGTTTGTGTAAATCCAAACAAAAGTGAAGAAAAAAATGAGTATGATTATAACAAGTGTTGCCCATAAGATAGATCGAAATAATTAAATAGTAATGTGTTTAAGCCATTACTGTGCTAATGTTACCAGCAAGTATTAAAAGTGTTCAACATGAAGTGCTATAAAATTACTCCCTATACCCAAAATGTCCTTTCATAAGGACAAGAGTTAGACTAGCACTGTTTAATGGAAATATAATGTAAGCATATGCTATTTTAAATTTTCTATTAGTGACATTAGAAGATAACAAAGTGAAAGGAAATGATGCCCTATTTGCAAGCTAATATGAATAGATGGATGTATTATAGATAGATACATCTAGATTCTGATGTTTGCATACCTATACAGACACATACATGCACACACGCATAAAGGCAAGTCCTAAATATATATTAACAAATGGCAACCCACTCCAGTACCCTTGCCTGGAAAATTCCCTGGACAGGGGAGACTGGTATGCTACAGTCCATGGGGTCGCAAAGAGTCAGACATGACTGAGCGACTTCACTTATATTTAGTTGCAAGTAAAATATACAGGATAGTTGATCCTTGGGAAAGAGTACAGTATAAAATTAAATGGCAGTTTTAAATTTATAATTTTAAACATGTTTTAGGCATATCCATATCAAATATCTAGTGGAATAGGGAGAGAGAGAGGGTGGAGTTGGGAAAGAAAGGAGGGTGAAGAGAGAGAGAAAAGAGAGAGAACTACATGTATACTCTGGGAGGAGACATAGCCTTGTGGATTAGATTAATAAACAGTTATTATTCATAGCTTGTGCCAATTTCCTGTTGCCCAAAGGACTGTTTGAATAAAGATATCACATTCATATGCAGTGGATTTATTCTCAAAACCTTATCCCAGAATTAGGACAATTGAAGTTATACAAGGTAGTTGTCATATCTTATGAATATGTTCAAGTTTGTGCATGGTTTAGGCTTTCTGAAGAAAGGGCACTAACAACCTGATTTAATGGAAATTGTGTACTAAAGCTAGAGATAGTGCATCACTCTGCAGAGACTGAGAGATTTACATCCCTGCAGCCAATTGCAATTTCATGGTAGTGAACCTACAGCCTTTCCCCTTCACTCCCTGGATAAAATTTGTTTAAATTTCAAATTTAAGTTCTCTGTTTATCTCTGTTTTTCTCTCTTCTCTTAAATTTTATTTTTTCCATTTCAATGAAATGAGTTATCACTCAAGAAAGTAAATGGAATAATAGATATAAAACAAGTTCCCATATATTTAGAATATATATTTGAGATGCAAAATTGCAATTATATTTTCAATTTAATCTTTAAAGTAACCATGTGAGGCAGATTGTTGTATTCTACCGATTTTATAGATGATGAAATTGAGACACAGCTTTTAAGTACCTTTCTTCTTGTATCCAGATCTGTTTTGTATGACAGAATCAGCTTTGAAGTATAGTGAGTTATATGTACCTGTAATTTCTAATTATTTAGAGCTCTTTCAATAAGGAACAATTTATACTTGTTTTCATTCACTTATTCAAAAACTTATCTGTGTGTCTATTCTTTTCCAGACACTAGGCTAGTGGATCCAGTGGTGGCAAGTAGGAATTAGAAACCAGAGATAAATAATGTGAGATTTATACTTTTTAGTTCCCGTTTAATTGTGTTTCAAAAGTTATCCTTTATATTTAGAACTTTGCAATGCATTTCTATGAAGTTTTCTTATTAGTGGTAAATATATTGTGATTTGTAAAAATGATAGTACCCTAAGTTCACAAAGCTCTCTCTGAGTGTTTTATAAAAATAACTACTTTATAAAACATAAATGTCAGCTTTTGGACAGAAATTTATTTCTCTTGAGCTTTGTTGTGTTTAATTAGGAAAGATTATGGTGCATGTTTATATTCCTTTTTGACATCAAAGTGTCATGATCATGAGCTGACATGACATGTATTGCAAAAGATTTTCATGTTGTGAGACATCCAAAGCTTTGCATGGAGAATCATATTAATAAAAGCAAAAGCTATTGAGCATATATTTCCCCATGTACTTCTTAAAAAATTCACTCCAATGGGTTATTTTTTGTTTTGTAGACTACTGGATTGGTTACACATATACTTTTTAGCAGACATTTGTTAGAAGCAATAAATAATAAACATTCCCAATATAAAAGTATATAAATAAAATAGTAATTGGAAATAGTCAACGTGACCCTCCAAATTTAGATTTTCTTATGAAACTTGACTCTTTTTCTTATGAAACTTGAGGAGGCATGGCAACTCACTCCAGTATTCTTGCCTGGAGAATCCCATGAACAGAAGAGCCTTGTGGGCTATGGTCCATAGGATCACACAGAGTCAGACATGATTGAAGTGGCTGAGCATAACACAGCACACATGAAACCTGAAGTGAAATTCATGGTCACAGTCATATGTATAGCAAATCTTTGGTTGAAAATAATGTAATGAATATTGTCAAAAATCATAATGAATTTAAACAAATTGGATGAATTATCATTTTGACTTATCTCTAAGTATACCAAATTTTCCCATCCATTGTTTTCTAAATGAGCTTGAATAGATATATTGAAGTTAAAATATCACTTTTAATTATAAATAAGGTAGTGAAATTATTAGAGGTATTAATATAAACATTAAGTACTTACTAAAGCAAAATGTTTATTTCCAAAAGTGGAAATATTAAGGGAAAATAGCTTTTTTTTTTTCGGAGAAGGCAATGGCACCCCTCTCCAGTACTCTTGCCTGGAAAATCCCATGAATGGAGGAGCCTGGTGGGCTACAGTCCATGGGGTCGCTAAGAGTCGGACACGACTGAGCGACTTCATTTTCACTATTCACTTTCCTGCATTGGAGAAGGAAATGGCAACCCACTCCAGTGTTCTTGCCTTGAGAATCCCAGGGACAGGGAAGCCTGGTGGGCTGTCGTCTGTGGGGTCGCACAGAGTTGGACACGACTGAAGCGACTTAGCAGCACAGCAGCAGCAGCTTTATTTTTATATATTCCTAATGTAAAGTAAAAAACAGTGTATATTGTCTAATCAAAAGTATAATGATTGTTAAACATTGGGAATTTATGATACCAATAAATAAAGCTGTGAGAATATTTGTGTGTGTATACGTGCATGTACTCAGTCATGTCTAACTCTTTGCAACTCCATGGAGTATAGCTCATCAGGATTCTCTGTCTGTGGAAGTTTCCAGGCAAGACTACTGGAGTGGGTTGCCGTTTCTTACTCCAGGGGATCTTCCCAACCCAGGGATCAAATCCGTGTTTCCTAGTGTCACCTGCATTAGCAGGTGGATTCTTTATCACTGCACCACATGGGAAGCCTGATTTAAATAAAACTGTACATGCTAATAAAATGAATATATTTCCTTCAGACATGCTATCACTATTCATTTATATGATGGACTCCATAAACCAACGCTACTACTAGTGATGATAATACTAATAATGAATTTCAGATAATATTCATTTGTCCAGATGTAAAGATTCTGTCAAAGTTAGCTAATCAGTAATAATCTAGAACAGATCAAAATGGGAAATATGATTTAAGTGATAAATATCAAAAAAGACCAAACTTAATTGCCCTTTATATAAGTGAGGCTCAGCACAGGCTGTTATCTGGCCGTCCATATAGAATGAGAAAGCACGTGAGAAACATGTTATGAATACACATATAAATGTTAACAAGTGCAAACTACCATCCAAAAGGCTTCCCTGGTGACTCCGTCAGTAAAGAATCTGCATGCAATGCAGGAGACCCAGGTTCAGTCCCTGGGTTGGGAAGATTCCCCTGGAGAAGGAGATGGATACCCATCCCAGTAATCTTACCTGAGAAATCTCATGGACAGAGGAGCCTGGTGGGCTACAGTCCATGGGATTACAAGAGTTGGACATGACTTAGTGACTGAACTACAGCACAGCTATCATCTTAAAATAGTTGGAAAACAAAGGCAAATAGGTAAATGTATAGTGATATAGGATAAATGTAATATAAAAAATACATGTTTAACTTAGAAGCCTTAATATACTACTCTGTATTTCTGCAGATATATGGTCTTAAGGATGATAATGAATTTGTCAATATGATATGTGTTGAAAGAAGAATGAATGATATTTGTCTTCTTTGAATTACTAATATGAGATGAAATAAAATATTTGTATTTGATTTCCCATACAATTCTAGTGTGTGTGTTTGTATGTGTGTGTGTGTGTGTGAGAGAGAGAGAGAGAGAGAGAAAGAGATGGGGAAGGGAGAGGGGGAGGCAGGAGGAGGAAATAATTATATAAGATAGGATTTCTGTTGAAGGAGAAGTTATTTTTGGACATGGAAAATTTGAGTCCACTGAAGTTAGCCAGTAGATGATAATTTTTAGATTTAATATGTTATAATTTACATTCAATAATATTCACTCATTTTAAGAGTATAGTTTTCTAAATTTGGTAAGCTTATCTAATTCCCTCCACTGTAACATACAGAAGAGCTCTATCACTGCAAAAATTTCCTCAGGCCCTTTTGCAATCAATTCTCTAACTCCTAGCCAGGACGACACTTGATCTTTTTTCTTCTACCATCCTTTTGTCTTTTCTAAAATTTCATATGAATAAAACCAAACACTATATAGTTTTTGCTCAACCTTAGCTTAGAGCAATACTTTTGAGATTCTTCATTGTTGTTTTTTATGTTAGTATTTAATTGTTTTCAGTTTATTAATAGTTTTCCACAGAAATGATGGCCCACAATTTTGCTAGTCACCAGTTGATGGTGGTTCAACTGGTTCCTTTTAATTTTTGACTATTAATAATACTACTGAGAATATTTGTGTAGAAGAATTTGTGTGTGACATGCATTGTTTATATTTCTTCTATTTAAAAAAAATTGGAAGGTAAATGAGCATTTAATTTTGTAAATTGCTAAAAGACACAGATGCTGGGAAAGATTGAGGAAAGGAGGAGAAGCAGGCAACAGGATGAAATGGTGGATGTCATCACCAACTCAGTGGACATGAGTTTGAGCAAAATCTGGGAGATGGTGCAAGACAGAGAATGCTGGCACCCTGCAGTCCATGGGGTCCCAAAGAATAGGATGACTGAGCGACTGAACAACAACAATGATAACTATATTCTAAAGTTGCTAAAGATGATCCTCACCAGGCAAAATGATAAATGATGTTCCACATCTCATTCACACTTATGTTTGTCTATCTTTACAAATTTAGCCATTTTATTGAGTGTGTAGAAGTACTTTACCATAGTTTGATTTTCATTTGCCTAACAACTGGAGATATTGACCTTTTCTTCATGTGTTTATTGGCCATTTGTTCATTGGCCTCGGATGCGCGGTGGCTCCACCCAGCTGCCGCCCTGACCTCAGACGCCAGAATGATGTTCCACATCTCATTCACACTTATGTTTGTCTATCTTTACAAATTTAGCCATTTTATTGAGTGTGTAGAAGTACTTTACCATAGTTTGATTTTCATTTGCCTAACAACTGGAGATATTGACCTTTTCTTCATGTGTTTATTGGCCATTTGTTCATTTGCTTTTATAAAGTTAACATTCAAATTTATCAATTTTTTTAAAAATACACGTTTTGTTTTTCATTTTGTGTATTTTTATATATTCTGGACTTGATCATTTTGCAAAAATAGCTTTGCAAATATGTTCTTATTGTGGCTTATATAGTCTGTTTTTAGATTTTGAGGATAAGAAATTTTAATATTGATAGAATTAATTATATTTTTAAAATTTTGCCATATATCGTGTTTGAGAGATTATTTTCATACCCAATGTCACAAAGATTTCTTAAATTTGTCTTTATTTGAGAATATCTGATTCTCTTTTGTATATGTTGTAATTCAAAGGTCATGTTTAGAAGCAAACATAGCTAGCTCTTTTCATTCAAGAATCTCCTTCAGCCACAGATTAATTGATTTATTGACTGATATAGGTTTTCATGGCAAGGAGAATACAATTTTCCTATTCTTTTCTTTTACTGGTATATTTGTCCCTCTGTAAGTTTATTCCAGTGGATTCAACCCTGAACCAAAATCTGCTTAATGGGGAAAGTTATTCCTTAGAGTTCTTCCTATTAGAAGGAGTCCTTCCTCCTCCAGATACATACCAGATTCTCTCTAATTTTGTTCTTTCTCCAGTTTATTTGTGTGGGTTAGGAGTTTTTTTTTATAGGAAGGCCCTCTCATAGGATCTTCAAATATTATTACCAGAAGTGAAAAGGAAATTTTTCTAAATATGTGTTCAATTAATTTTCAAAAATAGTATTTCTAATATGTGATTGCAAACATTAAATTGAAAAGAAAATAAATAGAGTGAATATTCAGTTTTTGGTGAAAAATAATTTTTGTGTATGGTCTTATGTCTAATGGCAATAGTTATTTTCATTCCCACATTTGATTGTCTTCAAATTTGGATCACCTGATGGCCTGTTCTTCTTTCATTCTGCTTTCAGTTATTTGTTCTTGTCTCTGATGTTCCTGGCAATGGTTTATTTAATGCTAAGTAGTGTGTCAGAAATAGCCAGTTATAATATCTTTTTCCACAAAGGACAGCTTTTTCTTCAGTCAGGAATTTGCTATATAATTTACTGTATAATTTGATCCAGTCAAGGGAAATGAACTGTGTTGTAAGTACTATGTAATTAAAACTAGTTTTCACTTGTAAGAGTATAGTTCTTTAAGGATATTAACTAGGAATCTGGGGAATTTTTATCTCTTTTAGTGGTGTACCTCCTCCAATTTCAGTCTCCCTGCTACTTCAATCTATATATTTATTAATAGCTTTTTTAACCTTTTAGCCATTGCCTTTTGCTTGATTCTTTTGTCAGTCTCTACATGTGAAGGTTCAAATTGATAAATTCTTCAAGGGGAAGTATACACAGAACAGTGGACTAAATTTTTTTCTGTAATTCCCTATTATCCAGATCCACAGGTCCTCAATTCAAGTAATTTTAGTCATTTTCATCTCAAAAGTTTGTCTCCCTAGTGACAGATGGTACTGTTGGAAGATCTAAGCTTCTGTTTATGACTATGCCTTTAGTATTTCATATTAGCAAATGACCTGAATAGAAAAGTGGTATTGAATGCAGAATTTATCTCAATATATCACCTTTTTCTAGAACCCTAATCATTCATATCTTGACTGCTAAATATTCTCCAAAACCGTCAAACCCTTGTTCTCTTCTGTTTATTGTTCTAGCTTTTAGAATTATTATTTACTGGGGGACTATGTCTCAACAGACTTTCCTGGTGACTCAGATGGTAAAGTGCCTGTCCACAATGCAGGAGACCTGGGTTCAATCCCTGGGTAGGGAAGATCCGCTGGAGAAGGAAATGGCAATCCACTCCAGTACTATTACCTGGAAAATCCCATGGACAGAGGAGCCTGGTAGGCTACAGTCCATGGGGTCGCAAAGAGTCAGACACAACTGAGAGACTTCACTTTCACTATGTCTCAACAAATTTCTCTGCCATACCTTGTGGTAGAAATCTTTTGAAGTATTTTAATATAGCATACTTTATTCTTTGAAATCAAGAGCATTATGTGTTTATGTCCTTCAAGTTTCAACTTGCTTTATCTGACATTTCTTTCTGCCAATTCTTAGCTCTTTCTTGGAACACCATGTTGAAAAGGTCCAGTAACAACCAACATTCATATCAATGCCCAGGTTATTTCCAACAACCTTCCCTTGAGTTAGCTGCTCAGAGATCTATATTCTCTGTCTTAAGAACTGCAATGAGGATTTACTATTTTGCCACTGTATGTGTGATCTGGACATCTAGTTTTCTAACCTGTTAGGTTGATTTCCTTGCCTCCCTCACCATAATCCAACTGCTAACCCTGAGCTACCTATTTATATTTTGGTCACTATTCTACCCCATTCCAAAAGATTTATTATGCTAGTAAATTAATGCTGCAATGAGAAATGGGCTTCCCGGGTGGTTCAGTGGTAGAGAATCCACGTGTTATGCAGGAGCCACAGGAGATGCAGTTTTGATTATGGACAACTCTCCTTTAAATGATGACTGAGGGATTCATGCTCTTAAAATTTTATGGCCCACCATTCTCTAAAGCTATGTTGTTCACTATAGTATCTTATAGCCTAGTGCAGCTATTTAAATTGCATTTATATTCATTAGATTTTTTAAAGCAAAAATTAGTTTTCCAGTCCTCAGTCCCACCAGCTGCATTTCAGGTGTTCAGTAGCTGTGTGTGGCTGGCAGTGTGTGTTTTGGACAGTGGAGATACAGAATCTTTCCTTCACCACAGAAAATTCTCTGATTCAGACTTCTCTGATTTAGGAGTATCCTAAAATTCTCCACCTGGAATCTTTCCCTCTGCCCAGCCTACAAAGAAAGGGAGTCATTTATATCTAGTAGGATGTTATTCTGGGCTTCCCAGGTTGCTCAGTGGTGAAGAATCCACCTGCCAGTGCAGGAGACCTAAGAAGTGTGGGTTAGATTCCTGGGATGGGAAAATCCCTTGGAGAAATAAATGGAAACACGCTAAAGTATTCTTGCCTGGAGAATTCCGTGGACTGAGGAGCCTGATGGGCTACAGACCATAGGGTCCTGACCAGTACAGAAGTGAGGTGCATAATTTTATCCTACATGCCAATGAACAGATATCATTCAAACAGAGCTTTTCATCTGCAAAGGAAGCTTAGAAATCTAAGTTTTCTATTTTCTTTGAAATATAAAACAAAATCGGTGATCAATTACTCTCTTCCACATACAGCTGCTTTTGTTTTTGTTCTTTAATTTCAAAGGAGAGAAAAATGGGAATCAGAACATTTAGAAGGCTATATGTATGGTAGTCAAGGAGAGGGAGAAGGAAAGGGAAATATACGTTTTACGTTTCTGCTTATACAAATGGGTACACAAATGGATATATAAACATGATATTTACTAAGATGAAGAGTACACGTATATTAACATATTGTGTGGGCCAAAAAGTTGATTCCAGTTTTCTGTAAGATGTTATGGAAAACTGAGTGACCTTTTTGGCCAATCCAATATATAGATCAACAGTACAGTTTGGGTGTACTTTAGATACATATGAGTGAAGATATTTAAAAGCAGCTAAATATGTAGACATGAAGCTGAATATAGATATAATCTGAAGCTATAATTGAGAGCTGTTGAAACTTAGTTGTTATGAATTCATGTGGAATTTGAGGACTATGGAAAGTAAGATAGAATGCTCAAAACTGAATCTCAAGCAAAAAAAAAAAAAGTCATTAGAGATTAGGTAAGAAAAAATGCAAGTCAAATCCACAAGATGTCTGAGAGTAAAGAAGGAAAACAAAAGTACAGTCTCCTAGAAGTCAAAACAAGATTAATTTTGGAAGTTAGTATTTATTGTGCAAATAGTGCTAAGAACTCTAAATAGCAGTGATTAAAAAATGAACACAAGCTATTTCTCCAAAAATATTTGAAATTATATGCAAGCAATAATTGATATGCAAGTAAAATTTTCTAAGAGGGCCAGTGTGTGTCTTTATGCTCTTTTATGAATAACTACACTTCTGCTTTATTGACTATGCCAAAGCCTTTCACTGTGTGGGTCACAATAAACTGTGGAACATTCTGAAAGAGATGGGAATACCAGACCACCTAACCTGCCTCTTGAGAAACCTGTATGCAGGTCAGGAGGCAACAGTTAGAACTGGACATGGAACAACAGACTGGTTCCAAATAGGAAAAGGAGTACGTCAAGGCTGTATATTGTCACCCTGCTTATTTAACTTCTATGGAGAGTACATCATGAGAAATGCTGAGCTGGAAGAAGCACAAGCTGGAATCAAGATTGCTGGGAGAAATATCAATAACCTCAGATAGGCAGATGATACCACTGTTATGGCAGAAAGTGAACAGGAACTAAAGAGCCTCTTGATGAAAGTGAAAGAGGAGAGTGAAAAAGTTGGCTTAAAGCTCAACATTCAGAAAACAAAGATCATGGCATCTGGTCCCATCACTTCAAGGGAAATAGATGGGGAAACAGTGGAAACAGTGTCAGACTTTATTTTGAGGGGCTCCAAAATCACTGCAGATGGTGATTGCAACCATGAAATTAAAAGACACTTACTCCTTGGAAGGAAAGTTATGACCAACCTAGCCAGCACATTAAAAAACAGAGACATTACTTTGCTAACAAAGGTCCGTCTAGTCAAGGCTATGGTTTTTCCAGTGGTCATGGATGGATGTGAGAGTTGGACTAGGAAGAAACCTGAGCTCTGAGGAATTGATGCTTTTGAACTGTGGTGTTGGAGAAGACTCTTGAGAGTCCCTTGGACTGCAAGGAGATCCAACCAGTCCATTCTAAGAAATATCTGTCCTGGGTGTTCTTTGGAAGGACTGATGCTAAAGCTGAAACTCCAATACTTTGGCCACCTCATGCAAAGAGTTGACTCATTGGAAAAGACCCTGATGCTGGTAGGAATTGTGGGCGGGAGGAAAAGGGAATGACAGAGGATGAGATGGCTAGATGGCATCACCGACTCGATGCACATGAGTTTGAGTAGACTCCAGGATTTGGTGGTGGACAGGAAGGCCTGGCATGCTGCAATTCATGGGGTCACAAAGAGTCAGACATGACTGAGCAACTGAACTGATACTGATAAATTGCCCTAATACCATAGATTTTCTTTTTAAATAAACCTGCTTAGATTTACTAGTAAATATCTTTGGCTTAATGTTTGGGCATTTCATATCTTATATGCCTATTGTAGCTGTGGGAAAAAAGTGATATAGGTAATTTCTAGGATCATGGTTCATTTATGGTTTTTAGAAAAAAAATTATCCTGTTGAAATAAGTCTCCTTTGACGTGAACCAAATGAAGCATCAAGATTAATATTGGTTTTTGTACTTTATTAAGTGTAATGATAAATGATAAATTATTTAGTATCAAGGAGCATTTCAATAAAATTTCATTTATACTTGAAGAGTAGGTAAGATAAAAATCAGTTATTAAAGAGCAGAAAACATTTCACAGTGGCGGATTGTTCTGTAGTTTGTAAAAGGATAAGGTTTATTTAAAGCCATATGCTTTCTTTTTATTCTCACTGCTTCATAAACTTAAAAAATTAAAAGCACTTATTTTGGAACTATACAGTACAAAACACTGTTTTGAGGGTCTATAGATGTATGCCAAGAGGTTATCCCACGGTGAAAATAATTGGATGCCCTAGAGGTTAGCTTTTTTTTTTTTTCAGCTTCTGTTTACTTATCTCATTCCTAGCTTTTCTATCTTATAAAATCCTCTTAAAAAGGAAAAGTATTAGCATGATGATTTTAAGGAAAAAAAGTTAAGGCTGAAAAAGAAGGTTGTGAAAACTGAGTAGGAAAATTCATTATGATTATAACAAATTGCATAAAATTATCCTACTCTTTCTTTGGACTATGAGGGATTTTTTAAGAAGAAAAATAAGTTACCAGAAGCATATAGCAATACTGCATATTATAGAGCACTTAAAACAACTTATATTGCATTCAAACTTGCAATTAAAGTGTTAAATATTCTCATGTGATTAAGGTTATTAAAACGTGCATAGCATCAATTATCAAGTAAATTTTACTATTATAATCTTATTGGTAGGATGATGTTTTGGCTTCCAGTATGTAATCACCTGATTGTTCCATTTTACTTGAAAATAATAAATAAAGGTATTCAAGTTTCATTATCATGCAAGAAAAGTGACAGTATATATTCTTTGATGCAAGTATTCCAGTCTCATTTTTAAAACGATTGTGATGATTAAAGGCTTTCATAAGGCTTTCTCTATAAACACACACACACACATACACACACACACACAGAGACTGATAATTACCAAATAACTGATGTACATTTAATAAATTCCTTCAATATAGAAAACAACCTAGACTTTACTGGTCCTTTACTCTGGATGTCATCTTTAAAATTTAATTTTCATTTCTCTTTCTCCTACAATCTGACTTGAAAATTTTATAGAATGAGAACTCATAAAAACTAATGCAATGCTGTACTGGGACCCTATTAAAGAAGCAGAAAATGTTTATATCTGCATAAACTTGCTTGGACTTTGCACAATTCCTGATTGATATGATGTACATAATGACCATTTGCTAAATGGAAGAATAAATGAAGATTTAATGTTTATACCTGAAAATGTCATAGCATAATGGCCACAGAATCTAACTAAATGAAGGTTAAACTTGGCTTTACTACCTATTATGTGATCCTGAGCAAGTTATTTTACCTTTGGCTAAATTTCAACATCAGAGAAATGGAGAAAATTATTATTGTGCCTACTTCAGGATTAGATGTTAGAGTATGAGTAAAATGCTTTGGTCGGTGCTTCTTGTAAATCAGCTCAGTGTATTTTCACCTTTTCCTCTCTAATTTTAATCACAATTTGAAAACTATCAAAATAAATCTAAGTCAAAAAAATGCATTTATTGGATAAATAACTATTGTTGAAATTTGAAAAAAAATAATATTGCCAAAAAGGAAGTGCTTCTGAATAATACCTAACAGCACATTTTCTGAATTGTGATTGCTTATTGCATGGCTTCCCAGATAGCGCTAGTGGTAAAGAACCTGCCTGCCAGTGCAGGAGACCTAAGAGACACGGGTTTGATTCCTGGCTTGGGAAGATCCCTGGAGTAGGAAATGGAAACACACTCCAGTATTCTTGCCTGGAAAATTCCTTGGACAGGGAGCCTGGCAGGCTACAGTCCACGGTGTTGCAAAGACATGAGTGACTGAGCACACAGCACAAAGAAGAAAAAGCACAGATGTTAAAAGCATGTGGACTCTTGAATCATCATAAATAAAGTTGCTCAGTCGTGTCCGACTCTTTGCAACCCCATGGGCCTAATCCAAGCTCCTCCATATATTAGTTTAATCAAGTTGGGTCTTAGTGTTCTGTTCTCGGTACTAGAGATAATATCTAACTTACAAGGTTGAATATTATATGTAAAGAGTTTAAAAGAGTTTGATTACAAACTAAGATCAATGACTAGCTTTTATTTGTTGAGCTATAATTTAGGAGATGGAAGTCTGTTTTGTTGTCATCACTATTCAGTTAGTAGGCTGAGTATTTGGAAGTACACAGAACTATCAAGAGTAAAATGTAAAGGAGAACAAAGATGAAACCTGGGAAATTCATTACGATTTAAATTTGATTTAAATTAATCATGATTTTAATTTGATTAAAACTATAAGTTGAGACCACATTTGGACTTCAGAAGTCATTAAATCATGAAACTAATTCTTACTTTTACTTAAAAAGTTATATAAATGAAGATAGATACAATTTAGCAGTGGTTTTTGTAGACACAGTTTTATAGTGGTTACTCCAGAAGAGTAGCTATAACACATGAAGGGGTTCTGATTGTAATAACTGAAAGTAGGCACCCAATTTGAAAAAGCTCTTTAGAAGAAGACTTTTGATAGATAGGATATGGCTGACTGAGGACAAGAAGAAATCAAAGATGACTATACATTTAATAGTCTGATGAGCTAGGAGTATAATGATGATATTGATAGTGATGGGAACACAGAAAAGACAGAGAAACTAATGAGCTTGGCTCTAGACATGTTACGCTTTAAGTGTCAACAGGATAGTCAAGTTAGAGATATCATGCAGATAACCAAAAATGAGGGCTTGGAGGGCACATGGGGGTTAAATTTCCTTTTGTAGCTTTGTATGTGTTACTCTCATCTTTTTAATTTTATTTCCCTTGGTGATTTGGCCATTTGATTTCTTTACTAGCATCCATCCCTTCTGCCTTTTTATTACTTCATATTATAAATATTATTTTTTCTTATAAGTATCTGAATACATTTCAAGTTTCCCTTTATTTCAGCAGAATTCCCATATTTTCTCATGTTTCTTAGAAAACATTGAGGTTATTTTATTCATTTCCCTTAGTTTTATTTTAAAACACTTACTATGATACTGCTGATATTTAGGAAAATATGTAAAGTCTGCAGGTACACACCCACACATACTACACACAAAACTACTAGTTCAGGAAAGTTTCTTCATTTTCCGTTATTTGTCAAGAACGTGTCCATATCATCTCTTGTGTTTTTGAAATAGTTTATTTTGGCTTGGACTGTAGCCCCTCAGGCTCCTCTAACCATGGGATTCTCTAGGCAGAAATATTGGAGTGGGTTGACATTTTCTTCTCTAGGGAATCTTCCTGACCCCAGGATCAAACCCATATATCTTAGCTCTCCTGCACTGGCAGGTGGGTTCTTTACCACTGGTGCCACCTGGGAAGCCCAGATTGATCTACCTAAACGTTTAATTATATGGCATTATCCAAATATGCTGTGAAAGCTGTGAGGGGTTCAAGAGTTTCTTGTCACGTACAGGATGATGACTAACATACTTGGAGAACTATATCATTTTAAATTAAGTTCTCTTACAGTTCCAATACCAATGTAGCTCACAGTAGTGTAACCTCACTTCTATGCCAAAGTGTGAATAAACAATCCAAAAATACATTTTGTTAGAGTATAATATAGATATAGGATAACTGAAGATGTGAGTGGAGAATTTGCCAAAAATTTGGTTGCATTAAATATCAAAAATTGTCTAATGGATAATTATTCATAAGCTCTAGCAAAGTTTTCAGGGCAGGGAAAACCTGTTCATCTGTTCTTTTCAAAGTGTAAGAGAATGTCATATCTAACCAGATATGACATTTTCTAGGGCTTTAAGCCACATTTGCTCATTGGTCTTTTTCCTTTCTCTAAGTTACTCAAATGGATATCCAAATCTTTTCATCTTAGGGAACCTATCTTATCCAAGTTAAATCATCCACTACTGTAATTTCCTGTTCAAAAATAAAAGCTTTTGTTCAGAAGCTTATTTTTTCTAATATTATATGTCATTTAGATACATACCATTTGTATAAGCTGTTAGTTCTTTTAATATCCACAACCTTCCACACAAGCTACCACAAGATGTTAAACCATTTATACCATAAACCTACCAGAAACTTGATAAGAACAAATTAGCTGAAGCATTTTAATGGATGATTTCACCATAAATATATTGATGGTCTGATTTTGGCTAAAAAAAAAAAAAAAATCCAGGTAATTTTGGCTAAAAAAAAAAAAAAATCCAGGTAATCCTTTATCTTGAGGAGTGTTAGCTTATATCAGTTATGAAAGAGCTTCACTTAATATCAGTAAGATTCATCATGGTCCCAGCTTTTCAAACTGATCTTTTGAGGGCCTGGTTTCAAAGAATAATGTAAAAAAGATTTTCACATAGATTCTGTATACATATGCTTATATTTGTTCTATACTGAAATAATAATACTATGACCTGGTTTTATATCTTTGTTCTCTTGTCAGACCCATTTCATTCTTGGAAGATATTAGACATCAAATATCAACTTTCATACAAGAAAAAATTTGGAGGTATAGATTACCCAGGATCCTTCTGAGGCTATATATAGCAGTGCAGGAGCCATCAGTCACCACCTGACTATAATATCATCTTAAACTTGGATATCCTATGGGCTCTAGACATGTTAAAGATACCTGAGAAGCTTTAAAGAAAAATAAACTCTGGCTTCAAAAAACAAAAAAAATCAAGTAGTGACAGACATTTATAAGTAGATAGTGGTATGGTTGACTGGTATTTTCATTCACCAACAGTAATGAAACTGCAAATGCCAGTTCTGTGTATTTCATACCATGTAAACTATATTTTAATAAAAATAAAAAATATATTTACATTTTGACTCCTTTGTCCCATCAAAGGAATTTTTAGTATACTTTGTTCTTATATTCATTTTCTCTTAGCTCTTAAAATAATTTCTCAATAGATACTTGTCATTGAAAAGATTGACTTGATAAATATTACTATTTATGTGATATGAAAATGATTACACCAAGAAGCTCTGTATAAAAAATTATAATCCAACAACAGTAAACCATGCCAAAACATAATGTTTTGAAATTTTAGTAGATGTGTATAAGAGACAGGAATTCCGTGGACTGAGGAGCCTGATGGGCTACAGACCATAGGGTCCTGACCAGTACAGAAGTGAGGTGCATAATTTTATCCTACATGCCAATGAACAGATATCATTCAAACAGAGCTTTTCATCTGCAAAGGAAGCTTAGAAATCTAAGTTTTCTATTTTCTTTGAAATATAAAACAAAATCGGTGATCAATTACTCTCTTCCACATACAGCTGCTTTTGTTTTTGTTCTTTAATTTCAAAGGAGAGAAAAATGGGAATCAGAACATTTAGAAGGCTATATGTATGGTAGTCAAGGAGAGGGAGAAGGAAAGGGAAATATACGTTTTACGTTTCTGCTTATACAAATGGGTACACAAATGGATATATAAACATGATATTTACTAAGATGAAGAGTACACGTATATTAACATATTGTGTGGGCCAAAAAGTTGATTCCAGTTTTCTGTAAGATGTTATGGAAAACTGAGTGACCTTTTTGGCCAATCCAATATATAGATCAACAGTACAGTTTGGGTGTACTTTAGATACATATGAGTGAAGATATTTAAAAGCAGCTAAATATGTAGACATGAAGCTGAATATAGATATAATCTGAAGCTATAATTGAGAGCTGTTGAAACTTAGTTGTTATGAATTCATGTGGAATTTGAGGACTATGGAAAGTAAGATAGAATNCCATCCTCCAGGGAATCTTCCCAACCCAGAGATCAAACTCAGGTCTCCCTCACTGCAGGGTGGATTTTTTACTGTCTGAGCCACTATGGGATCAGACCTAGAAAAAAATGTTTTGGTTTGGAAGTCTAGAAACTTATTTGTTAAACATATTTATTAAGCATTTACTATATGACGGGCACTGTTTGAAGCACCAGCAATCTGACAGGTGACAACAACAACAAATTGGCATAATAAACCTTACATTGATGCAGAAAAAAATATGTCTTGGTTATGATTCAGTTGATATGGATGGTAAATATCATGTGTGTTAGTCGCTCAGTCGTGTTCGACTCTTTGCAATCCCACAGACTGTAGCTTGCCAGGCTCCTCTATCCATGGGATTCTCCAGACAAGAATACTGGAGTGGCTTGCCATTCCCTTCTCCAGAGGATCTTCCCAACCCAGGGATCAAATCCTGGTCTCCTGCATTGCAGGCAGATTCTTTACTGTTTGAGCTACAGGAAAGCCCTGGTATATATCACATGTAGTTTTATTTCCTAATGGTAAATCCTTTGTCTCTGAAGCTGCCACATAAGGGAATATGATCTGAAACCATGTCCTCAGGTATATACCATACACATGTATGAACAAATAGCACACATGAAGGAAATTCTCAAGTGTGATGAACAGCCTAGTGATCCTGTAGAGAAGAGCATAACAAATGACTAATCGTGAAAACATCATGGAGTTGCTCTCGAAAAAGGCAAGAGAAGACATGACAGGAACAGAGTTCGAGTACCACATAGCCTTTCAGCGTTCAGCTAATAGACACCAGTAGGGCTTCCCTGGTGGCTCAGAGGTTAAAGGATCTGGCTGGAATGCGGGAGACCCAGGTTCGATCCCTGGGTTGGGAAGATCCCCTGGAGAAGGAACCCACTCCAGTACTCTTGCCTGGAGAATCCCATGGAGGGAGGAGCCTGGTAGGCTACAGTCCATGGGGTCGCAAAGAGTCGGACACGACCGAGCAACTTCACACTCACAGGAACCTCAAGCAGAGACTATGTCTCTACTAATAGGTCCCTCTGCGACTACACACAGCACACATCCTGGAGAGTGAGGAACAGAGAGGAGTCACTTAACCCCTCTCTCTACACATCCTGCAGAGCTTCCTTGGTCCAACATTTTCAAACCTTCCTTTTATACTTCTAGATATTGCTTTTCCTTGGGGAGAAAAGTACATCAGAACATAAAAAGTTACTATAGTTGTTTGAAATAGTTTTTTTGGGGGACGAATAAGCCAATAATTTTATAGTAAGAGGGCGGATGGTCACAATATTTGTGGGAAGAGAATATATTCCATCTAGTATCTAACACTATACAGGATTTTAAGAATGCAAAATGATCTTTGGATTATAGGTAAAAAGGAAAATTAAAAAAGCATAAATAATAAAATGAATCCAACAGAGTTTATGTTAATATTTGGCTAACATTGCACAATCATTGCCCAGACCTGAAATGATATTCACAGGTCCAGAGGGCAATTGTCAAAGTTAAATATTTCCTATTCCCCTCTCTTGTTTCAAGTATCTTCTCTGGCCTTCCAGGTAAATATGTAGATGCATTGTGAACCAGAAATGTCAATAGTTACACAAGTGAGATATCAGGGTCTCTGAAAACTGGTTTCATTTCAGTTGAAAAAAAATTTTTCAAAAGCAGATGGCACCTGAAAAGGGGGCATATTTAAGATACACTGAACATAGAAACTCTCTGCTAAGTACTACTGGCCTTTTCAGAACTGCCCAGAATTACAGGCTGGATTTAGAATATGGAATTTTCTTCATATTTTGTGGTGAAATGAGCAATTGTCAGTAAAATGTCTGTGGCAACTTTCTTATACAGAATCAAGCTAATTCTGTTACTTCCCAACGAAGCTGAAAAAATGCATGCATTGATATAAAAAAATTGAGATTCAATATGAAATAGGAAAAAGAGATTTTTTGGGGGGGCTAATATGAGTAGCAAGTAGTTGTCTTAAAAATACAGTGTCACAAACTGCACTGTAATTTCTCCCATTATCAATTTTTTCTTTTAACCTTAGAGTTAATGTGTTGAGAATACTTTCTGTTATTTATATTTTGTAGTTGTAATAATGAAGAAGTTTTCTAGTTTTTCATGCTTATTTAAGTTATTAGCATTTCAGAGGTAGATCTGTGATCTTTTCTCTCATTATTCTTCAATAGTTTCCATTCTATTGGAGTACAAGTTTTATAATTTACAAATATAGCCCGAGTCTCCATAACCCGGCTCTCATACATTGCGGGCAGACTCTACTGTCTGAGCCACCAGGGAAGCCCTAGACGTAACATTTATTTATTTAAATAAATAATTGAGAATAAATTGCCATATAAAATTACTTCTTAATTTAATTATCTTATTACTCACAAACATATACATATTTACTATGTACTTATTAATGCCAAATGTTAATAAGCCAACTATTCACATGACAAAATACCATCCTCTAAGTCTCTGGTCTTGAAAAGGAAGATAAATTAATTAACATAATATAATGGCATGAGGATACATATACTGTTGGGTTTATCAGGAATGAGAAGTCATTTATTTTTGTGAATGTTAAGGAAAGGTTTTTACAACTTAGTCTTGAAAATGAGAAACTATGACATATTGGAGCACATGACAGGCTGATGGAAAAATGTGATCAAAGAAAATTCAAACATATAGTGGATATTTTGGGGAAATCTGAGTTGTAAGAGTTATAGTTCTCCCTTCTAGAATACCAAACAAGCTCTGCAAGGTCCATTTGTAGGAGAATTTAGAGCAGTTAAGCTTTCAAATTCCAGACACATCAAGATAAGGTGCTACCTATGGCAGTCTGTCTTTAAAAAAAAAAGAGAGAGAGAGAGAGACTTTCTCTAAAGTAGGACATAGATGTAGAACAAAGAGACTATTCAGTCTGGTGATATTTTCTGGATATGAATTCATTTTCTCTTTTGTGTGAAAAACATGAATCCCAAAGTGGTTTACAAAATTTTTTAAGATTCCACAGGTAATTGAGAAAATAAATTTGAATATTCCTAAAATAGTTAATAGTTGCATTTCTTAAAAATAAAACATTGTTACATTATGTAACAGTTGTGAGACTATCTTTTGGGGAGTTTTAACAAAGTTTAACAAAGTTCACAACAAAATTAAAAGGGAAGTACAAAGGTCTCTCATATACCACCTGCATCGCTTCCTCTCTTATCAGCATCACTCACCTGAGTGGTACAATTTTTACCAAGGATTAAACTATATGGACACATAATAATCACACAAAGTCCATAGTGGATCTTAACAGTTTACTCTTGTTATCATTTTATGGGCTTAGACAAATGTTCAGTGACATATATCCATTGATATATCATACAGAGCAATTTCACTGCCCTAAAAATAGTGCTCTGCCTATTCATTTTTCCCAACACCAACCTCATTGCAAACAAAGATATTATTGTCTCCACAGTTTTATTTTTTCTAGAGTGTCAGGTAGTTGGAATAATACAATATGTAGTCTTTCAGATCAGCTTCTTGCACTTAGTAATATGCATTTAAGATTCCCCATACTCTCCATTACTTGATAGCTTACTTTTTTAACCCTAGTAATATTTTTGTCTAAAATGTACCATAGTTTACAATGAATTTGAATTCCAGTTGCCTCAAATCCTTACCACCATTTGGCATTGTTGGTGTTCTGGATATTGTCCATTGAATGAGTGAGTTTTGGCATCCTATTCTGCATTAATTTGCATTTCCCTAGTGACATGATATAGAGCATCTTTTCCGATACTTATTTACCATCTGTACATCTTCTTTGGTGAAGTGTTTGTTAAGGTGTTTGGACCATTCTTAATCAGGTTGCATAACTCTTGCCTGGAGAATCCCATGGAGGGAGGAGCCTGGTAGGCTACAGTCCATGGGGTCGCAAAGAGTCGGACACGACCGAGCAACTTCACACTCACAGGAACCTCAAGCAGAGACTATGTCTCTACTAATAGGTCCCTCTGCGACTACACACAGCACACATCCTGGAGAGTGAGGAACAGAGAGGAGTCACTTAACCCCTCTCTCTACACATCCTGCAGAGCTTCCTTGGTCCAACATTTTCAAACCTTCCTTTTATACTTCTAGATATTTCTTTTCCTTGGGGAGAAAAGTACATCAGAACATAAAAAGTTACTATAGTTGTTTGAAATAGTTTTTTTGGGGGACGAATAAGCCAATAATTTTATAGTAAGAGGGCGGATGGTCACAATATTTGTGGGAAGAGAATATATTCCATCTAGTATCTAACACTATACAGGATTTTAAGAATGCAAAATGATCTTTGGATTATAGGTAAAAAGGAAAATTAAAAAAGCATAAATAATAAAATGAATCCAACAGAGTTTATGTTAATATTTGGCTAACATTGCACAATCATTGCCCAGACCTGAAATGATATTCACAGGTCCAGAGGGCAATTGTCAAAGTTAAATATTTCCTATTCCCCTCTCTTGTTTCAAGTATCTTCTCTGGCCTTCCAGGTAAATATGTAGATGCATTGTGAACCAGAAATGTCAATAGTTACACAAGTGAGATATCAGGGTCTCTGAAAACTGGTTTCATTTCAGTTGAAAAAAAATTTTTCAAAAGCAGATGGCACCTGAAAAGGGGGCATATTTAAGATACACTGAACATAGAAACTCTCTGCTAAGTACTACTGGCCTTTTCAGAACTGCCCAGAATTACAGGCTGGATTTAGAATATGGAACTTTCTTCATGTTTTGTGGTGAAATGAGTGATTATCAGTAAAATGTCTGTGGCAACTTTCTTATACAGAATCAAGCTAATTCTGTTACTTCCTAACGAAGCTGAAAAAATGCATGCATTGATATAAAAAAACTGAGATTCAATATGAAATAGTCAGAGAGGAAAAAGAGATTTTTGGGGGGCCTAATATGAGTAGCAAGTAGTTGTCTTAAAAATACAGTGTCACAAACTGCACTGTAATTTCTCCCATTATCATTTTTTTTTAACCTTAGAGTTAATGTGTTGAGAATACTTTCTGTTATTTATATTTTGTAGTTGTAATAATGAAGAAGCTTTCTAGTTTTTCATGCTTATTTAAGTTATTAGCATTTCAGAGGTAGATCTGTGATCTTTTCTCTCATTATTCTTCAATAGTTTCCATTCTATTGGAGTACAAGTTTTATAGTTTACAAATATAGCCCGGGTCTCCATAACCCGGCTCTCATACATTGCAGGCAGACTACCTTAGAGTTAATGTGTTGAGAATACTTTCTGTTATTTATATTTTGTAGTTGTAATAATGAAGAAGCTTTCTAGTTTTTCATGCTTATTTAAGTTATTAGCATTTCAGAGGTAGATCTGTGATCTTTTCTCTCATTATTCTTCAATAGTTTCCATTCTATTGGAGTACAAGTTTTATAGTTTACAAATATAGCCCGGGTCTCCATAACCCGGCTCTCATACATTGCAGGCAGACTCTACTGTCTGAGCCACCAGGGAAGCCCTAGATATAACATTTATTTATTTAAATAAATAATTGAGAATAAATTACCATATAAAATTACTTCTTAATTTAATTATCTTATTACTCACAAACATATAAATATTTACTATGTACTTATTAATGCCAAATGTTAATAAGCCAACTATTGACATGACAAAATACCATCCTCTAAGTCTCTGGTCTTGAAAAGGAAGATAAATTAATTAACATAATATAATGGCATAAGGATACATATACTGTTGGGTTTATCAGGAATGAGAAGTCATTTATTTTTGTGAATGTTAAGGAAAAGTTTTTACAACTTAGTCTTGAAAATGAGAAACTATGACATATTGGAACACATGACAGGTTGATGGAAAAATGTGATCAAAGAAAATGCAAACATATAGTGGATGTTTTGGGGAAATCTAAGTTGTAAGAGTTCTAGTTCTCCCTTCTAGAATACCAAACAAGCTCTGCAAGGTCCATTTGTAGGAGAATTTAGAGCAGTTAAGCTTTCAAATTCCAGACACATCAAGATAAGGTGCTACCTATGGCAGTCTGTCTTTAAAAAAAAAAGAGAGAGAGAGAGAGACTTTCTCTAAAGTAGGACATAGATGTAGAACAAAGAGACTATTCAGTCTGGTGATATTTTCTGGATATGAATTCATTTTCTCTTTTGTGTGAAAAACATGAATCCCAAAGTGGTTTACAAAATTTTTTAAGATTCCACAGGTAATTGAGAAAATAAATTTGAATATTCCTAAAATAGTTAATAGTTGCATTTCTTAAAAATAAAACATTGTTACATTATGTAACAGTTGTGAGACTATCTTTTGGGGAGTTTTAACAAAGTTTAACAAAGTTCACAACAAAATTAAAAGGGAAGTACAAAGGTCTCTCATATACCACCTGCATCGCTTCCTCTCTTATCAGCATCACTCACCTGAGTGGTACAATTTTTACCAAGGATTAAACTATATGGACACATAATAATCACACAAAGTCCATAGTGGATCTTAACAGTTTACTCTTGTTATCATTTTATGGGCTTAGACAAATGTTCAGTGACATATATCCATTGATATATCATACAGAGCAATTTCACTGCCCTAAAAATAGTGCTCTGCCTATTCATTTTTCCCAACACCAACCTCATTGCAAACAAAGATATTATTGTCTCCACAGTTTTATTTTTTCTAGAGTGTCAGGTAGTTGGAATAATACAATATGTAGTCTTTCAGATCAGCTTCTTGCACTTAGTAATATGCATTTAAGATTCCCCATACTCTCCATTACTTGATAGCTTACTTTTTTAACCCTAGTAATATTTTTGTCTAAAATGTACCATAGTTTACAATGAATTTGAATTCCAGTTGCCTCAAATCCTTACCACCATTTGGCATTGTTGGTGTTCTGGATATTGTCCATTGAATGAGTGAGTTTTGGCATCCTATTCTGCATTAATTTGCATTTCCCTAGTGACATGATATAGAGCATCTTTTCCGATACTTATTTACCATCTGTACATCTTCTTTGGTGAAGTGTTTGTTAAGGTGTTTGGACCATTCTTAATCAGGTTGCATGTTTTCATATTGTTGAATTTTAAGAGTTCTTTGTATATTGTGTATGACAAGCTTTTATCAATGTGTCTTTTGAAAGTATTTTCTGCTAGCTATGCTTTGTCTTCTAATTCTATTTATATTGTCTTTGCAGAGCATACATTTTCATTTTAAGTTTTTCATTTTCAATTATATCTATAATTTATATTTATTTATGGACAGCAGAACCACTTAAGATGCTTATATTTAGGAAATTAGCCTATGGGAGGGCTGGCGTGCTGCGATTCATGGGGTCACAAAGAGTCGGACACAACTGAGCGATTGAACTGAACTGAAAAAGGCATCATCATTGCCAATGTCATGTGATTTCCTTCTATGTTATCTTCTAGGAATTTTGTAGTTTAACATTTCACATTTATATCTCTTCTTATACAGTTTAAATTAGTTTTTAATGAAAGAGGTAAGGTTTGAATCTAGATTCATCTTTTCTGCATGTGAATTTGTACTTATTTGAGCATCATTTGTTGACAAAATTGTCTTTGTTTTATTGTTTTACCTTTGCTCCTTTGTCAAATACTAGCTAACTAGATTTTGGGGGTTTGTTTCTGAGATCTCTACTTTATTTCATTGATGTATTTGTCTATTCTTTTGCCAATACTACACTGTTTTGATTATTGTAGCTTTACAGAAAGTCTTGATGTTGGGTAGCATCAGTCCTCCACTTTTTAAATTTCAATATTGTTGACTGTTGTGTGTTTTTTGCCTCTTCTTATAAATATTAAAATCAATTTGTAAATATTCATAAAATAACTGCCTAGGGTATTGACTAGGATTGCAGTGAATCTATAGATTAAGTTGGGAAGAACTGACATCTTGCCTGTAATCTCATTTGATGATATGCAAGTTCTTGTGGTTTTCCAAGTCATCCTGATTGTGATAAGACTTTTGTTCCAGTTCACATATTTAGCTAACAAATGTTTGAACATATACCATAACATATAATCAAGAACTAAAATAAAAACAGATGGATTTTATTCCTATCATGCTAGGGTTTTATTTATTGCTGGAAGATAACTATTGGGAAAATATTGATAAATTGATAATTCTAGGAAAGAAAAAAAAAGCCATGATATTGCATGAAAGTGAATCTTGTTCAGTCTTGTCTGGCTTTTTGCAACCCCATGGACTATATAGTCCATGGAATTCTCCAGGCCAAAGTACTAGAGTGGGTAGCCTTTCCTTTACTCCAGGAGATCTTCCCAGATCAGGGATTGAACCCAAGTTCCCTGCATTGCAGGTGGATTCTTTATCAGCTAAGCCACAAGGGAAGGTCATGATATTGCATATCACACACATCAAACACCTGAATTCTTAGGATTGCAACTTAATCCTTCACTAGTTTAGCCATTTTTCTTTGATATGTGCTAGTAGGACATTTGTATAACTCCTTTGGAAAATTTCTATTTAACATTTTTGCCAATTTTAATTGTGTTTCTTGTTTTTTAATTGTTGATTTGTAAATATCCTTTATTTATCTTGTATACTAGACCTTTTTCAGACATATAATTTGTAAGCACTTTTTCCACTGTACAATTTTTCTCTTTTTTCTTTCTTAGTAGTGTTCTTTGAAGCACAATTTTCCATTTTAATAACTTTTCATGTATATCTGTTTTTCTTGGGTTTCTTTTCCTTTTGGCACCATATCATGAAACTATTGCATAAAACAAGTTTATAAACATGTATTCTTATATTTTTTAAAGTTTTTAAAAGTTAGTTCTTCCATTTAGAAATATAATTCATTTTTAGTTAATTTTGGTACTTAAAGTGAGATAAATGTCTAAATTTATTCTTTTGCATGTTGATGACCACTTGTTGTAGCACCATTTCTTAAAAAGACTATTCTTTCCACTTTGCATT
>SJYT01046763.1:10406-50143 GCA_006410635.1 Cephalophus harveyi
TACAATGTCATGAACCTCCATCCATAGTTGATCAGGCACTCTGTCTATCAGATCTAGTCCCTTAAATCTATTTCTCACTTCTGCTGTATATTTATAAGGGATTTGATTTAGGTCATACCTGAATGGTCTAGTGGTTTTCTCCATTTTCTTCAATTTCAGTCTGAATTTGGCAATAAGGAGTTCATGATCTGAGCCATAGTCCGCTCCCGGTCTTGTTTTTGCTAACTGTATAGAGCTTCTCCATCTTTGGCTGCAAAGAATATAATCAATCTGATCTCGGTGTTGACCATGTGGTAATGTCCATGTTAGAATCTTTTCTTGTGTTGTTGGAAGACAGTGTTTGCTACGACCAGTGCGTTCTCTTGGCAGAACTCTATTAGCCTTTGCCCTGCTTCATTCTGTACTCCAAGGCCAAATTTGCCTGTTACTCCAGGTCATTTTATGTCTATCTCCTCCACTGCCTATAATCACCATTGACAGCACAATTTCTTCTGCTGTTACTTTATCGCTCAGGCCCAGTGGGATGAATATGTGGGCTCATTTGATATCCACATGGGCACCTGTATCTAGGACACTGGTCCCCAGAGTGTGTTCCCCATACCAGCAGCATCAGCGTCACCTGGGATCTCATTGGAAATGCCAGTTCTTGGGCCCCACCTCCAACCTCCTGAGTCAGAAAGTCTGAGGATGGAGCGGGGTAGGAAATCTGAGATTTAACAAGCCTGTCAGGTCATTCTGATGCACACTCAAATCTGAAAAGAACTGATGTAGGAAATAGCCCCAAATTCACTCTTGTTACTGCCCATGGTGTCAGAACCTCCCTCTCCAGGTCCGGTCTTTAGAGCTCAATATGTGGCCCAGAGAAGCAGGAGAGATTCCAAAGACAGACAGAGAAGGTGGAAACAAATATGCTGCCCAGGCCTCCCACAGAGTGTGGAGCTTCCTCTAGGGCCCGAACGGGACCCGCCGTTACTAGGAAATCAGTTCTGCGGTAGACTTTTGCCATCAGCCACCCCTTCACATGGGACAGCATCTTCAGGGCAACTGTTGGATGTTGGCTGTTATCTAGAATGGCTTAGAGAGCAGGTGGAGAGGCAGGCAATGGGGATGCTAACTGTGGTCCCTTTATTGTGTACACCTGCCCTTCAAAAGAGAAGCGACCCTATGTCAAATATAGGGAGGAAACCAAAGCTCACTTAGCCCCAAGATGTCAAGTCCTTCCCAAATTTCCTTCCAGGTGTGGCTGATGTCAGTCTTGGACCTGAGTCAGCCCAGCCCCGGGGAGAGAGCACTACCTCCCATGGGGTCAAACTGAGGTCTCAAGCAAGGACATGCCCCCACCCCCCAACCCCGCCAGCTGTAGTGGGCTGTTTCCATGTCACAGCTCTGAACAGAGCCCAGTGGGGTCTCTGACACTCCCTCCAGAGACTTCCTGAGGTCAGCAACTCTGTTTAAATCACAGGCACCTTAACATGCCCGTGAAAGCTCTGATCACACAGTAGAGCCTCTCTCTCCTCCTAGAGGCCAGCATGCTGCCCCACTGCCCGTCACCTGCACCCACAGTGTCCGCTGCTGAGCAGCTGAGTGAGTGTTTACAAAGGGCATGTGTGACTTGATCACGTATTTTTCTGCAACTAGTGAAGAGTCCTTAGAAGTGGACTCCCCAGGCTTTGTGTGTATGCTCAGTTGTCCATTCATGTCCGACTCTTTGTGACCCTGTAGACTGTAGCCCGCCAGGCTCCTCTGTCCATGGAATTTTCCAGCTGGAGTGGCTTGCCATTCTCTTCTCCAGGGGATCTTCCCGACCCAGGGATCGAACCTGAGTCTCGAGTCTCCTGAGTTGGGAGACAGATTCTTTACCCACTGTGCCACCTGGGAAGCCCGGACTTTGTCTGAGCAGGAGGCAGAGGAAGTGCTGAGCCAGGACTCTGCCCTCGGGGTGGTTACTACACAACAGGGTGGACACAGGCTAGAGCAGGCCTGGCACGGGGCCGTGAACCTGCTCAGGGCAGAAGCCAGGGCAGGTTTCATGGTGACATGCCATGTGGGCTTAGGAGGGTGAAGGAGAAGGACAGGGGTGTTGTTCAGTCACACAGTCGTGTCTGATTCTGCAATCCCATGGACTGCAGCATGCCAGGCTTCCCTGTCCTTCACCAGCTCCCAGAGGTTGCTCAAACTCATGTCCTTTGAGTCAGTGATGTGATCCAACCATCTCATCCTCTGTGGTCCCCTTCTCCTCCAGCCTTCAATCTTTCCCAACATCAGGGTCTCTTCCAGTGAGTCAGCTCTTTGCATCAGGTGGCCAAAGTATTGGAGTTCAGCTTCAGCATCAGTCCTTCCAATGAATATTCAGGGTTGATTTCCTTTAGGATTGACTGGTTTGATCTCCTTGCTGTCCAAGGAGATCTTGGAGTTTTCTCCAGGACCACACTTTGAAAGCATCAATTCAGAAGGACATCATTTTGAAAGGCCAGAGTGGGAAGCACCAAGCAGAGCAGGGAACACCGGCAACTGAGTGTAAAATCTTGACCTGGAGTCCACCCTACGTAGAACTCACCTGGCTCTACCCACACAGTCTCCACCTGCCCATCTGGAGTGGGGTTGCCAGCCTTTCTTTAGAAAAGCACCCAATTCTTATTCCCATTAAAAAAATCAGGGGGAAGAGATGGACTGGGAGTTTGGGGTTTGTAGGTGCAAACTATTATATATAGAATGGATAAACTAGGTCCTGCTGCAAAGCCCAGGGAACTGTACCCAGTCTCCTGGGATAAACTGTAACAGAAAAGAATATAAAAAACAATATATATGTATATATGTGTAACTGAATAACTTTGCTGTACAACAGAAATTGACACAGCATTGTAAATCAGTTACAATTTTTTTTAAAGATTTTTTAAAAAGAAAATCTCTAATATATAATCAGTCTCAAGTGAGGTGAATGTTTTCTTCAGCCTCACAAGGTTTCAAGAGCCTGATATGGAGAGCAAAAGTTGCAACCAGGAACTTCATTTTCTTTGGGTCCACAGGGAAGAATTCTATTATATGACTTCCTTTTAAAATGATCTTTGTTTCCTCATAGAGAAAATACAGAACTAAATAGATACTGTATGCTTTAAACTAACTTCTGAAAAGCACGTGTCACACCCCACAGCTGTTATCTATGGGATTCGGCCCCTGTGAACAGAAACTTCTAGTTTCCCACTGAACTGAACATCCCAGTTACTCCAGAAGATGGATGGTTAGAAATCCAAAGACAGATTTTGCTGGTGTGGTGAGAAGTGGGTTACTGACCCTGCTGATGGCAGATTCAGTGGAGCTTCACTGTTCCGTTATGTCTTATGGAAAAAGCTATTATCTATACATGCCTTATTTATGGGATGTTATATCACAGATTCATACAAAATGGCATTTTTCCTATGTAACTTCTATTTCTGTGTGTGTGTGTGTGTGTGTGTGCTCGCTCAGTTGCCAAGTTGTGTCTGAATCTTTGCAACCCCAGGGACTGAAGCTTGCTAGGATTTTCCCAGCAAGAATACTGGAGTGGGTTGCCATATCCTCCTCCAGGGGGTCTTGCTGACCCAGGGACTTTCACTGTTCCACTATGTTATAGGAAAGGCTGTATCTACACAGGCCTTGCCTATAGGATATTATATCACAGATTCATGGAAAATGATATTTTTCCTGTGCAACTTCTACTTCTGTCCTATTGCACCTCTACCTAGAAAACAATGTTAAATTCTCTGTGCAAGTAATGCTACTTGAAATAGCTCAGCATCAAGTTAAGTCTTTCAACTGACATTGTTGCTGGGAGTGGGTCTCCCCTACTCCCACCAAAAAGTAATTTTAAAAAATGTTGACACAGTTTTTACTTCTTAATCTTGGTTTATGTCTGCTCCCAAAGTGCCCACTTAGTCCATGTGATCAAATTCATAAAATCTGAGGCCTTGATATTTTAGTCCCAGAAACCTTCTATTTTATCTCTTTGTCTATGAATAATTCATTTGTCTGTATGGCCTCTGAAGCAGATCCTCTTCATGAAAGAAAAGGTAGAGACATGGAGGGCAGAATGAATGCCAGCAAAATTTTAAGAGTGCCCTCGGAAACCAAGTTAATATTTTTAGGGAGTTTCTATGTTTTGTGACTTGCTATCAAGAAGATAAGTACAGATTTTTTTTTTTTTAATGAGCCATTGACTAGTAGAAGTAGTGACATCACTATTTAAGCATAATGCCACACAAATTCCTATTCTATAGAGTAAATTCCATGTTCTCAGGTTCATTTCTAGAATGTTCGATGTATTTTTTTTTTATTTATATCTTCAACTTTTAGAATATGGCTTAAAATACTGTGGTAGCAAGAATTTTGAAGGATCTTTCACAGACTATGTGGACTCCTGAAAAAGAATGAAAGTTGAATTCGTACAAATACAACCATCCTAATGACTTTTTTAACAGAAATGCTTCGGAGGGTTCTTTTGTGTAGCTGACTTGGTCCTTGCAGATCAGTGGACCAGCAAAAAATACCCATAGCCTTCTAATAGCCTAGGCAAAGGAGAAAACAGTAGCTTCTCCATTTCTCATAGTCCAGAAAAGCAATAAAAGTGCTTTTAAAGAAAATCTCCAAATGAAATACACCAAGAGGGTATTTGTCTGAAGCATGGTGGGAGAGGCCTCCCTGGTGGTCCAGGGAGGTGGCGCTTAAGACTCTAGCTTCCAGTTCAGGGCTCACGAGTTCGATCCCTTGTCGGAAACTAAGATCCCACATGTTGTGCGGTGTGGCCAACAAATAAAAAATAAATAAAAATATATTCTCCTCCTTAAAAATCTTTTAAAAAAAAAAAAAAAAGGAAGTGCTGGGAAATGTGTTAGTAAGTGCAGTGGCTAATGTTCACCGGGGCTGACCCTGACACTGCTAGAATGTCCAAGGCATGGCTGTAGTGAGAAGCGGGGCGGTTCTGGTCAGTCTGAATTGTTTTCAATTCTCTGCAGACAAGGCCCACTATCGCCTGCCCCGAGGCTGGTGCTCCCAGAGCATCCAGCTGCGGAAGGGACCCGCCCCTGAGCCTGGACGGTGCCTCCCCTATGGTTGGCTCCCTCCTCTGTGATGACAGCTTCCTAGACCTTCCCCCGGCTCCTCTCAGCTGGTGAGCCTCCCTGTCTGTGCTTTTCCATGTGACGCACAGACCTGTGTCCCCAGCTCCCATTTCTGTGGAGTTCCACATCCATCCAGGGATGTCTAGAGATCAGATTGTCTGTACTCAGCTATTGCACAGGCCCTCTGACTCTGTAAATGCAAAGGGGCACCCCACCTTTACCCTGGGGCACCCCACCTTTACCCCTGGGGCACCCCATCTTTCTCCCTGGGGCACCCCACCTTCATCCCTGGGCCACCCCACCTTTACCCTGGGGCACCCCACCTTTACCCCGGGGCACCCCACTTTTTTCCTTGGGGCACCCCCACCTTTACCCTGGAGCACCCCACCTTCCTCCCTGGGGCACCCCACCTTCATCCCTGGGCCACCCCACCTTTACCCTGGGCCACCCCACCTTTACCCCTGGGGCACCCCACCTTCCTCCCTGGGGCACCCCACCTCAGGCTCTGGTGTCCGCATCCACCCGTGGTCCAAGCCGGACGTTCCAGAGTCAGGCAAATCGGCCCTTGCCTTGCCCTCATGCACCCGGTCCAACGGATGCCACTGTGGGCGCATCTCTTGATTCCCTCCTAGCTCCACTCACCTGGTCCAGCCAGGAGCTCGGCCACAGCTTGCAGGCATTGTCTGCTTCGGAATCACAGGCGTGTCCTCCAGCCTCCCTCAGGGATCCCTCCTCCCTAAACCCCAGGCCTGCGCTCAGCCTGCCTCAGTCTCTCGCCCGCCAGCCCAGCTCCCATCTCCCTGCCTGCCTGACCCTGGGCTGCCCTTGCGCACGCTGCTCTCAGCTGCCCCCTGGGTCTGGCCACATCCTTCTAATAGGCAGGTCGGCCATTCCCCTTCCTGTGCCCCTCACCTGCATCCCTGCCTGATCCTTATCCCAATCCCAATCCTTATGCCTATCCTTATCCCAATCCCCAGGTTGCCAGGTCCTGGCATCCGACCCTCAGGTTCCTGGCGTCACTGCCATTATAGAACATTTCCATCATTTTTTCAGGTCAACCAGTTGACTTGAAACATTTCTTAAAACAATATAGGGAGGGAGGTGGGAGGGGGGTTCAGGATGGGGAACACATGTACACCCATGGCTGATTCATGTCGATGTATGGCAAAAATCACTACAATACTGTAAAGTAATTGGCCTCCAATTAAATAAATTAATTTAAAAAAATAAATAAACATTTCTTAAAACAGTAGAGACATTTCCTACAAATGAAACCCAGGGCAGAAAGTGGAAGGCAAGCAGTAATGGACGGTGAGGCTGGACAAGGAGGTGGGTGAATCATTACAATATGCATCGAGCATGAGCTAGGCTGGACCTGGCTCTGCACTGTCCACTGGGCCTCCCCACTCTGATGTTCCACAGCCTCGAGAGGTCATTCAATCTCATCTCACGGATGAGGACACACTCCTTCGGGAAGTTTAAACAACACGAGGAAGGTCAAGAAACCAGTGTGGCCAGAGCCTGGACTCACAGTCACATGGGTCGACCCCGAGTCCCCGGGCTCACCCCTCCCCTGTGCCAGGTCAACAAGCCCTTGCCGGATGCTTCTTGCATCTTGAGCTCGTCCTGTTTCTCCCCTGGTGGCTTGTCTCTCGCCTTGGATTGACCACGTTTGTGCTGCTCTTGTGTTGTTCCCTGGAGGTGATGATTCCTCAGGCTCACCCTGAGCTGTGACCCATGGACCCGCAGTGGCTGGGCTGGCACTCTGTGACCCTGGGGAGGGACAAGGTCTCTGATCCTTCCCGTCTCTGCCTCCAGCACCTTGCAGACGCTTCCTGTCTCCTCCCACATTCATCCGGTCTCGATCACCAGCCGCCCTGCCTCAACTTCCCACCCACAGCCTGATGCCTTCTCAAGGTCATGTTGTAATTAGTGGGCCAGTCCCCATGCTTCTGCAGCTCTGAGTAGAGGGGCTTCCTCTTGGCACTGAAACCGTCATCTGGTGACCTGTGGCCACACTATCCCTGGTTATTTCCTGGAGTGAACATTGGCACCATCACGCCTCCCACTTCAGGGAGTTATTCCTGTTTTCAAGAGCTGGCTGACCTTCCATCATACTTGGGTCTCCCTCCTCCTTACTTTCAGAGGTGGAGAAAAACACGAATCTATGCTTAAATGCTCAGCATCCCAATGGGCCAACAGGTGCACGAGCAACCAAGCATGTCTGTTCCCCCAGGCTGGGCGTGTCTTGAATTTTGATACTGCCTGCACCATATTTTGGAGCTTCCCCAGTGACTCAGTGGTAAAGAATCTGTCTGCAATGCGGGGGACACTGGTTCAATCCCTGGGTCGGGACGATCCCCTGGAGAAGGAAATGGCAACCCACTCCAGTATTCCTGCCTAGAGAACCCCATGGACAGGGGAGCCTGGTGGGCTACAGTCCATGGGGTCGCAAAGAACTGGACATGACTGAGTGACTGAGTGCAGTAGTTTCCTTCATAGCCTTCACAGCACTTAGCCTTTGTTTGGTACCCACTAGCCACTTAGGTTATGAAAGTCATATTGTTGAACTATAAATAGTATAATTCAATCTGGTTTCTAAGCCTTTATATGTTGGATCCTGTGATTATATGCTGTGAAATAACTGAAAAGATCCATATTGATCTCTGCCTCGTGGTTCCTGACATGGGTCTCCTAAATCTGTAATTTCCAAAGTGATAATGCCCTGGCAGCATCTTTTGTTCTGATATTTGGTCTTTGACTCCAGTTCCTCAGGCAGAGCTCCTTAAGGAATGCTGGGGTTCCAGGGGGCTAGCATTATCTTTTGTTTTGAATGAGGCCATTCTGAGTGGGCTCGTGGAGGGGGCCCAGTCACTGGAAGATCCAGGCTGTGATTAGGAGCTTGGAGCTTTCAGTCCCTTGTTCATGTAGAGGGAATAGGGGCTAGGAATGGAGTTAATGCTTGATCAGGCCTATATGATGAAATCTTTTCAAACTGTGGGGCTGGAGAAGACTCTTGGGAGTCCCTTGGACAGCGATGAGATCAAACCAGTTAATCCTGAAGAAAATCAACTCTGAATATTCACTGGAAGGACTGATGCTGAAACTCTGATATTTTGGCCACCTGTTGTGAAGAACCAACTCATTGGGAAAGACCCTGATGCTGGAAAGGTTGAAGGCAGGAGGAGAAGGGAACGACAGAGGATGAGATGGTTGGATGGCATCACCGACTCAATGGGCATGAGTTTGAGCAAACTCTGGTAGATAATGAAGGACAGAGAAGCCTGGTGTATTGTAGCCCATAGGGTTGCAGAGAATCAGACACAACTTAGCAACTGAACAACAAAAAAACGTGATGAAGTCTCCATAAAAATGCCAATAAAGGGAGGTTCAGAGAGCTACCAGATTGGTGAACCCGTCCATGTACTGAGAGGTTACATCTCAACTCCCCAGGGATAGAACTTCCCACACTCAGGGACCTATGGACCTGATCCTGTGTGTCTCTTCATCTGGCTGGCCGGCTGTATCCTTGACCATACCCTTTATTATAAAATGAACTCGTAGATGTGTTTCCCTGAGTCCTGTAAGATCTTGCAAGTAAACCCAAAGATGGGAGGTGGTGGGCACCTCCGATCTGCAGCCGAGTTGGATAGGAGTTGTGGGGAACGTGAGCGCTTGGAGCCTGTGATTGGCATTTGTTGGGGATGGGTCTTGGGACACTGAGCCCTTCAGCTGAGGGGTCTGAGGTAAGTCTGTTACTGTCAGAGCTGAATTGAGTCATCGGACACCCAGCTGGCACCGCAGAGAACCACCTGGCCGGGAAAACCCCTGCACACCTGCTGTCAGAGTGCTGCGTGTCCAGTCATGTGATAGGAGAAACAAGCGTGCTCTTCCCTCATCTGGAGAGATGTTTTTATAGATCATCCCCACCCTAAAGTGATGTCTGCCTTTGTGTATCTGAGAATTGGTAGCAGCAGTTGAACTAGCCTTCAGACAAAATCACACAACCTCTTAATGTGTGATTAAAAAACAGTTTTAAGTTCCTATTGACATGCATTTTATTGTAATTGCTATTATTTTTTCTTGCTGCAAATGTGTCTCATGATGATGATATATAACATAGAAAACATGAAAAAGCCAAAAAAAAAAAAAAGAAATGGCCCCAAATCTCGTCACATGTCAGCATGTTTCCTTCCAGTCTTTCCTCTATGACTTGCTTCAGTTTGGGACTGTGGTTTTGCCTTGCGCAGGAAGAGTGTAAGTGCTGACTAGCCGGGGAATTTCTGTATTCAGCCTGTTCTGTGTTATTAGCTCCTTCATCAGTTTTCTCAGGAGAGTCTGCTACCCCTGGCTTATACTTTCTGTGCAGTAAAATAGGTGTGTGTTTATTTTCTCATCTTGCACCTACAAAGAGAACAATGATATATTGCTCCTTGCTTAATCTCTCCTCATTTATTTTATGGAAACTTTGGGGATACAAAATTATGTATACGAACGATCATAAAATACCAAGCGTGATGCATAAATACAGTTGCCACTTACCTCTTTATCTGTGGTCATAAATCAAATACTATTTCACTGCAGAATAAATGCGGTTCAAATGCAGGCAGAGTTCACCTTAAGCTATGCTAGGGAGGGGAGCCCCCAGTTGGAAACATTTGACTCCCAGATGTTCAATATTTAACAGACTGTTCTCCTTTCTTTTGGACTTTTGGGCCTCCTGGAGGGCCAGGCTTCGTTGCTCTCGCGTCTCCTTCGAAATGGGTCTGACTCCTGGGTCTCCACCTCTCCCTCCTTCCCAGCTCCCAGGTAGCATGTGAAATGTGCCTCCTTTCTCCCCACCCACATGAACCGTGTGGGTCCCCAGCGCCTTTTCACTGGTGTCCCGCATCTCTCTCCATCCCTTCTCTGCATCTCCCACCAGCCTCAGCCTCTCCTCCTTCTGTTCCATGACCCCCCCTGCACACACACCTTTTCTGCAGCCTCTGCCTCTGCAACAGCCCATTTCTCCTTCTTTACTGCCTCTCCTCACCTCCTCCTATGCCCTGGGGCTTTCCCCTTGCCCTCGGGTCACCCTCAGGGCCTTTTTCTGCCTGCTCCTCATCTGGTCCTCCCTCTCCCAGGTCTGCAATGAGGGATCCCTGGCGTCTGCCTGGGCTATGTGCTTCTCACCCCCTGCCCTGGCCCTGGGGACCATTTCTCTGTCACGATGTGAACACCTACCTCTTCGCTGGTGAAGCCCAGATCACAACTCTGCCCCATCTGCCCAAAACGTTCAACTCCAGGCTCCTGGAATGGGAGGTTGGAGGTCTCTGCCCAGGTGATGTCCACGCACACCTCAGATGCAGCAGGAAGGTACCTGGACCCCCAGTCTTTGCCCTATAGGCTTTCTCCCCCGTTTCTCTGGCTCTGCGGGTCATCCCAGCACCTCCCCCAGGCCACTTGGCCCTCTGACCCCACCATTTCTCAAAGTCCTATGGATTTTACATCATAAGCAATTCTTACATTCTTCTCCCTCTGTCTTACTGCTGTTTCCTAATTCCAGCCTCAGCCGTTTCCCCCTGGGCCACAGGAGCGGCTGTCTGACTCTAGGAGCAGTTCTAACAGGATTGACCTGTTTCACTTTAAATGTGTCACCTGATGGCCTATTAGATGTGTAACATGGGAGACAAAATTAATGTAAGGCTAAAAAAATTAAAGGCTGACATCTAAGTCAACCATGAATATTCATTGGAAGGACTGATGTGACGCTGAAGTTCCAATACTTCAGCTGCCTGATGTGAAGAGCTGACTCATTGGAAATGACTCTGATGCTGGGAAAGATTGAAGGCAGGAGGAGAAGGGGACAACAGAGGATGAGATGGTTAGATGGCATCACCCATTCAGTGGACATGAATTTGAGCATACTCCAGGAGACAGTGAAGGACAGGGAAGCCTAGCATGCTACAGTCCATGGGTCGCAAAGAGTTGGACACAACTTAGCAACTGAACAACTACCTATGTTTTTGGAATCTGGACCTGCTAGCGAAGGAGGCAAGGAGGGGGCAGTGGTTGGTTTCAGTGGTATGGATGAATTTGTTTCCTATTGGCAGCTTGAATAAATGATCATAAACGCAGAGGCTCCTGGGGGCTGTCTGAGAGAATCCTCACTTTTCCCAGCTTTAGAGGTTGCCCAAAATTCCTTAACTCTTGGCCCTATGCTCCCTGTTCAAAGCCAGCAGAGTATCATCTAATCTCTCTGACCCTCACCCTCCTGCCTGTCTCTTGTTAAGACCCTTTGTGATTACATGGGACCATCCAGATAATCCAGGATAATTTCTTGCCATAAGATCCTGAATTTAATCTCATTAGCAAAGTCCCTTTGTCAGGTAAAATAGCAAATTGTGTTCAGTCACTCAGTCCTATCTGACTCTGTGACCCCGTGGACTGTAGCCCACCAGGCTCCTCTGTTCATGAGATTTCCCCGCCAAGAATACTGAGAGTTGGATAGGAGTTGTGGGGAACGTGAGCGCTTGGAGCCTGTGATTGGCATTTGTTGGGGATGGGTCTTGGGACACTGAGCCCTTCAGCTGAGGGGTCTGAGGTAAGTCTGTTACTGTCAGAGCTGAATTGAGTCATCGGACACCCAGCTGGCACCGCAGAGAACCACCTGGCCGGGAAAACCCCTGCACACCTGCTGTCAGAGTGCTGCGTGCCCAGTCATGTGAGAGGAGAAACAAGCGTGCTCTTCCCTCATCTGGAGAGATGTTTTTATAGATCATCCCCACCCTAAAGTGATGTCTGCCTTTGTGTATCTGAGAATTGGTAGCAGCAGTTGAACTAGCCTTCAGACAAAATCACACAACCTCTTAATGTGTGATTAAAAAACAGTTTTAAGTTCCTATTGACATGCATTTTATTGTAATTGCTATTATTTTTTCTTGCTGCAAATGTGTCTCATGATGATGATATATAACATAGAAAACATGAAAAAGCCAAAAAAAAAAAAAAGAAATGGCCCCAAATCTCGTCACATGTCAGCATGTTTCCTTCCAGTCTTTCCTCTATGACTTGCTTCAGTTTGGGACTGTGGTTTTGCCTTGCGCAGGAAGAGTGTAAGTGCTGACTAGCCGGGGAATTTCTGTATTCAGCCTGTTCTGTGTTATTAGCTCCTTCATCAGTTTTCTCAGGAGAGTCTGCTACAAGGAGAAACAAGCGTGCTCTTCCCTCATCTGGAGAGATGTTTTTATAGATCATCCCCACCCTAAAGTGATGTCTGCCTTTGTGTATCTGAGAATTGGTAGCAGCAGTTGAACTAGCCTTCAGACAAAATCACACAACCTCTTAATGTGTGATTAAAAAACAGTTTTAAGTTCCTATTGACATGCATTTTATTGTAATTGCTATTATTTTTTCTTGCTGCAAATGTGTCTCATGATGATGATATATAACATAGAAAACATGAAAAAGTCAAAAAAAAAGAAATGGCCCCAAATCTCGTCACATGTCAGCATGTTTCCTTCCAGTCTTTCCTCTATGACTTGCTTCAGTTTGGGACTGTGGTTTTGCCTTGCACAGGAAGAGTGTAAGTGCTGACTAGCCGGGGAATTTCTGTATTCAGCCTGTTCTGTGTTATTAGCTCCTTCATCAGTTTTCTCAGGAGAGTCTGCTACCCCTGGCTTATACTTTCTGTGCAGTAAAATAGGTGTGTGTTTATTTTCTCATCTTGCACCTACAAAGAGAACAATGATATATTGCTCCTTGCTTAATCTCTCCTCATTTATTTTATGGAAACTTTGGGGATACAAAATTATGTATACGAACGATCATAAAATACCAAGCGTGATGCATAAATACAGTTGCCACTTACCTCTTTATCTGTGGTCATAAATCAAATACTATTTCACTGCAGAATAAATGCGGTTCAAATGCAGGCAGAGTTCACCTTAAGCTATGCTAGGGAGGGGAGCCCCCAGTTGGAAACATTTGACTCCCAGATGTTCAATATTTAACAGACTGTTCTCCTTTCTTTTGGACTTTTGGGCCTCCTGGAGGGCCAGGCTTCGTTGCTCTCGCGTCTCCTTCGAAATGGGTCTGACTCCTGGGTCTCCACCTCTCCCTCCTTCCCAGCTCCCAGGTAGCATGTGAAATGTGCCTCCTTTCTCCCCACCCACATGAACCGTGTGGGTCCCCAGCGCCTTTTCACTGGTGTCCCGCATCTCTCTCCATCCCTTCTCTGCATCTCCCACCAGCCTCAGCCTCTCCTCCTTCTGTTCCATGACCCCCCCTGCACACACACCTTTTCTGCAGCCTCTGCCTCTGCAACAGCCCATTTCTCCTTCTTTACTGCCTCTCCTCACCTCCTCCTATGCCCTGGGGCTTTCCCCTTGCCCTCGGGTCACCCTCAGGGCCTTTTTCTGCCTGCTCCTCATCTGGTCCTCCCTCTCCCAGGTCTGCAATGAGGGATCCCTGGCGTCTGCCTGGGCTATGTGCTTCTCACCCCCTGCCCTGGCCCTGAAGACCCTTTCTCTGTCACGATGTGAACACCTACCTCTTCGCTGGTGAAGCCCAGATCACAACTCTGCCCCATCTGCCCAAAACATTCAACTCCAGGCTCCTGGAATGGGAGGTTGGAGGTCTCTGCCCAGGTGATGTCCACGCACACCTCAGATGCAGCAGGAAGGTACCTGGACCCCCAGTCTTTGCCCTATAGGCTTTCTCCCCCGTTTCTCTGGCTCTGCGGGTCATCCCAGCACCTCCCCCAGGCCACTTGGCCCTCTGACCCCACCATTTCTCAAAGTCCTATGGATTTTACATCATAAGCAATTCTTACATTCTTCTCCCTCTGTCTTACTGCTGTTTCCTAATTCCAGCCTCAGCCGTTTCCCCCTGGGCCACAGGAGCGGCTGTCTGACTCTAGGAGCAGTTCTAACAGGATTGACCTGTTTCACTTTAAATGTGTCACCTGATGGCCTATTAGATGTGTAACATGGGAGACAAAATTAATGTAAGGCTAAAAAAATTAAAGGCTGACATCTAAGTCAACCATGAATATTCATTGGAAGGACTGATGTGACGCTGAAGTTCCAATACTTCAGCTGCCTGATGTGAAGAGCTGACTCATTGGAAATGACTCTGATGCTGGGAAAGATTGAAGGCAGGAGGAGAAGGGGACAACAGAGGATGAGATGGTTAGATGGCATCACCCATTCAGTGGACATGAATTTGAGCATACTCCAGGAGACAGTGAAGGACAGGGAAGCCTAGCATGCTACAGTCCATGGGTCGAAAAGAGTTGGACACAACTTAGCAACTGAACAACTACCTATGTTTTTGGAATCTGGACCTGCTAGCGAAGGAGGCAAGGAGGGGGCAGTGGTTGGTTTCAGTGGTATGGATGAATTTGTTTCCTATTGGCAGCTTGAATAAATGATCATAAACGCAGAGGCTCCTGGGGGCTGTCTGAGAGAATCCTCACTTTTCCCAGCTTTAGAGGTTGCCCAAAATTCCTTAACTCTTGGCCCTATGCTCCCTGTTCAAAGCCAGCAGAGTATCATCTAATCTCTCTGACCCTCACCCTCCTGCCTGTCTCTTGTTAAGACCCTTTGTGATTACATGGGACCATCCAGATAATCCAGGATAATTTCTTGCCATAAGATCCTGAATTTAATCTCATTAGCAAAGTCCCTTTGTCAGGTAAAATAGCAAATTGTGTTCAGTCACTCAGTCCTATCTGACTCTGTGACCCCGTGGACTGTAGCCCACCAGGCTCCTCTGTTCATGAGATTTCCCCGCCAAGAATACTGTCATGGGTTACTGTTTCCTCCTCCAGGAGATCTTCCCAACCCAGGGATCAGACTCATGTCTCCTGCATCTCCTACACTGGCAGGCAGATTCTTTACCATTGAGCCACCTGGGAATCCCCATAAAATAGCATATAGGTTGCAGTACCTAGGACACGGATGTCTTGGAAGGGAAAGCTTTGTTTAGCCTGTGATGGGGTAACAAGGTAAGGGGATACTAATATCAAGAACTGTATGAATTCTGCAATGTCTGCTAGACAAGTAAAAAAGCACCTGGATGTAAGTTTGAAATTCAAGCTGGAAAAAAAATTGAGGATCAAAAGAACATAATTTGGCTCATAGACTGGGTCACCTGAAGAGAAAAGATATGGGATAAAAGCAGGCCAAGGACCACGCCCTGGTATCCCTCTGTTTCCCTAACATGTTGAGATGGAAAAGAGGAGGATCCCACAAAGGAGGAGGAAAAGGAGATGCTGGGAGTGGGAAGGGAACCTGGACCCTGCAGCGCCTGTTGCAAGTAAAGGAAGGGAGGTGTCCTTGGCACCTGGGGTAATCAGTCACCTGATACCCTGGGAGTGGAGCCAGGTGTCTCCTTGCAGCAGGTGAGGCGGGGCGAAGAAGAAGGAAGTCAGCGTGAGAGACAACTCTGAGAGAAGAGACGCCGATAGCGGGGTGGGAGCCAGCCCTGGAGACAGAGACAGGTCTGTTTAGAAGAGGGATGTTATTGAAGTGTGTTTGTATGATGAGAAGGACCCCTTAGCTTGAGTTGCTTGTTTCTGCTGATATCTTATTTCTGTCCCCTTTATTTCCTCCCTCCTAAGATTTTTTACATTTCTAGGAAAGCATCACTGTTATGGAAATGCTGAGAGAAGGTCCAGTGTTCCAACGCAGAGAAAGTAACCCTAGCAAACTTTCAGTAACCTCAGCTTAGTGGAGTAGAATCCCAACCTCTAGGAGGTTGAAGTAATACCATTTTTTTAAAATATAAATTTATTTATTTTAATTGGAGGCTAATTACTTTACAATATTGTATTGGTTTTGCCTTACATCAACATGAATCTGCCACAGGTATACACGTGTTCCCCATCCCGAACCCCCCTCCCTCCTCCCTCCCGGTACCATCTCTCTGGGTCGTCTCAATGGTGCAAGAATATACAGACAGATTGTATACAGCAGGCAAAAGTCAAAAGAGGACTCGTGGAGGGTTCTTCCATTAACAGAGGAATGCACCAAAGAATTCTTTTTGAATTATGTCATGCAGTCTATTCTTTTTAGGATTGTTTCTTTTTTTTTTTTTTTGTTTCTTTTTAAATTTTTTTTTATTGAAGCATAATTGATTTATAATGCTTTGTTAGCTTTAGGTGTACAGCAAAGTAATTCAGTTGTATGCATATATTTATTCCTTTTCAGATACTTTTCCCTTATAGATTATTACAGAGTACTGAGTGGAGTTCCCTGTGCTCTACAGTAGGTCCTGATCAGTTATCTGTTTTATACAGAGTAGTGTGTATTCGTTAATCCCAAACTCCTATTTTATCTCCTCCCTTCCTACTTTCCCCTTTGGTGACCATCAGCTTGTTTTCTGTGTCTGTGAGTCTGTTTATGATTTGTATATAAATTCATTTGTATCATTTTTTTAAGACTCCACATACAAGTAATATCTTAATATAATATTTTTGGTTGGTACAAGTCAACTAACTTTTGCACTTTAAAAGTGCAATCCTTTGCAATTTACATAGGACCCAAGCCTCTTAGACTTTATGTATGTCCTTCCTCAACATAAAGTTAAAAAAAAAGACAACTCTAAAGGATATGAGTGCAATATTGAATTAAATAGCAATTTAAAGGTTATAGACATTAATATATATGAAATATATAAATTTATAAGTAATTTTAATGTTATAAATAAATTATAATAATTTTATAATATAAAATTTTATATATTCTTGTATACTGTATAAAAATCAAGGGCAAAGAGAAAATGGTACAGTGGAAAAAGTATTATCAGCATAAATATAGTCAATCTATAGAGAACTTTGAAAATCAAGAGACTAGTCACACTGAAATAAAAATTGGCCTAAGACAATCACAAAAAGCACAAATGATTAATGAATATGTGGGAAACTGTTGAAATTTATTTATGCTTGAATGCATATTCAAATGAGGGACTTGTTTGATTTATCACATAGGCAAAGATGAAAAAGACTCCTAATTCAGTGCTGATGAGGTTTCAAGGAAGTAGGTAGACTCCAACATAAACTGGAAGAATGGAAATTAGGCACCCTTTGGTAGAGCAGTTTGGCAATGAATATTAGTACTCTTAAGCATCTTTATACCTATTGACTCAGCAATTATACATCAGGGACTTATTTTTAAGGAAAGTAGCTAATGTATTTCAAGATGTATGCAAAAGGATATTCATTGCAGTGTGGTTATGATACTCGCTAAAGGTGTATCTGTTGACTGTCAATGAAGACTCAAGAGCAGTGCTGGGTGCAGAGGAGGTAATGGGTGAGGGGCGAGTGGAAACTTACCTGCCCTGAATTCCCTGCACCCTGCGTATGAGGTACAGACGTGTGAAGGGGCCATAACAACGCAGTGCTAATGCTAGATGGTCGCAGAGAGGCCCCTGACACTGCCCAGGGCTTGGAGGGACAGGACCAGACAGTGCCCAGTGAAGGCTTCCTCGAAGTTATAACTCAGCCAAGATGGAGAGGATCAGTGAGAGCTGGCCACGTGTAAAGGAGAGCTGGGGCTTCCCCGGTCCTCCTTCTGCACTGCAGAAGACACAGGAGACGCAGGTTCAATCGCTGGGTCAGGAAAATCCCCTGGAGGAGGATCACGGCAGCCCACTGCAATATTCTTGCCTGGAAAATCCCATGGACGGGGGAGCCTGGCAGGCCACAGTCCTTGGGGCTACAAAGAGTCAGACACGAGTGAGGTGACTGAGCGCACACTCACACAAAGGAGAGGTGGAATTGGCCAGGCTCGGGACGTGGGCTGGCGTGCTGGGAATGAATACGATGCCTGAGAAGCACCAGCCCTGGGCCACCGTGCACGTGGACCTTGGAGTGTGAGCCAGCAGCAGGTCAGGAAAGGGTTGGAAGGCCTGCTTTCACTCTTCGACAGTGAGAACCAATGAGTGAAATCAACGAGAGAAAAAAATCTCACCTCAGAGCTTTTGCTAGACTAGAAAGCAGATTTCACCTGCGCCTCAGGCATGAGCGTGAGAAGGGGCAAGGTTTCTAAGGAAAATGTGAGTGTTGCAACTGGAAGAAGAGAGGGTGAGAGGAAGGGGGGGTGGGGGTAGAGAAAGAGAATGCACGCATGGGGGAAAGTTGAAAACATCTCTAAAATGCTGAGTAATCTTCTCCCGAGTATATTATTAGGGACTTGAAATGTCTGCTCTATAACTTTTCTCTATTTAATATATATTGCTTTTGCAATTCTAAAAAGCATTGGAAAACTATTATGTATGAAGTCATTCAGAGAAGGCAATGGCACCCCACTCCAGTACTCTTGCCTGGAAAAGTCCATGGATGGAGGAGCCTGGTGGGCTGCAGTCCATGGGGTCGCGAAGAGTCAGACACGACTGAGCGACTTCACTTTCACTTTTCACTTTCATGCATTGGAGAAGGAAATGGCAACCCACTCCAGAATCCCAGGGACGGGGGAGCCTGGTGGGCTGCCATCTATGGGGTCGCACAGAGTCGGACATGACTGAAGCGACTTAGCAGCAGCAGCAGCAGCAGCATGAAGTCATTACAATGAATAAAATGTTAATACATCTAACAAAACATACCCTTCAGCTTGTTGAAAAGGAACAGAACCTGTTAAGCCCAAAACTGAGCCGAATAGCCACAGGGACCAAACGATACATGGATTTGGTTTCTACACACATTTTCTCCAAAGGAAAATTAAGAGCCTACAGGTCCATTAAGAGTGTTTGCCCCTCACCATCCTTCTCTATCTGTCCCCAGTCCCCGCCTGCCTCCAGGACTGGAGGATGCTCAGAAAGCATCCACATTTGGTGGTCCCTTGAATAAGGAAACCCCTGGGCTCCATGTTTCATGAATATGGTTATCCCAGGGGGGTTATTTTTTCCTGGGCAAACAGGGGAATCGCAGAAAGGTACTGGATTTTTCCTTCTTCATGCATTGATTTTTGAATGACCTCTAACAACCCTTGTATTCGCTGCCGATAAGATTTTTGGTCTTAAAATTATTCTATAAAGTTCCACTCTGCATCATCACTGGGCTTACAAATAGATTTATTATGTACTTGCAAAGAAGACAGCCTTTTTCATTTAAAAAACAGAGACCACTTGGGCACAGCAGAAGAGCCATGCCCGGGTGGGTGGACTGACCTGTCTTGACTGTGGATCACAATTTATGGGCAGAAAAATGAACTCGAAGCCCACCCTTCCTCCTGATAATCCCAACCTGAAAACACCAGGAGGAAGGACAAATATGTGTAACTAAGTATTTTATTTAGTATTAAATTGTCCCACATTTCTAGAGGATAAAAATACCCTACCAGAAACATGATGTCTAATTATCTGGTTTCATTCTTGTACGAAATACAGTCAAGAGGAGGGTGTTTTCCATTTAAGTATTTCTAAAAAACATGTGTTTAAAAAATATGACTAAACCTTCTTAGGGCTTTTTAAAAACTAACTCCGAGCCCCACATCATCCATTTGAAGTTACTTTTCAGTAATCTGTTTCGCTTCTGTTCCTTCAGCTGCCAGTTCTTGGGCTTGAATGAAATGATCTCTCAGACTCTTGGTTTAATGGAAGTTGAATGGAGGAAAAATCTTAGGTCACATTTAATGGAGCGAAAACTGTCATGTTCCAAGAGTCAAGTCTTCATGGATGCTAATTGCCATAAATTGGGGCAGTCTCAAGACTTTGGAAACTTTCAGCCAATGATCTTTTGGCTTTGTGCACAGGCCCTGGGCAGGGCTGGGGCAAGCAGGGGTCTCAGGTGGTCCGCGGGCCGGCTGCCCCTATTAAGCCTCTCCTCTCTGCCTTTCAAGGGGTGCTGGGGGAGTCTGGGGATGTCCTCAGCATCCCCCTCCTCCCTTGGCTTGTGGCAGCTCCTCCCTTCCCAGACCAGAGGCCTGAGTCAGGGGTGTCATCACAGGCAGGCATCTGCCCGCGCCTCCCCCAGGGACCTCAGGACTCAGAGAAACGTGAAGGGGGGTCTCTGCAGAGCTGCCAGCCCCCTGTCCAGGACTGTTCCTTCTTTCCTCCTCCCTGCTTCCAGCTCTCTCTCATCCTCACAAAGGTGTCACAATCTGTGGTTTTCTGCCTCTTTCCTTCCTGGTGTCCTGAGGTTGTCAGGAGGATTAGTCAGCGGGTCCCTGGGAAGGGAGAGTGAACGAGACTGGAGAGTGATGGGAGACTCTCTCCAAACCAGTCGCTTTGTAGCAAGGGACGGCTGCTGCTGCAAGCCGTTGCTGCTCAAACATGAACTTGCCTGCGTATGACTGGGGATATTGTTAAAATGCAGATTCTGAGTCAGTAGGGCTGGGGCGAGGCCTGAGAATCTGCGTTTCTGACAAGCTCCCAGGTGGTACACAGGCTGCCGGCCATGCTGTGAATAGCAAGGGTGCTGCTTACACAGGTGCTCTGCTTGAAAGCCAGGGAAATGGTCTCTGCAAAGGGCTCAGCTGACGTCCTGGTGTGTAGTATGGACGTAATAATGTACTTGAAGACAGCGATGGGGATTATAATAATGATGGTGATGGTGCTCGCGAAGATGATGGTGGCGAAGGTGATGGTGGTGATGATGCTGAAAGTGGTGATGGTGATGGTGCTGAAGATGATGGTGATGGTGGTGATGATGGTAAAGATGGTGGTGATGGTGATGATGGTGAAGATGATGGTGATGATGCTGAAGATGATGATGATGGTGATGATGTTGAAGATGATGGTGATGATGATGATGGTGATGATGGTGAAGATGATGGTGATGATGACGACGGTGATGATGGTGAAGGTGATGGTGATGATGGTGGTGATGGTGGTGATGGTGGTGAAGATGATGGTGATGGTGGTGAACGTGATGGTGATAGTGGTGGTAATGATTGTGATGATGATGATGATGGTGAAATTGATGGTGGTGATGCTGCTGATGTTGAAGATGCTGGTAATGGTGATGATGATGTTGGTGATGATGAGGAGGATGGTAGTAAGGGTAGTGGAGGTGGTGATGGTGATAACAGATAATAGTAAGAAACATTTATCCCCATAAAAAAAATATCATCAAAGAGTAATGCTTCGGTCAACATTGGCTACTGTTTTCATTTGCTGAGCACTTGCTATATCCCAAGCAGCCTATATGCTTTTTCTCATTTAACCTTCACAACAATCTTGGGGGGGTGGTTATTAATCCCATTTTACAGATGTAGAAACTGTCTTGCCCAAGGTCACTCAGTGAGAGGGGACAGTGGAATTCATCTCAGGTCCACCAGATTCCACCGTGCAGCGTGTGGCAGTCTGCTCAAGAGGACCTCAGACTCTCCATCCGTGTGGTCAGCGGACAGGACAGCTGCCAGGTGGTGTCTTCCTCTCCACACGGAAGCTCCCACCAGGCGAGCAGAGCGCTCACCAGCCGCGTCCACATGTACCTCTGTCCTCTCGCTCCCACTCCTGTTCCTGGACTCATCCGTCCTTCCCACATGGCTCCGATTCTGTCCTGCAGAGATGTGGTCAGGCAGGCGTCCAGGGGCTGAATAACAGCGCTGGCCCCGTGGGAGTCACACAGAGCTCGTTGTTCCAATGTCCAGCCTCTGTCTCTAACCAATCTCTGCCACATGTAGAGCCTGATCCTGGCTCGCAGGCACTGTCTGTGCCAGGCTCCCAGGTCCGCAGCTGGTCCTCATGAGATGCCCGTCCCCACTGCCCTCCAAGGGTGCTCGCACTGAGCCCTCACTGCCGAGTTCAGGTTTCAGGGGGAGCTTCACTCCACACCCTTGTTTCTGTTAAAGTTATGAAAAGCTTCCTCTTCATTCCATGTGGGAGGTAGGCTAAAGTTACTGTGCAGTGGACGCTTACATCCTGTTGTTAGGTTGTTGGAACGGTCGCTTTGGGACCCCGGGAATTCCTCATTGTGATTCCAGAGAGCTCAGAGAGGAGCAGGGCTTCCAGCCTCATTTCCATGAGCTGTGGTTCATAGGAAGTCTTTTGCTGATTTTGGTGGTAAAAGCTGAAAATGTACAGAAGCCCCAGCTGTTACTGGGCTGGCGGATAAGACCAGACTGCTTTGCGAAGGGGGCTCCCCCACCATCATTTTGCACCCTGAATGTGGGCTCGCTTCCACCCCATGTGTGAGATGCACAGGCCTCCACCCACTTACTCAGAGAAGCCTGGCTTCCGCTGAAAAGTCAGAGCCAGCTGATTCCCCAAATATTAATAATCAGGCAAATAAAGCAAGGATAAGGCACATTCTTGTCCTAACCCTACACCCTTTGCTGTGTGATCTTGAACAGGTTCCTTCACCTCTCTGGGCCTGTTTCCTCACATATAAAATGAGGACAATTAACTAGAAGGTTGCAGAGATCAGTCAGCTTTGAAACTCTGTGACTGCCAGGTCGTGCTCACTGAGTGTGTGATATATTTTTAAATAATTCCTTTCTCATTATTTCACCTCCTCCTTCTGGCTTTGAAATCTTAGGATGCAACAACATATAATCTGTACGTGGTGCTTTAACACAGGCAACCAGCTCTCATCCTCCCTCTCCAGGGGGCTTGGGTCAATAGAGTGAGATCTGAACAACTAGGAGCATCCCTTTTCCCCAGAGGAGCATCCTCGTCTCCGCCACCGGGATAGCCTCTCCTGAGAGCAATGGGGACCGTGGAATCAGAGGGCTGCCCTCCTGCGTCTCCTATCAGACCTCTCTGTGCGGCAGCAACTGTGGACAGTGACCCTGGGATCCCCCAGAGGCCCACTGGGAAGCTGCCTTCCCATCCCCCAGGAGTCGGGATGTCCGGGGTCTAAGCTGGGGTGGGGTCACGAGGTCTGCTCTGAGGTCACCGAGCTGGGTTCACATCCAGGCTTCAGACTGTCAGCCAGCCTCCCCATGGAGCATTTCTCATCAATAGAACCAAGCATCCTCCCACAGGATGCTCTGAGGGCTCTCGGAGGTACCACTGTCAGCTCTGACCTCCTGTGGACCGGGGCCCAGGCACCCCAGTTGTTATCATCACACCCAAAGGAGCCACATTCACCCCACTGTCAGCTCTCCTCTCCCTCCAGCCTCTGGAGCTCACACTCAGCCTTAGTTGCTTTGACCATAGGTCCTGGCACGTGCGTGTGCTGGGTCTGCCATTGCCACACTCTGACATCGCAGGGTGATGTGCAAAGGAGCCTGTGGACCGCTTCTCCTGGCTTGTAGGGTGCACACCCTGGGGTGCAGCTGAGGGCATGTTCCCAGCGTGGCCTGCTCTTACCATTCTCTCTCAAATTTGAGTCGTGTGCTTTTAAAAATTGTATATACACACCCTAAGGTTCTCAACTCAGACAGTCAAGGACGTTTAAAATGGAAAGTTGTTCTCCACTTAACCGCAGATAGTATGTTTGCCAAAGACAGACGGCAGTGGGATTTCCATGGAGAAAGAACACCCATTCCCAATTAGTATTCATTTTCTCAGTACTGATAAGCTCAGCTGATTTGCAAGAACAGAAGAATGTGACCAGCAGAAGCTGAAACGTGAGAAAATCTTCCTTGCAATCGAGTTTTGAATCTACGTCAGAGCATTCTACTTTAAACTTACTAAGGAAACAAGAATTACTAGATTACATCATACAAGGTTATTTGGATTTGCACGCCTTATAGGCAAACGACCTCCCCCCAGATTGTATCCGATCTAAATGGAAGGACTTGTGAAAATGTCTGAACCATAAATTGGTTGGAAAACTGGCAGAGGGAAAATGAAGAATTTTTTTTTTTTTTTTTTTGTGAATAAAGCATTTGCAGTAGATTTGCCAGAGCTGCGCTTTCTGCATCTCTAGGGAACGGAGGAACAATTAGTAAGCATGATGGATCAGCTGACAAAGGCTTTTTTTCCTTGGCTCTGTGTGAAACGATGGAAAATTTCTTATTGCAAGTCTAATTTCCCAAGAAATCAGAGCATGTATTGAATAAAGGCTGAGGTCTCTAAGGAGAGGCACAAAGCAGCTCGGAATGGGAGAGGGAGGGCATGCAGACAGGAAGCCTGCCTGCTTTTATCAACTGCCTCTCACACTATGAAAGCGTGAGATTACAGATGCTCGGCAGTCTCTGCTATCGTTGACCGTTCCTGAAAATTGAAGTCCCTACTGTGATGTCTATCCCCTTGATGGTTAGAAAACAACCCAGAAATGCAGGGTGAGAACCCCAGAGTAGAAGCCGTAGGCGAATGTCTGGGTCAGCATGCTGGTCAGACCCACAGAAGCCTCCATCCATCCCCTGGGGAGGTAATGGCAACCCACTCTCGTATTCTCACATGGAATATCCCATGGACAGAAGAGCTTGGTGGGCCACGGTCCACGGGGTCGCAAAAGAGTCAGACACGATTTAGCAACCAAACAACGACCAACTGTTTGTAAACTTGTAATGTGTTTATATCATGGGCTTCCCTGGTGGCTCAGTGGTAAAGAACCTGTCTGTCTGCCAATGCAGGAGACTTGGGTTCGATCCCTGGGTCTGGAAGATTCCCCTGGAGAAGGAAATAGCAACCCAGTCCAGTATTCTTGCCTGGGAAATCCCATGGACAGAAGGAGTCCAGCCTGCCCTGTGGCTGTGGGGCCCTGGGAACGGCTCTCTGCAGGAAGAGGCATTGTAAGCTTGTGCACTCAGCTCTTACTGTGAGTCAGGACTGTGCTCAACTCTTTCTCTGACAACCCAGTGGGATAAGTACATCATTTTTAGATGAGGAAAGTGATGCTAAGGGGTTTGTCCAATGACACACAGCTGGGAGCAGAGCCCCGCCTTAGAAGCCTGTCCGTTCAATTTCATGTAAGGACTCAGAGGCAAATTGCCCTGGACATGACAATGCTTTTTTAGCAGGGATAACAGTGTGCTGCCTGGTACCTCTCTGCAAACAAATGGTTTATGCAGAAGCCCAGAATATACCATCGATGATCCCAGAGGTGAGGCACCGATGAGCTGTCCCTCTGATTGAATGTGTCCCCCTTGTTTCGAGAATGACGGTGACCATGATTTCATGTAATACATGGATTAACAAGTGCCAGGCAGCAAGCATCATGGCTCAAGAGGGTAAACTCAACCTCTGAGGGCCTCAGGAGACAGCCCTCCAGAGAGGGGGCTTCCGATGGACTGCTGGTGGCCGCCCCCTGGGTGACTCCTTGAGGCCCAGTCCGGCTTCCTGGTTCTGAGGCTCTCCGTGTGTTCAGTGACTCAGAGATCAACACTGGCATCAAGAAGAGTGGAGGTGCTCCTATTTTCCACTTTGGATTTGTGAGCACTTGGGTGATCTTTACGCTGATAGTTAACTCTCTTTAGCAAGATGGTTTCATAGCACCCAGCCCAGCCTGCTTGCCCTTTGGGAAGAGTAAGGACGATCTAGTCCCCAGGCCAAGAGGAGTTAAGATTCCAGGCCTTCGCCTTTCACACCTGCCTCCCGCTCCCCGGGGACAGATGGCCGCCCCTCTCCCCCTTCTGTGTTGCACGTCAAGGATGAGCAGCAACTCACAGGCCAAATTCCTTTTCCTTAAGTGAGAGAGAAAAGACAGATGGCGAAGAGTTTATTTTAGGTATTTTAACCTTGTCCACATGTTTTAGCATGATAAAAAAAGAGTGGAAACTGGCACATATTAAAAATCACCCCTAATCCAATAACTTAAGCATAGCTATTGTTATTTTATATGTTCCCTTCAGAACGCATGTATGTATATACATTACATCAGAATGTTAACATGACTTGCATCCTTCTTTTTTTTTTAACATACCATGTGGAGGTTGCTGCTTAATCCTCCAAACCATGGTCTTTAATGCCTGAGAACTAGTTCATTGAGCTCATTTGGCATCTCTTTGAGCCCTTCTTCTGTTACTGGGCATCTATTGTGTCTGACTTTTGTTAATATAAACTCTACTGGGATGAGGACTTTCCTGGCAGCGCAGCGGTAAAGAACCCGCCTGCCAACGCAGGAGACTCGGGTTCGATCCTTGAGTCAGAAGGATCCCCTGCAGAAGGAGATGGCACCCCCCTGCTCCCAGTATTCTTGCGTGGGCAATCCCATGGACAGAGGAGCCTGGCAGTGCTATAGTCCATGAGGTCACAAAAAATCTGGACATGACTGACTGACTCAACAACAGCTTACTGGGATGAACACTGCCGTGACACACGCCCTGAAGGACAGCTCAGCGTTTTCCCAAGACAGTCACAGGTCGTGCGCTGGGACAAGAAGGGTTCTGGATGTGCTTTGTCAGATTGTCCTCCAGGGGCTGTGTGATCTCTGCTCTGATGATGTGGACAGCCGGTGTGTCATTGCATAAAGGGGTAGGATCGGAATGTCTCCCCGAAGCCTCTGGGCCTCGGAGACCTGCTGGAGAAGTCTGATCAGAGCTGCTGCTTTCCCTGCCCCGAGGCACTGATCACAGGAAGTCTCACCCAGGAACCAGCAGGTGCCTCCGGGCAAGGGCCTCGGGGTGCTCTCAAGGCGGAAGCTGCCAGACTTGCCTTGGGAAGGAGCGGCTCCCTAACACATGACAGTTCCCAGTTTCCTTCATGGCCGCTCAGGCTGGGTAAGGCTTTCAAAGCCAGTTGAAACATTCATAACTTTGGAACGGTCCTGAGCATCACCGAGGAAGGGCAGATACTGCGGGCTGCTGGGTTTAGCGAGTACGAATACGGACACACACTTAAACATGAACTTCAAGAACAGTCTGATATATGTGTGCTCAGACACTCTGTGTCCGACTCTGTGACCCCAGGGACTGTAGCTCACCAGTCCATGGGATTCTCCCAGCAAGAATACTGGAGTAAGGTGCCATTTTCTCCCCCAGGAGATCTTCTCAACCCAGAAATCAAAACCTCATCTGGTCTCTTACGTCTCCGGCATTGGCAGGCGGATTCTTTACCACTAGCGCCACCCGGGAGGCCCTGATCTGATATCAATATTGCATGATTATGCTTAAAAAAAGAATAGTACATTGTTTATCTCAAACTCAAGCTTAGCTAGGCATCCTGCATTTTATTGGGCAATCCTATACAGGCATAATGAACGTGGCATGGTGCCCTCATTCAGGGTAAGATCTTGGAGGGGTTATTTACCTGCATTTTATTGGGCAATCCTATACAGGCATAATGAACGTGGCATGGTCCTCTCATTCAGGCTAAGATCTTGGAGGGGTTATTTATAACCCCAACCACTGTTTCCTGAGCTGGACAAGGACATTAGCATTCCACTTACCTTCATAGAGTGTTGTCAAGTGCTCCGTGCTTGCCAGTACTCAATAAATATTTACTTCTGCTGTTATGGGCCTCTGCAGGAGACATAAGAGACACTGGTTTGATCCCTGGGTCGGGAAGATCCCCTGGAGGAGGGCATGACAACCCACTCCAGTATTCTTGCCTGGACGATCCCATGGACAGAGGAAGCCTGGCAGGCTACAGTTCATGGGGTTGCAAAGAGTCAGACACGACTGAAGTGATTTAGCTTGCATGCATGCAACGCTGTTACAGTCTCAAAAAGAGGAACTGAGTTCTTTAGAGTTAATGGGCTCCAGGAGTATTTCAAGTTGCTGTTTGGAGAGAGTCTGTTTTCTCTGAAAGATGGAAGATCCTGTGTAGTTGACTTACTCTGTGAGCATCCCCAAAGTAGACCCATTAGAGCACTGAGCTCAGGCGTGGTCTCTTTGGAGGTTTGGAGATAGCCCACTCGGTATAGTAACATGCTCTTTATGACCGTGGAGAATTCTAGATTTATTCAGTGCCTGTCTCTCCATTGTTCACCTTATTTCCAATTCCCAGTGGCCTAGTTTTGAGAAACATGATCCAAGTCAATGCCCATTGATGATCCAATTCAATGAAAAACCCCTATTACCTACTTTCCCTACAGAGTGACAAAAATTTTTCAATTACGCAGAGGTGTCTAGTAATACTAAAGAAAAAAAGAGTCTATCAGATAATGTTTTTTAAGAGGTAGAATTAGTATATCGAATCTGTTAAACTGATGGTTAAATGGACATAACCAAAATTTGCCAATCATCTCACAGAACCCAAAGCTACATGAGAAAAGACGATTTCTAGACAACAGCAGTGTGTCTATTTCTGTCACAAGCAACTCTATTAGATGAAGGCCATGCAGGCCTATGGATTTTCACCAGATTCCTCTGAGTTGTTGAAATACAGTATTGTAGTAACATTTATATTGGATTTATGGACAGCCCTTTTCTCTATAAAGTGTGGACATTTTCTAGCTCTGTCAATCTTAAGAAACAGAAAAAAAAAGGAAAAGACCGTTGTCATCTATCCTTCATGAAGCTAAAGAGATGAGTGTCCATCCAAATTAGCGAGGGCCCCCAGCCTTCCCCGGGGGGCAGGGAGGATGGGTGTGGGTGCCTGTCCAGTGGTTGCCATGGTGACACTTCCCATCCAAGCAGCTTCCCAAAGGAGTCAGTGAAATGGCCACGCAGAGCCTGCAGACAAGACACGGGCCCTCAGCTCAAAGCTGCAAGGTCGTCACAGCGTGGCCTTTGAATTAAAAAGTCCTCTGGAGGCTTGAAGCCACAGCTTGGCTTTTGGTTTTGTACTTCTTCATTGAAGGGTGGCCCCCAGTAGGCTAAGCCATATGGGTGGCACAGCTGTGGAGGAAAGTGCTTGGGTTCTGGGGTTTCCATACTGGCTACCACATCTTGGCCATTGCTGACCACCTGCATCCTCCGCAGCTTGTTTTCCTGCCTTGTATGTTCTGGGGTAGCATTTCCTGCAGGACTGGGAGGACTGCATCTGATGTCTGTAAAGCATCCCGCACAGGGCAGGTGTGGATCAAGTATGCACTGATGGGAGGCGTTGCCGTCCATGTTTATTGTTGCTGCTGTTCAGTCACTATGTCATGTCTGATTCTTTGTGACCCCATGGACTGCAGCACGCCAGGCTCCTCTGTCCTCCACTATCTTCCAGAGTTTGCGCAGATTCATGTCCATTGAGTCAGTGATGCTATCTTACCATCTCATCCTCTGTCGCCCCCTTCTCCTCCTGCCTTCAGTCTTTCCCCAGCATCAGGATCTTTTCCAACAGGTCAGCTCTTCACATCAGGTGGCCAAAGTATCAGAGCTTCAGCTTCGTCGTCAGTCCTTCTAATGAATATTCAGGGTTATTTCTTTTTATTGCAAATATCCAAACTACCCACTGTTGTTCATAACCCCAAAAGCCCTATAGATCCTCATCCGGTAGTTGCCACGCGTGTCCTAATGACACGTGAGAAATGCGATCGAGGGGTACCTTCTCACTTTGAAGGGTTTGTTCCTGAGGTTGGCTTTTGCATTCAGTCACACCTTGGATAAGGGTATCGTTTGAACAGAGACAAGCGAAGCAGATCCGGGGCAGCGGGGTGAGCGGGCGAGGGCTCCACCGAGGCAGCCCGACTGCCCTGTGGCCTTCATGCCCCGCTGCCTGCAGAACCCACTTCTGGACCCTTTCAGAGCACCTGAGCGTGTTCTCATCCATTCCGCCTTGGCCCTTCTAATAGACCCAGGGCACCAAGACAACACCGTGAGCCTCTTATTCGGCCGGGAGTCTGCCCAGAAGAGCCCGTGCTTCGGGATCAGTTCTCAGCCCAGCTCTTCTGTTGACTGGCCAGGTGACCTTGAAGGAGCCTCTCCCATGTGTGAGACGGGGTTGAAGACACCTGCCTCGGCGGGCAGATGTGGAGTTAGGTGGGTGACATCGTTACGGGGACTCTATGTCCAGGTTTGCCTGGTACAGCCTGGGCTGTGTCTATTGTCAGGTTACATTTACTAATAGTGCCCAAGGTGTCCCAGTGTGGATGATGGCCGCGCTGAATGTCCAGACACCCAACAGGTGTGTTTGCTTTGGTCATTAATGACTGATGATGATATCATAATAGTGTCACTGTGACTGCTGGTGTTTCAGTGGGATTACATTACATAAAACAAACAAACAAAAATTCTTACCTCATGTTTCCACGCAATTAAAAACTTTTCATTTTTCTTATTAGAAAATGTCATAATTTATATGCATCAAAAAATGTACCCAATACATGAGCTTTTCCTATTTCCCTCCATTGGCTTTATAGATGTAGGGTGTTTTTCTTCCTGTAGAAACCTATGGGATCAATTATTTTTTCTCAGTAATCTTTACCCTCTGCTGGATAAATTTTCATTCTTCTTTTCAAAGATCACATGCGTTTAAGATGTTCATTAGTTAACTAAAATTTATGTTTTTAATAGTCATTATTGTAAAAGTGGACTTCTCAGATAATGCTAGTAATGATGACCCAGCCTGCCAATACAGGAGATCTAAGAGACTCGGGTTCGATCCCTGGGTCTGGAAGATCCCCTGGAGAGGGGCTGGCAACCCACTCTGGTATTCTTGCCTGAGAATCCTGTGGACAGAGGATCCAGGCGGGCTACAGTCCATAGGGTTGCAATGAGTCAGACATGACTAAAGTGAGTTAGCAGGCGCACGGGCATTATAAAAGTACATTCATCTTACTCAGCCTTCTCCATTGTAAAAGATATTCTGATTTACTCCCATTATGTTATTAATTAAGCTTCTCTAACATGTAAGGGTTTGCTTGCTACTATCCCCTATTCTTGAGCTCAGAGTGAAAGTTGAGCATCGAAAGAACAGAAAAATCTCAGTTGTCACATGGGATTTGAGGCAAAACCACTGTCTATGGGAAGTTCCACGGACAAGTTGCCAAGGACTGAAAGCTCAAGGAGTGGATTGGATGCAGATCTGGAACTTTCTTTGGGAGCTTCTCTTGGATCATCTTCCAAAATCTGGAATTCTCTCCTTGGCCCCAGGCAGTGTCCTCTGGCAGCCTGGCTGGGTTCCAGCGAGGCGGGAGGCTCCCTCCCTGTCCTATGGAGTCCTTTGGTTTTTTGATATATGTTCACCATTCCGAATGGTCAAAACCAAAGGCATTGTTCATAAAGGATGAGTCTGAAGTAACATTTGAAGTGGTGTGATACATTTCACATTTCGGTAGAAAGAGGAGATTTATCATCTTAGAGGATAAGCCCTTTTCCTGGAGTACTCAGGCCTAACAGTTTCCGGAGGGTGAAACAAAAGGTCCATCAGAAGCTGTGATTTATGTAGAAAGCTCTGATGGAATACATCTTGTTAGAGGTGAAATTGAGAGCTTTCAAGTTTGGTCTAGTTACGAAACAAATGTCTCAGCCTCCGCAAGCTGACTGCTGTGTGCATGGAGTTGTTTTTTTATTTTTTTTTATTTTTTTAATCTTTATGGGAATTTTTTTAACTTTCAAGTGAGCTTTACAGTTACAGGAAAGGCCGTCACCCGTCTTCACTGAGTAGAGCCAAGCTTCGTCTCCCCGGCTCTGTCGAACGCTGGGGGCCTGGAGTGAAGATTGAACTTCAAATCTTCACTTCAAACCCCTAGTGAAGATTGAACTCCTTGGCAGGACAAATGAAGACGCATCTGGACAGGACACATCAGGATATCATTTGGGGGCTTTCATCATCCTCTCTCTAATCATTCAAGCCATTTATAAAGAAGCAAGCTGTGAGCAGGCATCCTTAACACCAAGTGGCAAAGCAAGAATGCAAAAGGCAACTGGAAAGGATGAAATCCATTGACTTGGGCAATGCGCTCGCTGTGCCTAAGGATCCAGCGGTCACGTTGAAGGCAGTAATGCACACGTCCAGAAGTCGCAGCAGCAAAAGGCCTGTAGCCAGAGAACCAGGGCCGCTCTCGAGTGTTCCCAAGTTAAAACAGCAATGTGTTCACGGATCCAGTGACCCGTGGTCAACACACCCACATTTCTGTACGGTTTGCACAAGGCTTTGAGCTGCGATTGTGCCAAGGTGGCCGGTAGACGGCTTGCTCGCATGTCGCTAGCACACACTCTGCCTTCGAGAAATAGACTACGTTTCACTGTGAGCTTGCGTTTCACATTGGTGCCAAGTCCCTGTCACCTTCCCCGCTGAGTCCTGCCCTCCTCGGGCAGCTCGCTGCCTTCTGCCTTCTCTCTCCTCTCACACTGTCCAGGTGGCTCCTGCCCTCAGTTTATCTACTGTGTGTCTGCTATACCTCAACCTCCCCCAAGGGCCCCGGGTCTTTCATCGACCTCCTCTCCCCGCTAATGCCTGCAGATCCCAGGATCTGAGCCCCGACGCCGATGACAGCATTCTGTGCTGTGATTTCAGGTGGCCCTGAACTGAGCTGCACACCCCTTGGATAAGGGCCCCGTCCTGTGATCTCCTCACGGAGCTAACAGACTTAAACCCAGAGTCGTCGGAAGGAGAAGGGAAGGGGCAAGAGGAAAGAGAAACCCAGTGCCTGGTTGTCCTAGAGCCAGGATGCTCCAGACCCCCTTCCGCTCCTGCCAGCACTCCTGTGGTGGTGTTACCCCTGTGTCCCCCTGGGAAGCCTGAGGACCAGAAAGGGGAGGGAGCTTGTCCTGGTCGGACACCAGCACTGCCAGTGGCAGAGTGACGTTTGGACGCTGGTGGCCTGGACGCATAGCTGAGTGCCACTCAGCAGGAGCTGGGAGCCCAGGTATCCCTGAGCCGGCCTGTTTCCAACGATCAGGGCCCATCAAGGTGGAGGGGTGGGGTGTGGTCAGACCAGCTGGAGGACCTCCTAGGCCAGGTCTGTGAGTTTGGAGCACGCGCCGCAAAATAGAAGGTACAAAGAAGAGTTTTGAGCAGGAAATGGCCCTGTGATTTGCAGGCCACTCTGCACACACGGACAAGGGTTATCAAGATGAGGGGAGGGTAAGAAGTGGAGGGCAGGCGGCCAGGGCCGGAGCCGTGCCCTCAGCCGCGCAGCAGTCGTGGAAAGAGAAGCTTTCCAAAATATGCATTATCAAGCACAACAATAATTAGTTTTAGCTACATGTAGATTCAATATTAAGAATAAATATTCAATGTTATGTTGGAAGGTAATTTAGTCTGTGCGTATGTTCTGTGATTCTGCATTAATAAAAGCATTAAGGAAAAGAAGTTATACATACACTATTTTTAGTAGAATATCCCTCAGTGAAGTTGAATGCTCACTAGGATAATCAACTGTGTTTTGAATTTCCATGGGTCCAGACCCTTAAATCTGTTGAGTCACATGTTCTCCTACTGAGCTCAATGCTAATTTGGCTGTGAGCCATAGTAAAGAGAAGATAGAAAGTTTCGTGTTTTATTAAATCTCTTTCTGGGATTCTCTATGGCTTAAAGCCTTTATCCAGTGTAACAATGTAGTCTTTGCTTTGTCATCCTCTTCCCGAAAACTTCTTGAATAGCTCTTGACCGAATGCAGCTGATCTATCTGGATTCGTTTGATAATCACATAAGCACTGTTTCAAACTCTACAGTTAAGAAAATCTGACCATCGCATTTGTCACCATCAAAGCATGACAGCATCATCATATCATGATGACAAATCCTAATAAATTGTACATGACAGTAGGAGACCCCAGTCATTTATTTTATTACCATCAATCACGCTTATGAATTCAAAGAACAGTCACTGCTCAGGAGAGTTTCTGTCTTTTGTGCCAAGATAAGAGTGGGAATAGCACTGTCAATCAGGTAATTTTTATTCATTTTCATCAGTTTGGAACCATTTACATGTCCAACAGAATTTTATAGAGGTGTCTAAAGAAATTTACACCCTGAAAGGTTACCAGAATAAAGATTTCAGAAGTGGCATTATCTTTTCGCCCTCTTCATCAAGGTGTGAATGGTCTACACTTTCTGGAAGTAACCACGAAAAGCAATTAAAGCATGGAAAATGTACCTCCTGTGTTGATAGGATTTGGGTTCTTTGCCAGAATTCTTGACTGTGAACCGACAACGTTCCTGCCTTCAGAATTCCGGCTTTCATTGCTCTCATTTTTGATAGAGTATAATGAGTAATAGAAAAGTCTCATTAATTCTTGAAAAGAAACGTCTGTCATTTGACAATTCTCAGAGAATATTCTTATGACAAAAAGTTGGCACATAATTGAGAAAAAGCTCACTTGGTGTCAGCTAGGGGACGTGATCGCCTAAAAGTCATGGGAAGTAACACAGAAAATATCTCTTCTTTTTCTTCCCCTTCTAAGCTGCATCACAAGAGTTTTATGGATATGATTCAAAGTTTATTTACCCATTGGGTTTCATGGTCTTTTCTTGCTATGGTCAAAAGACTGCTTTAACCAGGACGCTTAGACTGTTACCTTTATCTGCCCAGCCTTCTTAGGTTGTGAGCTGCTGGTTCCTCCCAACTACATCTTGAGGTGTTGGTTTTGTCCTGTAATAAATATGTGAAATATTTCCTGATGGCTAGGGCGTGGCAACCCACTCCAGTATTCTTGCCTGGAGAATCCCATGGACGGAGGAGCCTGGCAGTCTATAGCCCATGGGATTACAAAGAGTCAGGCATGACTAAAGTGACTTAGCATGACACGCTTGCGTTTACCCATTATTGAAAAGCAAAATTAAATGCTATTTGATCTCCTTGTTTTTTTCTCACCTTCATTAAGAGCCCTCTGCATGGCGTGTCTCTCCCCTGTCTCCCATGCCCATGATTTTGGACACAATTGCATGTGAATTTTCAGGAGCTCTGAGAACCATCCAGCCAACCAAGAACTCAAGGCTGACAAGGCTAGAGCAGGTTTCTGAGCCTCAGCACTATTGACTTTTGCAGAAAGGAGGCGATTCTTCACTGAGTTGGACTGTCTTGGGTATTGTGGGTTGTTTAGCAGAATTCCTGGCCTCTAGCCACAATCTGCCCTGGAATTTGTGACAACCAGAAATGTCTCCAAATGCAGTTGACCCCTGAACAAGAGGGGGCTTAGGGGCACTGACCGCCCCCCCCATGCAGTTGAATATTCAAGTATAACTTTACAGCCAGCCCTCTGTATCCATGGTTGATGCTGTCGAACAGTGGTACTGGAGAAGACTGCTGAGAGTCCCTTGGACAGCAAGGAGATCAAACCAGTCATTCCTAAAGGAAATCTGTCCTGAATATTCCTTGGAAGGAATGATGCTAAAGCTGAAGCTCCACTATACTTTGGCCACCTAATGCTAAGAGCCAACTCATTGGAAAAGACCCTGATGCTAGGTAAGATTGAGGGCAGGAGGAGAAGGGAGGCATGATAAAGGATGAGATGGTTGGATGGCATCATAGACTCAACGGACATGAGTTTGAGCAAACTCTGGAAGATAGTGAAGGACAGGGAAGCCTGGCATTCTGCAGTCAATGGGGTTGCAAAGAGTCAGTCACAACTCAGGAACTGAACAACAGCAAAATCCATGATGATGCATCTTCGGATTTAACCACCTGTGGATCTTACAGTACCATGGTCCATATTTATTGGAAAAGAATCCACATATAAGTGGACCCACAGCTCAAACTCATGTTATTTAAGGGTCAGCTGTATTTCCATTGCCGTCTGTGGGGCAAAGTCACTCCCAACTGAGCACCAGTGACTTAAAGTAAGGAACTTTGGAACTTTCCTGGTGGTCCAGTGGTTAAAACTTTGCCTTCTATGCAGGGGGTGAGGGTTCAGTCCCTGGTTGGGGCGTGAAGATCCCACATGCCTCATGCCAAAACAACCAAAAAACATTAAAAAAAAAAAAAATCCCAGATGCAACATTATAATAAATTCAATAGAGACTTTAAAAATGGTCCATATCAAAAAAAGTCTTTCAAAAAATAAAAATTTAAATAAAGTGAGGGAAGTTTTATGGCAGCTTCTTGAAATTCTCCAAGGATTTCCTTCCCTTATCTTTGTCACTAGAAGTATTTCTTCATTAGAGCAACATACCAAGACACACAAAGTTTGCAGACCTACATAATCTCATCCACAAGATGCAGTTATGTGAATAACAGCTATCTTTATTTTAAAATACACTATCAGGAAAAATTTACAGAGAAATTAAAATACGTTAGTTACTTGGAAGACCAGCTATCCTCGATTTTTCCTTTTAGTGTTATTCATATTAAAACATGTAAAGGTTTCTGTATGTTTTTGTATTCTTATCTAACAAGATATTCTGAAATTTAATCTCTAATTCCTGAGGGATGATGATAAGGAGATGAGTGAACCAAGAATCTGGAAAAATATGGGTGTTTGAGTAACCATTTCAATAACAGCACTTTTAATCTTTTTATCAGTAAATAATCTAGAGTAATGTAAACTTTGAAAGTTTTACAAAAATGTTAGCAAGCCATAAAAAAATTATATTTTAGTAACCAGTTGCTATGTGAGTCAGTATTATTAGTGTGGAAGCAATCATATTTTATGTTGAGTTTATTAGTGGTGGACAGGAGCCTGGAAAAAATTCTCAATATCAATAGCATCTCAAATCTGAGAAAATTATATCTCAAGTGCACAGCTATGCGTTGATCTCTTCTTTGAGAATTGTCTCTTAAGTGATCATAGTAATATTGTTTCACAATAAAATATCTGACCTCAAACTGAGTTATGATAATTGGCATAATCTGTGCTGTAACATGGTTTGGATTAGAAGACATAATGTGTCATTGTTTCTTACTTAGGAAATCTAAAGGATGTCAACTCTGCTATTCTTGAACTCATGCAGTATTCCCTTCTGCAGGGAAAAAGGCTCACTAACCCCCTCTCCTTTTCCGGTGTCCTTTGTCCCCACACCTCTCTTTCTCCAAACTGTCTAATTCAAGGTCACAAAAGGGCCTTCTCAAGTGGCTCCCAGCTCATGTTCTTAATCTTGTTTCCCTTCTTTTCCTATCTGCAGAGACTTGTAAAGCCTTCAGGAGAAAGAGAATCCCCATCTGTAACACACTTAGAATTGAACATGATTCTTGCTTTTTTAATTTTCTTTAAATGGTGGTATTAGCCAGATAATCTGGTCATTATCTAGTATTTGGTCTTAGCAGATACAGACAAACATTCTGTAATAGAAAACAGTATTTTGTGACAGGAGACAATTAGCGTCTTTGTCAATATTTGGTATGAATACACGTGTTCTGGAAGCACAAGAATGTTTCTCTTTATTCGTGTGTGATGTTGTGATTAACTTAATTCCCTGGCTGAATGTTAAGGAGTCAACTCTTCCTTTAATGCTTGTGTTTGAAAAATCTTTTCAAAGTTGAATTAGTCCTTATCCCGAGACTAGGTAGGAGACTGTCCCAACTGAATATAATTTAACGACATGTTGCAGTTTGGAATTTAGGGTCTTGGAATCTGTTAGGGTCAGCATCTCCAGTGTTTATGGCAAGTATGCTTTGAAAGAGGTAGGAAAGAAATTCAGTGTCCACGGACTAGTTCCAGAGACCAATGGTCTTAGCTTGCAGGGTGAACTTGTTTTCTCACAGTCTGTCTTCCCTGATAATTTAACAACAACATGCTGTCAGAGGTTTCTGAGGTCGTTATGTGAGATCAGTTGAGACCCAGCTTTGCTGTATTCAAGGTAAAGTGTTCCAATGCTGCTGGGGGGAAAAAAAAAGCATTTATCCAGACTCATGAAGCCTTGCTGGGAAGGCTGGATTATAGCATTCCCCAAAAGATTTTTAGACTATGATGTGTTATTGTTTTTTTTTCAAAGTGGATGAGTTTATGTATTAGTGTACATTATTGGAATTTACCCAGATCCCAGAGAATTTATTGTTCATTAAACTGATCATCTGGTGACCAGACTATCTCAATTTTTTTAAAAGCATCAACCACAATAAAAAAAGAATATTACCATAATACACTGACCAGCATATCGCAGCAGCAATATGTTGTGCACCCTCCAGGACTGCCACAGAGAGCCGTAAAGTGATGGGAGGGCAAATACAAGGAGTTTACAAAATCTGGGACAGGCTATCCTAACCTGGGTTTTGTCTTCATTTCCGGAAAATACAGCGTGAGTTTGCATCTCACCTACCCGATACCAGGCATTTACTTGATCTATGGATGCCTGTCTCTTGCAAAAGGACTTTCTGTGTGAAAGACATGTTGAGCAAATGTACTGATCCTGAATGTATGGATTCACGTAACTTCAAGAAATGGTAATCATGTCAATGGATGTGGGTGGTCTCATTCACTACAAGTTTTACAGCTTTTACTAACATTAAGTTAAACCTTTACCCATCCTATATAAACTGGGTTCTTGTAACTAAACTTATTTTAAGAGAAAGAAATTTGGCTCAAAGTACATAGAGGTTTTTTTCCTATAGAGTCAGAAGTTTTCTGGTTGTAAGTAACAGAAAACTATCTCAACCCTCTTTAAAAAAAAGAAAAGAAAAGTTTTTGCACCACGTAGCTGGGAAGCAAGGTGCGACTTGCTTCAGGAACCAAGGGCTCAGAGTGTCACCAGGCTCCTGTTTTTCTGGCTGTCTCCTGGACAGGCTCTCTTGCCATGATGGTCATGAAGGCCATTGGTATTCTCGGACTCAAGGTCTCAGCTTTGGAGACCAAATGAAAGACAAATGAACGACACCATCTTCCCTAGAAGCCAACAGCAAAGGCTTGCAGTGGGGCTCACTTGGCCTGGCTCTTATCCTGTGCTTGTCTCTGAACCAGGAAACCTGGGCTACTCTGGACCAGCTTGGTTTTCATGCCAATTCTTTTAACGATGAGTGGGGTCAGGCCTACTTAATCCACTTAGTCCAGAGCGTACATAGGAGTGTGGGTTATGCTACCAGCAGAAGGGGGACAGATTGATGGCCCAAGGAGGGAAAAAGGATGACTAGAGCAAAGGTGCGGAGAAGGTGATGGCACTCACTTCAGGGCTCCTGCCCGGAAAATCCCATGGGCGGAGGAGCCTGGTGGGCTGCCATCCACGGGGTCGCTGAGAGTCGGACACAACTGAGAGACTTCACTTTCACTTTTCACTTTCATGCATTGGAGGAGGAAATGGCAACCCACTCCAGTGTTCCTGCCTTGAGCATCCCAGGGACGGGGGAACCTGGTGGGCTGCCGTCTATGGGGTCGCACAGAGTCGGACACGACTGAAGCGACTTAGCAGCAGCAGCAGCAGAGCAAAGGTGGTGGAAGTGTTAACACAGAATCTGGGTCAGACACATCTAAAAAATATTCAACAAGCATTTATTTAAAGTAATACAGAGGCTCTTTCCTAGGAAGTCTGGAAGATACCAGAGGTATAAGAAATAGCTCCTATCTTGTGAGCGTGCATCCTAGTGCAGGTGGTGGAAGTGTTAACACAGAATCTGGGTCAGACACATCTAAAAAATATTCAACAAGCATTTATTTAAAGTAATACAGAGGCTCTTTCCTAGGAAGTCTGGAAGATACCAGAGGTATAAGAAATAGCTCCTATCTTGTGAGCGTGCATCCTAGTGCCTTCATTTAGCAAATGCTTCTGGAGTCACTGTGATTCGGTTATATTTCTGACCGGATAGTTAGCCGTACGAGGTACCGTGCTAGCCGCCGGTTATCCAGTGGTGGTGAGTGAAACAGGCCACCCATCTTTTGTCTTCAGGGAATTTGGACTCCTTTCGAGGGGCTCGTCCAGGCTTATTGGATGACAGCGACACTCTGTACTGCTACAGCATTCTCACAGGACGCTCAGTGACCCCCGCGCACATTCACCATGAGGAGGCTCGGCCCTACATCAGCGGTTGGCCAGCAAGGACCCCATGGCCAAATTCACTTGTTAAAAGTTTTGTTGTTAATTTACCATGTTGTCTTAGTTCTAAGTGTACAGTAAAGTGATTCAGTATATATATATATATATATA
>SJYT01046776.1:4464-18134 GCA_006410635.1 Cephalophus harveyi
ATCCTTTAATGACTTTCTCATTTAATAACTTTCTTGTTCATATAATATAGTAATCTATTTTTAAATAGCTTCAAAGTAGATATGTTGAAAATTAGGAAATTGAGATGCATATGATAGTTTTCAAAATGTGTATCTATTGAGTATAATTCATGGGCATTTAACAAAAATATTATAAAATAGGTGATCAAATGGTATGTTAATCATATAATAAATTTTTAAATGGCTAACATTAAATGCAATGTCTTTAACAAGCATATCTAACTTATCCTAAATATCTTCAGTTTGAATATGGATGTATTCTTTCTGCTAGCAGTTCTGATATAAGCCTCTATTGTGAAACTTGTTTGTTGGTTCTTTTTACTGTATTCTGATGGCAATAATGCCTCATATGTGTTCTATTACACTGAAACCTACTAATGTCATAGAGAAAACACATATGTCAAACTACTTTAAACAAGCCAAAAAATATGTCCAAATCCTTGATGCACACTCCAGTGTAAACATCATAGAAGGGTGTAGGTTCATTTATTTATCATGCTGAGTGCTTCTATAAATTAAATGCCCATGCATGAGCGCATGCTAAGTTGCATCAGTCGTGTCTGATTTTTTGCAACCCTATGGACTATAACCCATCAGGCTCCTCTGTCCATAGGATTCCCCAGGCAAGAATACTGAAGTGGGTTGCCATTTCTTCCTCCAAAAGATCTTCCTGACCCAGGGATCAAAATTGCATCTCCTAAGTTTCCTGTATTGGCAGGTAGGTTCTTTACCACTAGATACATTTACACTGAAATAAATTTTGGTAAAATTATCTCATAACTTTTTTCACAATAGTAACATCGAGAAACACTAAAAAAAAAAAAAAAAAACCTAAGTTTTAATTTCAAACACATCATTTAAATAGAATATGTTAGAATATATGATTGTAATTTGAAAAAGCCTAGTAAAGAGCCTAGAAGAGAAACTTCTATTACTGAAACTAATAATTATATCTATTACATTTGATATCAGCTTTGGAGCTGTTTCTGAATTGCTGTGGAAAATAGATGATGTGGAAAATGCTGATGTCTTTGGTTTTGTTTCTTCAGGTTCTTAAGTCATGGACGTAACAGCAGGAATGAGAAAAACAAGTCAATGATATAATAAAAGGGTCAACAAACTGTATCTAATGGACTAGTTAATTAATAGGATATGCAGACCACCAGGTCTCTGCCAGAAATAAGCATGATCATGTTATGGGCAGACTTGAGTTCTCCCCTAAATTTAAATGTTGAATTCCAAATTTTACTACTTAAGAATATGAACTGTATTTGGAAATAAGGTCTTTAAAAAGATAGTTTAGCCAAGAAGAGCCCTATGCATCATGTCTAGTGTCCTTCGAAGTAAAGAGGCAAGACCATGTGATGACACAGAGGAAAAAACAGCCACATATTAGCCAAGAGGAGAAATAAGCTTCACAAGAAAACAACATTGCCATCAGCTTAATCTCAGATTTTCAGCTCCCAGAAGTGTGAGAAAATAAATATGTTTTTAAGCCACCTGTGGTATTTTGTTACAGATTCTCTAGAAATCTAATATGGTCTTATTTCAATTTCATTCGAAGCAATAATACAAAGTATCTTTTGTTTTTGTATAGACATATATGCGGGCTTCTCAGGTGGCACTGGTGGTAAACTGCCTACCTGCCAGTGCAGGAGAAATAAGAGACACAATTTCAATCCCTGGGTTGGGGAGCTCCACTAGAGGAGGGCATGGCAACTCACTCCAGTATTCTTGTCTAGAGAATTCCATGGACAGAGGAGCCTGGCGGGCTATAGTCCATAGGGTCACAAAGAGTCAGACACGACTGAAGTGACTTTGCACACACACACACACAGACATATATATTATCATAATTCAAATCCAGTTATCTCTGGCTTAATCAAATTGATTCTTCCTTGAGAGCATTTATGTGAAATAAAACATTTTACTTAAATTTAATGGGAGAAATGAAACATTTCATCTCGACATAGTCATACAGTTTTCATATGTAAAAATATATCGATTATGCAAACATCGGAGTAGGCAATGGCAACCCACTCCAGTACTCTTGCCTGGAGAATCCCATGGATGGAGGAGGCTGGTAGACTGCAGTCCATGGGGTCGCGAAGAGTCGGATACGACTGAGCGACTTCACTTTCACTTTTTTCTCTTTCGTGCATTGGAGAAGGAAATGGCAACCCACTCCAGTGTTCTTGCCTGGAGAATCCCAGGGACGGGAGCCTGGTGGGCTACCATCTATGGGGTCGTGCAGAGTCGGACACGACTGAAGCGACTTAGCAGTATGCAAACATATTTTATGTAAGTAATAAAAATGATAGGAATAAATTAATACTGTCTCTACATAAAATACAATATAAAGAAGAACTTTCACACTTTCCCTAGTAGAACCAAAAGACCAGAGTGCCTGATAGTTAATAGAAAATAGAGATGGATATATTATTTTTTCAGATGTACTCTTCTTACTCAATTATAGTAAACAATTTTCAAACTTCTGAAGACACGTGGATAATTCATATTTACAAAAAATTAACATAGAAAATAATTTTGGACAAAACGGAGAGTGAATTTAAAGGCCTTCAAAATCTGGAAACCAGCAAACATTCAAACATATCAAAAAAGATTTATATAAACATTAACATTTTTTTCTTGTCATCTTCATGCAGAGCAAAAATTTGAGGATCCATTTGATTTTCTTTTATTATATAGACTACTATGTTGAATAAACTGTAGTATCTTTTCCTAAAACAGTAATAAATGAAAAGTCTCTTATTATTTAGTGTGTTTTGAGGTAAAAAATGTTCTAATAAATTTAAAACAATCATATATTGCCTTGATACAGTGCAATAAGACAGTATGGTAACTTTGGTGCATTGTAAAATAAAGCCTCATCTCTTGATTCTAATTTGTCTCATTGAATTTTCTATATCAAAGGAAATTAAAGTTCCTCATGCCAGAAATACCAAGGAAATTATCATTTTGGCTAATGTGTACTAGCAGGAAAAGAAGGATTATGAATATAAATAAATATTAAGGGAGTTGGAGAAAACACAATGTCCCATTGTGTTTAAATATAAAGCTAAAGTAGAAAAGCATTTTATATCATGTGGACAGTCAATTATGGGTCAGAAGTCTGCACTTCAGTGAGAAGGTTGAGAATAAACCTTAATAATTTTGATATACTTCTGTGGAGTTTGGGCATGAAAGTAGTTTACCTTGAATGAGATGAAAATATCAGAAATTAATTGATGTACTATTTAGGAATGGGAATATTCTGGTAGGTAAATGTGCTAGAATGACTAAATAACACCTAAGACTCTATCTTGCTGATACTTAGTGGGTGAGTCCAGAGCATGTGTGCATGCATGCTCACTCATGTCTGACTCTTTGTGACTGCCTGGACTAGAGCCCACCAGGCTCGTCTGTTCCAGAAATTTTTCAGGCAAGAATATTGGAATGGGTTACCATTTCCTAATCCAGGTGATCTTCCTGACCCAGAGATTGAACCTGTGTCTCCCGCATTGGCATTGGCAGATGGATTCTTGCATCACACAAAGGTGGTAAAGAATACATAGCAAGGTAGGACCCTACCTTGCTACTTTATTACTTTATATCTTTAAAAAGCTTAGTGGTAGCTGCCTCTGTAGGTTCGGATTGGAGGTAAGAGATATTTATATGAAATCATAAGTGTGAAAGTAAAAGATAAAAGTTGAGATTTAAAGGGCCCAGAAGCAGAATTAAGAATTAAAGGCAAAGTTAATGGTATTATTATAACAGGCACAATGTCAGGGTTAATAAACAGGGTTAATAAACAGGGTTAATAAACACCTCAATCAGCAGGCGTTTGTGGGAAAGATGCTTATTAGTTATCTATTTTATATATAATGGTGTGTGTATATGTCAATCCCCATCTCCCAACTTACCCTCCCCTCACCACTTTCTCTCCCCACAGGTCTCCATAAGTTTGTTTTTTACAACTGTGACTCTATTTCTCTTTGTAAATAATTTCACTTGTATCATATTTTGTAGATTCTGTATCTCAGTGATATCATGTGATATTTGTCTTTGTCTGACTTGTATCACTCAATATGACAATCTCTAGGTCTATCCATGTTACTACAAATGGCATTATCTCATTCATTTTTATGGATGAGTAATATTCTATAGTATATATGTGCATGTCTTCTTTATCCATTCCTCTATCTATAGGCATTTAGGTTGCTTCCATATCTTGGCTGTTGTACATAGTGCTGCAGTGAACATTGGGGTGCATGTATCTAATGCAGAGTCTTTTAAACTAATGGATCTATGCCAACTGGATAGCTACATGTGTAAGAATGAAATGTAACTCTTACATCATATTTTATATATAACTTAACTGGACAAAAGTAGGTCAAACAGTTGAATGAAAGAACTAATACTAACATTTTTTTAGAAGGAAACATAGGGTATATCTTTATGATCCTGAATTTGACAAAAGATTTTCAGATTTGATACCAAAAGCATTAGCAACAGAATTAAAAACAGAAAAATTAGACATTATCAATATTAAAATATTTTGTCATCCAAGGGACATCAAGAAAATAAAAAGACAATAAACAAAATTGTAAAAGTTATTTGCAAATCACATATCTAGTAAAGTGATTGTATCCAAAACAGATAGATGATTATGATAGACAGATATAGAAATGGGTACAAAAATATATACTCTTGCAACTGTGTAATCAAAAGACAAATAATAATGGGAAAGCAAGCCTGAATAGACATGTCTTTAAAGAAGATTAAGTGTCCAATTAATACATGAATATGTGCTTGATATTATTAGTTATTAGAGAAATGCAGAAGAAAACCACAGTGAGATAGCACTTCTTAACCAATAAGATGGCTGGAATCTTCAACTCTGGAATATTAGCCATTGTTGTACAGAGACAACTGATGCTCTCTCCAGCTTTCTTCTTTTTAAATGCAAATTTTAATATTAACTAGGAATATTTAACCAGGGAGTGAAAATCTCTCTGGTTTCTTGAAATAGGTTAACTTTCTCCATTGGTTTTAGTTTTGGCTACTTGTTTTCATTCTGTATATCTGAATTAATACCTCAAAGATATTGTGGGTTTATTTCCAGACCACTGTGATGAAGCAAAAATAGCAATAAAACAAAACACATGAATCCGTTGGTTTCTCAGTGCAAATAAAAGTTAGTTTTACACTATGCTGTAACCTATTGTGTGTAATAGCAATATATCTAAAAACTTAAAATATCTTAATTAAAAAACACTATTACTAAAAAACAGTTGCTATCATCTGCCAATTCAAGGTTGCCATAAACCTTCAATATGTAAAAATAAAATATTTGTAAAGCTCTATAAAGGGATGGAGAAGTAAAATGAAGTGTTCTAGTATCTAGTATCATTCTGTCATCTGTCATAATCAACCTACTGCCTATGATTAAAGCCCGAAAACATCTTTTTAAAAATGTTTGTTAGAGCCTCATAACCAGATGCAATTTAAATATATTGTCAAATATTTACCACTTCAAATTATGTATCATTTTATCTAAATGAGATCTAATGATACCCCTATGCCTTTTATTGTTCTCATACAGGACCAAAGAAGTTGCTTGGAGTATCTAATAATTGGCATGCACTGCTATCACAGGATATTTAGAAAGGAGTACATTTAATCCAATTTGAAAGGCAATGAGCATACTAGTAAGAGACACAGGATCTATCCCTAGGTTGAAAGACCCCCTGGAAGAGGCCACAGCAACCCACTCCAATATTCTTGCTAGGTGAGTCTACACTGGAGACTGGTGGGCTACAGTCCAGTGGGTTGTGAAGAGCTGGACACAACTGAAGCTACTTAGAATCCACGCACAAGTATACTAGCCCATTTGTGCCTTTGTCTATGTGTATGTGTGTGTGTATGTATGAACACTCTCCTCCATTCCGTACTTTCTTATATTTTAATTAATAGTTTAAATAAAGTGTTATTCTACTTTATTAAAAGTGAAATTTTGGAAATAAAAACTGTAGACAACTTCTTGCATTGTAAATTGATTTTCTCCAACTTTTATAGATATAGTTAAGAAAAAATTTCCACTTCAGTGTATTGCATTTCAGAACAATATAAGATATACTTGACAACAGTGTTGTTTATTCCTATAATTAAAGACAAAATAAGATTAAATGTACTATATTTTCACTCAAGGTTTCTATAATTTAACAAATGGTTATGTATTTGGATTTCCAAATTTTGTATAGCTTTTCACATAACATATTAAGTTTATTTTTATAACTGACTGCCTTTATTGAAAGTAAAGTGAATAAAGATAAATATGATGTTCACCAAACAATTATACTGATTTAAATGGGCCCAACTGGTGCCTAAAATTTTGCAAATTAAGAGTATCGCCTATACATATTATTTCACATTCATGTAGGCACTAGATTGCATTCTATTGCATTCTAAATAGAAATTGGATTTTGTTAGACCAGCTATGAAAATTTTAGGGTAAAGAACTTTATGAGCAGCATTGAATTTCTCCTAAATTATATCAACATATCACTAGTATAGGCAAACTCTCTCACTTGCTTTCATTATGTTTCTTATTCTCTACCAAACCTATGCTCCACATCCACTATTTCATGTACCACATATTTAATGCATTTGTTTTCACTCAATGTTACATTTTTAATATTCATGTAGAATACTGTTCATTTATACCTCCTAACGGCCTCGATGGACGTGAGTCTGAGTGAACTCCGAGATATGGTGATGAATAGGGAGGCCTGGCGTGCTGCGATTCATGGGGTCGCAAAGAGTCGGACACGACTGAGCGACTGAACTGAACTGAACTGAACTTATGATTTACATTCTTTGATGATTAAGTTTATAAAATTATATACCACATTTTACCCTTCTATATATACCATATATACCCATATATATATATATACACGCACAACATTTTCCCCATCTATATCCCAACGATGAACACACAGATTGCCGCCAACTTCCTACTATGACAGATAACACTTAATAAACAGGGTGTATATGTATGCTTGATAGTCAATTAATTTGACTTAATTGATAATTATAGAATGTTCCACACAAGCATAGCAGAATACACATCTCATTTTTGCAAGACTTGGTATGTTTTTTAAATTAATGTTTTTTAAATTAATGTTTTATGTTTTTTTAATTAATGTTTTAATTTAGGTATGTTTTTTAAATTAATTTCTATTGAATGAATATATTTGAATTTGGTTCTGGGAATTTACTCAAAATTTTAAATTCCTAGAAATTTCCTAGAAAGCAAGTTTTTAGAAAGATCCTGCGATCTTATTAAGGATGAACATTCCTTGACTGTCTGACCTATTTTCCTTAGAAATGTTTATTCCCTGAATTGTAACATAAGCTGAAGGGCTGAAGGCTGACATCTACAGTCCCTGCTCTGTCATCCTCTACCTAGAGTCATAGAAAGCCATAGTATGGTAATTATGTTCGTTCCCTTCTTTGGTTTTCACATGACCAACAGCCCTGAAGTTCAGTTCAACTGAATTAGTGTTGTATCCTAATTCCCTGTGAACCAGCTATGCTCATGAAATGTAGGTTAGAAAGTAAGACAGAGTGAAAAGTATGTGGATGTTGTGGCCATGGATATTTTCTTCTTCTGTCAAGAGTGTTGTTTGGAACCTTAAATTTCAGGATGTTATTACTGATCTTTCCCAGCAGTCACAGGGCACAGACACTCTTAGATATATCTGTATATAAGCTCATTTAGCCTTATTGCTAAGGCTGTGAACTTTGTGGTGAGAATAATGTTACTTTTCATCATCATGAACTACAACAATGATTAGTCTGGCTTTAGATTTTTCTTCACTTACTGAAATTTTAAAATGTAAAGAAGAAAAAGACTCAATTTACAATTCTATATCCAGTGAAAATATCAAGATTAAGCAAAATAGAACAGACCACTTAATAGAAAGGCTAAAATCAACCTGAAATGTAGGGAATGATGTAAAATCACCAGGACAGTAAAAACATTTGAAAGAAACTATGACAGATAACACTTAATAAACAGGGTGTATATGTATGCTTGATAGTCAATTAATTTGACTTAATTGATAATTATAGAATGTTCCACACAAGCATAGCAGAATACACATCTCATTTTTGCAAGACTTGGTATGTTTTTTAAATTAATGTTTTTTAAATTAATGTTTTATGTTTTTTAAATTAATGTTTTAATTTAGGTATGTTTTTTAAATTAATTTCTATTGAATGAATATATTTGAATTTGGTTCTGGGAATTTACTCAAAATTTTAAATTCCTAGAAATTTCCTAGAAAGCAAGTTTTTAGAAAGATCCTGCGATCTTATTAAGGATGAACATTCCTTGACTGTCTGACCTATTTTCCTTAGAAATGTTTATTCCCTGAATTGTAACATAAGCTGAAGGGCTGAAGGCTGACATCTACAGTCCCTGCTCTGTCATCCTCTACCTAGAGTCATAGAAAGCCATAGTATGGTAATTATGTTCGTTCCCTTCTTTGGTTTTCACATGACCAACAGCCCTGAAGTTCAGTTCAACTGAATTAGTGTTGTATCCTAATTCCCTGTGAACCAGCTATGCTCATGAAATGTAGGTTAGAAAGTAAGACAGAGTGAAAAGTATGTGGATGTTGTGGCCATGGATATTTTCTTCTTCTGTCAAGAGTGTTGTTTGGAACCTTAAATTTCAGGATGTTATTACTGATCTTTCCCAGCAGTCACAGGGCACAGACACTCTTAGATATATCTGTATATAAGCTCATTTAGCCTTATTGCTAAGGCTGTGAACTTTGTGGTGAGAATAATGTTACTTTTCATCATCATGAACTACAACAATGATTAGTCTGGCTTTAGATTTTTCTTCACTTACTGAAATTTTAAAATGTAAAGAAGAAAAAGACTCAATTTACAATTCTATATCCAGTGAAAATATCAAGATTAAGCAAAATAGAACAGACCACTTAATAGAAAGGCTAAAATCAACCTGAAATGTAGGGAATGATGTAAAATCACCAGGACAGTAAAAACATTTGTAAGAATGACTCCAAGATATTTAGTCAAAAAAAAGAAAAATTTTTACAAAATTCCTCTGTGTACCAACATTTTTATAGAGGTATGTTCATAGTGGCCCATGCCAATTTATATATCTAATTATTAACAATAGAATAGATTTAAAAAGAAAAACTAATATTCCATACCCTAAATCACCACTCAGCAAGCTGAGGGAGACACCAGTATTCTCAGAGGAAAAAAGAAAAAAAAATATATTTAATTACACTTCACAGATACACAACCTTTTATATTTTAATAATTATCATCCTATCTCTCTTTCCCTATGGAAGTCTGCTCATTATGCTTTTCACACTGATATGGCTTGCTCTTTTAAGTAAACTTTTCTGTTCCAGACTAGAAACAGCCCAAGAGCAGGATGTGAATTGTTATCCAAGAACCTACATTTGAGCTTTTGGTCTTGAAAATCTGAGATAGATTTGGGAGAATGAAACGAACATAGTGTTGTACTGGAGAAGGAAATGGCAACCCACTCCAGTATTCTTGCCTGGAGAATCTCATGGACAGAGGAACCTGGTGGGCTACAGTCCACGGGGTCACAAAGAGTCAGATACGACTGAGTGACTTAACTAACTAAGGACCCTGTATCAGTCAACATAATGATTACAATGCAAAAGAAAAACAAAGGTAAAAACTATGTAAAAACAAAGGTAAAAACACACAAAACAACAACAACAAAAAAAAGAATGTAAATATCTAAGAATTGACTCATTCCCAAGATTTCTATTCGTGTTTTATTTGCACATTGTATTAGTCTGTTCAGGCTGCCACAGCAAAATACTGCAGACAGAGTGGGTTAAACAATAGAAATTTATTTCCTGCAGCTCTGGATGCTAGGAAGTTCAAATCAAGGCATCAGCTAATTGGATTCCTCATGAGAACTCTCTTCCTGGCTTGTATATGCTGGTCATCTTCTTACTGTGTCCTCACATTGAGGTTAGAGAGAAGCCAAGTGTCTCTTCCTCCTCTTATAAGGGTACTTACCCTATTAAGTTAAAACTTTACCCTTATGCCCTCATTAGACCTTTAATCGGAGAAGGCAATGGCACCCCACTCTAGTACTCTTGCCTGGAAAATTCCATGGACGGAGGAGCCTTGTGGGCTGCAGTCCATGGGGTTGCTGAGAGTAGGACACAACTGAGTGACTTCACTTTCACTTTTCACTTTTATGCGTTGGAGAAGGAAATGGCAACCCACTCCAGTGTTCTTGCCTGGAGAATCCCAGGGATGGTGGAGCCTGGTGGACTGCTGTCTATGGGGTCGCACAAAGTTGGACGCGACTTAGCAGCAGCAGCAGCAAACCTTTAATCACCTCTTCACAGACTCTATCTCCAATTCAGTCATTAGGAGAGTTGGCTCTTCAACATAAATTTTAGGGAAACACAAGTTGATCTGTAGTATGCATAATGCAGTATTTTGTTTGTATATAATCATTTGTGTTTATTGTAAGCTTCCTTTAAAAATGAATTATTGTATGTGTTTTTACACTCCCTTGTTTCAAGACTAATTAATTGATTGTCATTTTGTCTTCTTTTTACATATGGGACTAATTTGGGCCATTTTAGCCACTTAAACAAACTTATTATTCCATGTCAGGTTCTTAGGTACCATATGCTACTTGGGCTTGAAATACACAGTTGATCTAGAAAGAGTTCCATTATCTAGTCTCAATTCTGTTAGTTCTTGTTGCTGCTGCTGAGTTGCTTCAGTCGTGTCCGACCCTGTGTGACTCCATAGACGGCAGCCCACCAGGCTCTCCCATCCCTGGGATTCTCCAGGCAAGAACCCTGGAGTGGGTTGCCATTTCCTTCTCCACTGTAAGTTCTTAGAAAGCTTCTAAAGTCTTAATTTGTGATTCAGCTCTAGTAAAATGCAGAAGCAGACTTTTTAAAAGGAATTGAAAAGATTTTCTGACACAATAATGCTGCATAACAGCCAACCTAAAATCTCAGTCACTTACAACAATACATATTCACTTCTGCTCGTGAATCTGTTCATTGTTCATTCCATCTTCTACCAAGATGGGCCAGGTTTAGGCATCTCAGTTTGCTTCACTCACATGTCTGCTGTCAGCTGGAAAGTTTGCTGAGGACCATTTGGGGTAGGAGGGACTCAACTAGTATGAGGTTCACTTATCTTAGTTGCATGCGGTCTCAAACCCAGCAAACTGGACAGGGTTTGATCTTTTTGCAGGGGCAGAATTGATATAGTTTCTTTTCATGTCTCTGCTTGTGTTACATTTACTCTGTTCCATTGGCCAAAGCAAGTCACAGGGCAGAGCTCAGATCACGGAGAGAGGCTACAAAGTCAGAGTATGCAAGGGCATGTTTACATGGAAGCCTTTAAGAGTTGCCATTAATAGAACCAAGCTACTACAAGAGACACTTTCAGAAATCTTAAATGCTGGACCTTTGATTTTGATGGGACAAATTGCTTTGCAGGTGATTAAATACTAAGTGATAATTTTCCTAAAACATTATATGAGTTTCTAATGGGTAAATATAAAGAAGCAGTTATTAATTTACTGTTCAACTACAGGAACATAAATTATACATTTAATTTTAAAATGTTAGTATTCTAAAATTGGGCTTTCCTGGTGGCTCAGACAGTAGAGTCTGCCTGCAGTGGGGGAGACCCAGTTTCGATCCCTGGGTTGGGAAGATTCCCTGGAGAGGAAAACAACAACCCACTCCAGTACTCTTGCCTGGAAAATCCCATGGGCGGAGGAGCATGGCAGACTACAGTCCATTGGGTCACAAAAAGTCAGACACAACTGAGCCACTTCACTTTCTTTAGGGCTTCCCTGGTGGTTTATCTGGTAAAGAATTCTCCTGCAATGCCAGAGACCTGGGTTCAACCCCTGGGTTGGGAAGATCCCCTGGAGAAGGGAATGGTTACTGACTCCAGTATTCTTGCCTGGAGAATCCCATGGATAGAGAATCCTGGCAGGCTACAGTCCATGGGTCACCAAGAGTTGGACACACGACAGAGTGACTAACACACATTCTAAAAATTAACAGTCTTTATAATTTAGAGCAGATTTAGTTTTATAAGAAAACTCAACAGAAAATGCAAAGCGTTCCTGCTCAGATGCTCCCTTGCCCTCAGTTTGCCCTAGTTAACATATCACATTGGTATGGTATGTTTGTTAAAACTAAGCCAGTATTAATGTATTAGTATTAACAAATGTCCATATACATTTGGATACACTTTTCATGTTTCACAGATCTATGGGTTGTGCTAAATGTATAGTATCTTATATCTGCTATAGAATTATGTGGAATATTTTGAGTGCCTAAAAATCCCTGGGGCTTCCCTGGTGGCTCAGCAGTAAAGAATCTGCCTGCCAATGTAGGACATATGGGTTCAATTCCAGGGTCAGGGAGATCCCCTTGAGAAGAAAGTGACTACCCACTCCAGGAGTCTTCCCTGGGAAATCCCTTGGACAGAGGAGCCAGGAGGGATAAAATCTATGGGGTCTCAAAAGAGTCAGACAGAACTCAGTGACTAAACATCAAAAAAAACAAAAATCTCTGCATTCCACCTATCTATCCTTCCTATCTCCACCAGAACTCCTGGAAACCACTGATCATCTCATTTTATCTATAGTTTTGCCTTTTCCAAAATGTCATATAATCGCAGGCATACAGTATGCCATCATTTCTGACTGGCTTAGCAGCATGTGTTTAAGTTTCTTCCACGTCTTTTTGTAGTTTGATAGCTTATTTCTTTTTTAATAATATCTATTTCTTTGTGTGTGGACCCCAGTTTATTTATCAATTCAGTTATTGCAAGACATCTTGGTTGTGTTCAGTTTTTGCAAATAAGAATAAATCTGCTATGAACATTCATGTGCAGGTTTATGTGGATATACATGTTTAACTCATTTAAGTAAATATCTAATAGTGCATTGCCAGATCATGTAGTAAGGGCATGTTTATTTTTGCAAGAAGTTGCCAAAGTGACTGTACCATTTTGTATTCCCAACAGTAAAGAATGAGAATTCCTATTACTCTATACCTCATCATCTTTTGATAGCATCTGTGTTTTGGATTTTGGCTGTTTTACAGGTATGTAGTAGCATCTAATTGTTGTATATGTTTAGTTTTTAACACCTTTAAATCTTATGTGTTCAACTGATGTCTTGCTCTTTGTACTAAATTGTGCTAACACTACCTGGGGTCACATGCTTATGAATACTAAGAACCAGGTAGTCTTAATTTTAGGAAAGGAACCTAATTCTGAATTATTTTGGATACAATAAGGAACCTGATTCTGAATTATTTTGGATACAATACCTTTTTTTTTTTTTTTCCTACACAGCATCTGTCATATGTTTTTTGAATATTCAGTCATTTCCACCAATAAATAGGCCAAAATGTAACAGACAGGGTGCTAGGTAATGAATAAATAAAAATAAAACAGAAAAGTCAAAGTGACAGAAATAAGTCTTCCTAACTGATAAACCTATTCTCCACTGCTTAGTAGCAAAAAAAAAAAAAAAA